>CM034470.1:26048046-26356066 GCA_019925255.1 Litchi chinensis
GTTATCAATTTGTATGACAATGTGAATGGCATGCAATATTTTGATATTTTGACATCGGTTTTGATACGCTTTCTTTTCTGAAAATTGTACTACTTGTCATGTTATTGTCTATGAGTTGAAACTTTGTTTCCCTGCACCTTGGTCAATCACGTTAATACCGTTTGAAGCTTGTTACACGAGCTGTTATGGTCATCACATTCTATGTGCATATGGGTGTTTAAAATCTAGTCTTTGAGGTGCAGGTTGTGAAGGAAAACCAGATACTTCACAAGGGGCAAAAGATAATTGAGCAAGAATGTGCTACTCTTGTAGACATGAATATATTTCCTGGTGATAAGCTTTGGGTGCAAGACTCAGAAATCCACGAGCATCGAGATATTGCTGGTAATTATCATTTTGATACTTGGATACACCTTCATTAACTGTGCTTAGAACGAATTAATTATTTATTGTTTTTTTATAGTTAAATTTTCTATGATGACTTTCAAGTAATTATTTCTGTTATAATTATGAGAATTGTAAACCAAGTGCTGCAAAATGGGGACTTATTTATTGCTAGAAGGTTTCTTGTGCACATATATAGATATATTGAATTCTTGGTGTTACTCAATCAGTAGATAACTAGATATAATTGCATTGAGGTGCAAGATGACTCTTAAGATTTTTTTTTTTTTTTTTTTTTTTTTTTTTTTTTAAATAACTTTGAATAAAGGTAATGAATTCACAGGTATGTTGGATATGTTTCTTAATAAAAGTGAGCCTGTTTCCTATAAAAAAATCATAGAACGAAAATGTAAGGTCCTGGGGAAATTCACTAAGTTGTAGCGATTGAAAGGTATCAGATATTACACGTGTTAGATACCACACTAAACCAATGTGTTTCCATATATCACTCAAAATGTTGCATAGCATGTGTTTTTCAGTATGGAAGTTATTGAATGACTCTGTAACCTCAATCAATTAATAGTTTAACATGAATTGCAATTTTAAGTTATTGAAAGTTTATTTTTCAGGTGTTTGATGTGCTAGATGCATAGTTAAGGACTATAAATGGCTTTTTGTTTTGTTTTGCCGCCTTTTTTTTTTTTTTTGGATGTTTTTTTGATAATCTAGAAATCCTCTGAAATCTTTTAGCGAATTTGAGTTTGAAACTGGAGTTCCTACTGAATCTTATAATCTTTGAACTGTTTTTTCTATATTAATTTTGAACGTGTATTAATTTTATTGAACATGGTTAAAGACTTTTACTGTTTTTTCTATATTAATTTTGAACATGTATCAATCTTAATGAATTTTTGTTTATTGAAATAATGTTGAGAGATATATTATAACCACAGTTTTTAATGACTGGATATTCTCTTAATGCTTGACATATGAAAGTTAATTAAAATTTTAAACCAGTGATGATATAGCATATGAATTGCAAATAAAACTGTTAGTGATAGGATTAGTTCATTGGTCAATTGCTTATTTGATATTTTTTGTGCTTTTAGTTTTAACTACATTGATTATTAGATGGGCTGGGTATTATTTATTCTATTGGCCTGTTGCCATTCAATACATTGCATAGGATATGTATTATCTTAGTATGAAGCATATAGCCAGTTTTTGTTGTAGATACTATTGCCTTTTAAGTGATATTGAAAGACAACTTGATTATTATTACTTATCTTCTTTTTGTTCTACAGATGAGCTCTCTGACCAGAGAATGAATGTGCAACATGAGGAAGAAGGTTTTAGGGGAACACTTTTGACATCAAACCTCTCATCCCAAGTTGTTTGAAAAGTATGATCCAATTAGATAGGATCTACTTGTAAATCCAAGTTTCTGTAGATATTGATGCTTGGGAAGGAAATGATTAAATTTTTAACCTCTGTGGCCGAATGTTGGAGGTAAGATGCTTACAACTACTCACCCCCCAAAGCACAACTATTTTTTTAATCCTGAAACTTGTTTTTCTAACAAAGTTCTGGTTTAATTATTTGTTGAATTGAAATGCTAAGTGTGCGTGTACGTGTGTACACACACACAATCCCTACTTGATAGATCAACTGTCAGTTCCATGTTCAACTTATGTCAGATTGTTTTATAGGAGTTTGATGATGCTACAAAAAGCATAAATTTTGAGGTTGTATAATAATGTAGGGAGGGCTGAAAAATTTTGTGGTCTGCAAAGCAATTCAAAACTAGGGATAGATATGGGTGTCAGGTGCTTTACCGGGGAGGTAGCGACTTTTGAAGCCAGATACATTTTGGAGTGCTGAATGTTGAGCTTTAGTTCAAATTGACATGGAATTTAGATTCATTTGGGAAACTCATTGTGCATTTATGCTGTAATGCACCTTTCTTTGAAATTTCGTTCATGTGTTTCTTATGGAGTAGTGGTTTGTACTTTATCCTAGTTTGGCATATAGGGTTTCTTGCATATCCAGCACATTCATCTCATACATGTTTTCTATGTGCTAGCTTCAAGCACGATGAAACAATGATTTACCATGAAATCTCAAATAATACTGCTTTTGTTCTCCGAGTATCACTTTCATGAATAAATTCACAAAGTATGTTTTGTATTATCTGTATGCTTTTTTCTGTTTATTTTTAATTTTTACTTTCATGAAGAAATGCTTTGAGTTGTTTTCTCATTGTGTTTTTTGATATATTTGGCAGTAATGGCTGAAGTGACGAGGGTGTGTGGGTTCATCTTATCCTTTCTAAAGGGGTTTTATTATGTAAATATAGGTCTTTTCTGCGCAACACTTGTAACATTTGTAGTTGCAACGGAGATAAAACTGCTGCATTTTGCATTGTTAGTCGACACTTCTCAACTCACCTCCAATCTCTTCCACAGAGGAGAGCATCTGGTACTACTTCTATTCACTACGTGCTTTGGATCGCTATGCGTATACGCACACAAGTTAGGGTTTCATGTTCTCTTAACTCGAATCATGTGAGTTTTTGTTTATGCGGGTAAATTAAATGAATTCAGGGTTGGTACTGTCGTTTTATCTTATGAGGATACACACACAAGTTGGGTAGATGATCCTATATATATGGTTTTTATGGTATAAATATTAATACACTTCCTGGCATATGCAGTGTGTTTCAACCACGTATGTCATGTTTAATTGTTCTGTCTTTTATTTTCATTGTCTTCTTTATGTTATACATTGCATGGTTGGCAAATATGCTAATTCTTGATTATTCTTGTAAGTATACCCATTCAATGGCGCACCACCAAACATTGCTCCGTGTATCCTTTAATGCTTTAACCTTTTCAATTATAGCTAGCAGTGATGTGTTGGTTTTCTTTCTTTTTTTGTGTGCTTCCAGGTTTTGGAAGAAGTTTGTCAAGTGATTTCGTCTTATATAATTCTGACAACTAAACCAACATCCCTCCCTCTTTCTTCTTCCCTCTATTACTCTTTAACACATGCAAATGCATACATAAGCATGTCTGTTTACAACTTTACATACAAACATGTGTGTGTATACGCTTGAGATTATTAAGATAATATTAGTTTTCAGAGGAAAGCTTCATGATGTGTCCCTTTTGTATTTCATTTGGACATGTTCTCTGATTCATTATAATTATTAATGATAATATGAAGCATCAGTATGGAAATCACCTAAGCAAATCTTTTTTTTTATTTTTTATTAATATATACTAAAGACGACCTTGTAAATGTGCAGCTCACTGCTAACCACATGCAGAAGATAAGTTTGGATTTTTTGCACCCTGTAAAGTCAGGTTCCCAGATGCATGACCTTATAGCTTGTTCCGCATTCTCTTTTATAGTTGGTCCACACAAATGGGTTTATAGAGAATTTAAGTATAGTCGTTGCTGTTCTGACACACACATTACCACTATATGTTTCTTTTTGCCATTTGCCATGTGTAAAACTTTTACTCATCTTTGCCATTTGCCTCTCAAGCTGCTTAAAACCACTATATGTTTCTTTTTGCACCCTAACAAAAGGCTAAATAGAGTGTTCTTAATGGAACTTGATGAGTGAATCTTATCGGAACTATTCATATCCGGGTGGATATGTACGTTCTGTCAATTCATAGGAAATATATTATTGTTTTAATTGAAGAATGCACATTCATTTACCTGGAACATGTATAACAATTTGAAGGTGCTGAACAGATGACTGTTACTAAACATCTGCATAATTGTAAGTTTAATTCCTAGACGACTGTTTACATTTTGTGCCTCTTCTACAAGCAAATAAAAGTATAACCAAATAAAAGTTTAATTGTATCTAGTATAATAAATATACAATCACACAAACCCTCATGTCTCTCTATCTACCTTTTTAGAGTTGTGTTGGACGTATCATGCCTATATTTAAATACAGATGTCCATGGCTTGAAATCGCATATTATTTTATCCTTTTAATGGAATTTGTACTGGAATTTGATTCACAGCGTCAGATGTTTATTATTACCTGACTGTTGATATCGTATCAATTTCTGATTATTCAATTAATTTATAATTTATCAGAGGGTGTTCTTGGAAGGAAATCCTTACCTCCTGGTGATCACGATGGATGGTTGTTTCAATATTTCATTCTGTGTTTGACTTCTTGGCATTCAAAAACGGTAAATTTAATTTTGACTTTACGGGATTTCTTTTTGTACTGATTGGTGGTGACTTGAGTTTTGCTTGGAGATGGAGATATTTTTGAAGTTTTTTGTGGCTGGTGTCTCTTGTAACTGTTGTGCCTTTTAGTCTATTGGGGTAGGTAATTTTTCTTGTTTATTTTTTATTATAGTGATTATTAAAAGCCTTTCTGTTAGTCAGAATTTTTGTGCTATGGTTAATGATAATTGTTAGTGTAGTGAAGTCTGTTATTATTCACGATTGGTTGAATCGTTGTCCGATGTTAATCTGTGTATTTTTATACATGAGAAAATAACATTTTTGTTTATATATTTAATGGTTTGTCCTTTTTTTTTTTTTTTTAATTACTTTGATCACCTATCTGTTTCATATAAATACTTATTTTCATGTAATGTGCCTCACTTCAAGTTTAGGTTGTAAAATTCATATTATAGTGTAATGCATTCATATGCATTATTGGATTGTTCTTAGCTGTTTGTCTCTGACTAACTTGTGTATAGGAATATAAATCTAATTTAGCAGATATTTTTCAAAGCTACGGTAGCTTCTTTTCCTAGAAACTATTAGTTGCTTTACATTATAAAGAATATTAAAAGTCATGAGTTCCACCTTGTAGCGAAATTAACTTAAGTTTGATATATGGCCATCATATTTTATAAATGAAGCAGCTTCTTTTCTTATGTGCTTTTCTGTAGTGTAATTTTTAAGTATGTTTATAAACACTGGATTATTATGGGTTTAATGCAACAATTTTGATTATCAATAGACTTGATTTATGCATATGAGTTCTATGAAGAAATCTTGTTACATTGCTTCATTTAAAAGTCGAAATAATTGCTTCTTTATGCATTGAAGTTTAATTTTATTTTAACACTTGGGCGTTATAATCTTTTAGGTTGGGGTTGCAGAAATGAAAGTTGCAGTTGAAAAATCTGGTGGCCTTGTTGTTCTAGCTGAGAGTTTTGGTCATGCTGTATTTAAAGACTCTTTCAAGCGTGTATTTTATTTTATTTTGTGGCTTTCTTCTGCTTTGAATGGAAATCTACCACTATGAACTGTTTGCCTGCATGCATGACAGCAGACAGGCTTTCTTTTCGATTTGCTTCTATCAAAATGACCAGACTATTTTATTTCCTTTTGGGTTATGTTAGTAGAGTGCATGAAAACTCATGTCAAGTCTTTTCCTAACAACTTAAGCATTTAAGTCCAGCAATTACTAACATAGTACAGAGTCAAGTTTTACCAAGATTGCTTGGGTTTGAATTTATTATGTCTTTGTGTTTCAACATGACCCGATGACAAGCTCATTGGTTTTGCCTGTGAAGGCGTGTATTAAATTGCTTAAATACTATTGTTGCACCCCTTTTTTAACAGCTTAAGTCTTGTGTCTAGTGGTTACTATCCTGTTATTATTTATAATCAGTTATGTATGGAGTATGGATCTTAACTTACCTGATAAATCATTACATTTATGCAATGTTTTATGCTAACTAACTATTTAATGTTGGAACTAAATTGAGTGCTTGCACCTGAATAATGTGAGAGTTAAATTGAGTGTGCGCAACTGATTTGTTGTTCTAGATTTTGTGGGATTTTCTAGAATGAGTGTTAACATTGACTGGGTAAACTTATATTTGTAGGAGTTAATTCAAGGTTTTGATCAAGAGACTGCAGCTGTGGTAAAGGCAAGGTTAACTTCATTAAAAATGGAAATGGAGGTATTTGAAAGAGCTTGCCTTTTGGTCGTTCATTGTTTTCTTAATTAATTAATTCAATTCACTATTTGCTGCAAATTTTTGTCTTTTCATGTTGCCGAAATATAAGGGTCATAATAGAAATTTCTACTATTTGCTGTGCATATTGTTTAGTTTTTACTAGTTTCTGTTCATGTTTCTCCATAGTCTTTTCTTGCCAAACATTAAGGATCATAGTTAAATTTTCTGAAAGTTCGTTCTTATTTAAAGCTCGACATATTTTGCTTCTGTCTTTAATTAAGGGAAGGATTCTTATTAGTTGGGGTCAAATACAAAACCTATTGTGGTTGTCTAAATTCTGAATTTTGTGTAGCATAGTCACAAATCTGTAGCAATTTCCAAAACTTGGCAATACTGTGACATATTCTGCTTAATTATTTATGCCACCTGGTTGATCTTATGCAAGAATTTCATGTGTGGTGCCTTTTACAATAATATGTTGCCTATTTAAATCTCTTGCTTAATTTTAACCTCTTGTTTAATTTAAATATCTTGTTTGATTTTAAATTAAATTTTATGTTATCGAATAACATGGCATTCATAGAGGAGATTGAACTTGGTCCTTTTACTGTCCCCAGAGGCATCTGCCACGCTTATTCAAGATTTTCAACTCTTTTAATCTAAATTCAAATAGAATGTTGATCAAAACACTATGTAATTCTAGAGCCATTGTATGCAGCACAAACAGTCTTTTTTGACGAGAAAGAGATAAAGAAGCAGTACAACAAAATTTGGGAGAAAGAGAAAATAACAACCGGAAAATATAATACAAAGCTTAGTCATACAACAAATATCAGTCAAATTCAATCAAGTAAAACATACTTAAATTTTATACCTTTGCTGCCTAAAGTAAGTATAATTATGATATGATATCTTGATTGTATACATAAGAGGCTACAGTTCAACGCTATAAAATAATGAATCATATAAAATGATTGAACACTTTGACTTCCCACCTCCATTGCTTTTACACATCCAACCAAAATTAATTTTAGTTTATTTTAGCAAAACCCGATATTGCGGTGCTGGATTCCATTAAATCAACATCCAAAATAAAGCTTTTTGCAATCCACTCTCATTATTTTACCCAAGTATAATTAAATTTAGTATTTCCCATGTATCTCCTTCATTGAATTTTACCTTCCAATTTGTTTGCAAATGTTATGTAGCAAATGTACTTTCGTTTTGTGGTGTTCGGTTTTTTTTACACCTATTTTGTATGCAATCTAGTCATCTTACTTCAATAAGTTGGACTTTACTTTCTGCCGTATGTTTTTTCGTAAACAGAGGTAATGGGATTACAGTATAGAGGGTTATATATAACACATTGTAATTGCTCACTTAAAGTAGAGGGTTTATGGATAAATTGTGGGTGAAGCTTAATAGATTTTAATCTCAAACACTATAATGAATCATGGAATAAAAAATTTCTTTAATCTTTCATATTCAATTCATTTTTCATTGATCTAAAGCAGCCAGAAATTTTGTCAGTGTAGTTGTTGATAACTCTGGGAAATCCTACGAACAGTATATGCTCTTGTATAACATGTCGTTGCCTTTTTAACCAGTATGGTATGGACCAGTGCATATACTAACAACAAGTATCTATTCGAAAGGTGAATGTCTATTTATCATTCATAATGATGCATATACAAAGGTACTCAAAGGATATGTTAGCAATCGTGCTAGCCATGAAGGATGCATAGTTGATTATTTGCAGAATGGAAAGTAATCGTGCTATTTTTATTTCCTAAACAATACTACCCCTCTAATTATGCTCCATCAGTATTTGATCTTTTGATTATCTGCATAATTGAAAGTAAGTTACTTGAATTTAGTTCAATAGAATTTCCTTTAATTTGTGCCTAGGACTCTACTTTTATAGGCAAAAAGAAGATTTCAAAGGCCGTAAAAGATATTCACAAGTAGAGGATGAAATGGTAATTGCCTTTCTTTTAATCTTATTATTCTTTGCATTAGAACACACTGCACATATCTTTTTTACAAAAAAAAAAAAAGGAAATTTTTGAAAAAAGTGCCTCTAATAAATTGAAAAGGATGTTATACAATTATATTTATTAAATTACACTTACACAATCAAAATATTGTAGAATGTTTTTCAACAATGTAAGGAGACGCATAAGGAGACACATATGTCATCCATAGTTTCTAGAGTTGACGTTTGGATTAAGGGCATTTACAAAATAATGGGAAACAAATTAATAATGCTGTTGGTGAATCAATGGTAATAAACATATTTGTAAATTTTGTATCAACTAAGCATAATCCATAATATTTTATTGTGAATATAGTTTAAATAATTATAATAATTTCAATAAATGGTGATGCATTGACATATAAGGTCCACAACATGCTAGTTGGGTTATAGGAGTAGGAGTGGGATTTGGAGTATCACTTTCTAAAGTCTCTGCACAAGTTCAAAACAATATTAAAATAAGGAAACTTGCAGGTAAAATAACACAACTAAGATAAGTATTTGTTGATTTACAATAAAACATTTTAATCTTTGGGAGAAATTTGCAATGGCAAGCAAATTATTAGATTTCAATTTTTACCCTTGATATATTTTTAATAATATTTAGATAGGAACATAATGACTATAGTGAGGATGTCATGCATAATTCTTCTTCTACTCAACAACCACAACTGTTTCATTACTTGTTATAAGAATTATTTTCAATTAATATTTATTTTAATCAAATTACTCTTTCATAGCAGGCCAAGGAAGATAGTATTGCTATTCCAAATACTTTAAATAAAGGAGCTATTTTTACTCTTTGCTGAACATCATAAAAATAAAAAATGAAAAAACCTTTCATTCTCATATTTTGACATTGGTTTTTTATCTTTATCTTAAGTCAAAGGAAAACCATTTAACCCTTTTTATATCTTGCCCTTCCAATAATGTAAGAATATGAATATGAACTTAATTAAAGAAGATACATGTATGTATGTATGACTTATTAATGATATAATATTTGTTACTGTTGAGTCATACATTACTAATGATATACTATTTCAAACATGCATCAAAACCTAATTTCAGTTGTGTACATACAAACAGAAAAATCATACATGACATCTCATGATGGTGTCATAGCATATAATACCGGAACATCATACTACATGATTGAGAACTAAATTATTTTGCTTGTGTCTTTAATTAAGGGTCAAATACAAAACCTATTGTGGTTGTCTAAATTCTGAATTTTCTGTAGCATAGTCACAAATCTGTTTTGCCCGATCAACATCCAAAATAAAGCTTTTTGCAATCCACTCTCATTGTTTTACCCAAGTCACTACCTCTCTAACTTGTGCTTCATTCTCATCCAGCTTTTACTGATTTTCAGTGATTGTGGCTACGTTTTCCATTGTAATTGCTCACGGAAAGTAGAGATGGTTATATATTGATGGATAAATTGTGGATGAAGCTTAATAGGTTTTAATCTCAAACACTGCAATAAATGATGGAATAAAAAATTTCTTTAATCTTTCATATTCAATTCATTTTTGATTGATCCATATTCAATTCATTTTTGATTGATCTAAAGCAGCTTGTTGATAACTTTGGGAAATCCTACGAACATTATATGCTCTTGTATAGCATGCCGTTGCCTTTTTCAGCAATATGCTGAATTAGTATACAAACACTCAGCGATAAATGGTATGGAATAAAAAATTTCATAAAGCTTTCATATTCAATTCATTTTTCATATTCAATTCCTCTTTCTTTCTTTGATGTCATGGTCCACTAAACAGCTCATTTAGGTCGGGAAGCAAGATTGTGTAGACCAGTGCAATACCATTAGATGTATCTATTTGAAAGGTGAATGTCTATTTATCATTGATATTTAATCTAAATTTGTTATTATTATTATTATATTTTATATATACAAAGGTACTCAAAGGATATGTTAGGAATCGTGCTAGCCATGAAGGATGCGTAGTTGATTATTTGTAGAATTGAAAGTAATCGTGCTATTTTTATTTCCTAAACAATACTACCCCTCTAATTATGCTCCATCGGTATTCACTCTCTTTTGATTATCTGCATAATTGGAAGTAAGTTATTTGAATTTAGTTCAATAGAATTTCCTTTAATTTATGCCTAGGACTCTGCTTTTATAGGCTGTAAAAGAAATGTACAAGTAGAGGATGAAATGGTAATTGTTTTTTTGGTTTTTTTTATGCCTAGGACACTGCACATAGCTTTTTTATAAAAAAGGAAAGTTTCGAAAAAAGTACCTATAATAAATTGGAAAGGATGTTGTACAATTACATTTATTAAATTGAAAAAAAAAAAAAGTCACTTTCTATTGACTACTGTAGCTATTTAGATATTATATATGGTTTCTTGCAATCCTTAGATTGTATCTTTCAAGTATTGCTATTGGATGTTGTGTATATGTTTATTAGGATAATTTTGAAAAGGTTTTGTTAATAGGATTGTTTCTTGCCAATTTAGATTGTATCTTACAAGTGCTGTTGGATGTTGGGTTATGGTGGTGGGGATAATTACGAAAAGGTTTTGTTGCCAAAATTGTGAGAGTATTTTTTATGATAGAACTACATTATCTTACATGTAAGTTTTTCCAATAAGTTAATAATATTCAATTAAAATTTTTGTTTTATTTCAAGATAAAATGTGCTAATATTTATTATGTAGTAACACATTGAATTGGAAATTGACGAGTGGTCTTGTGATGAAATTCTAGTGAAGCTAGACCTGTGTAAATGGAAACATTACACCTAAGAAATGAAGCATTTTTTATCTTTTTGTTTCGGACACTTTCTTAATATATATGTGTAATCTATTGGTAGTTTGTTAATGTGTATTTATATATATGTCAAACATAGTTATATGTAAATGCTATGTGATCTATTGGTAGTGATAGGAAAAAAATGTAACAATTAAGTATGCATATAGTTTTAAAAGGCATGCACAGTGAGGCGCTCCTTTGATGCCTAAACGACGGCCAGATGCAGCCCACTCAAAGAGACACGTGCCTACAGTGCCTAGTTGTAGAAACCCAAGGAGAGCTTAGGTGCACCTTAGCAAAAACCAACAGTAATCGGCACCCCAGCAGTTGCAATCGACGGTCCGAAGATGGCTTCATGGCTGCAATAAAGAATACGATGAGGATTGAGGAGAAAGAATGACAAAAATAAATAAAGGAAGAAAAGACAAGGAGAGAGAGAGAGAGAGGGAAGTAAAGACGAGAGGAGAGGGAGAGGGGGCAAAAAAGTGTTGGCTAAACCTAATCCTCTAACATGTCAACACTTAAATATATGTAGAAAAATTGAAAATAACCCCGTATTTATGATAAAATATCTAATTGAACCCAAAAAATTATAAACAATTCCCTAATGTTATGGTAAATAACCATTAAGTTATGGTAAAATACTCAATTAAATCTTCTAATTTAAAAAATAAATAAAAAATCCCTACAATTATATATACATATAAATAAGGCTCTCATTTTATGTTTTTATGATATTTTATTGTTTTGTTTTGTTTTGTTTTTTTTTTTTTTTTTTTGCACCTCAGGTTGAAAATGTGCGCCTTGCACCCTGGGCTCTATGGCCCCTTTGTGTCTTTATGCGTCTTACGCCTTTTAAAACTATGAGCATGTATCTATGTATGTATGAGGTGGTATGGATTTGCCTACAGAAGCTATCACAAGAGATGTATATATTTTTTAAAGTACAAGAGATGTATTTATGTCATATATTAGGTTTTGAAGTTTTCGTTGATTGATGATATTGTAATTGTTGCATTAAGCACATGAATTATATATGAAAGTATGTCATCAGGTTTAAGATGGGTTTTCTTACATGTGCAGTTTCCTCAATTGTTACAACATCAAACCAAGATGAGACATATTTTAGAGAATAAAGATGATATTATTTTCTTAAGGGCTTAAAATATTTGAAATGTCGTCTTGACTATGGTCAAGATGAGATTATACCTAAAATCAATTATTAAACCGGTCAGGATGTAAATTCATCATGATAGTCTAATTAAGTTAGATGTAAGTTTCTGTCGACGTTCGGAAATGGTCAATTCAGAGATTTTAAGGCTCAGACTGCGATCGATGTAATTAAATGATGATAATGGTAATAAATGTGTAGTAAATGGAGTTTAAGGTTGGTATGTTGCAATAAAGGTGGGGGAATGTTGGTTGTGGTAGCTAAATGACAGTAATGGAACAATTAATAAAGAAAAAAGAGGGGAGAATGAATACAAACACAAGGATTTTACGTGGTTCGGCGATTGTGTCTACGTTCACGGGTCACTCTGAAATAATTCCGATAGAGTGATGGTATAATAGCATTGTTAACTTGTTTGTACAGTAAAAATCTTCCCTATTTATAGAGAGAGAGTGTTACATACGCTACAAATGATGGTCATTTTCAATTATTCTGACATAAACCATACTGCATTTATTGTGAAGACAATGATTATTCTCTTCATGCACATGTTACATTAAATGCACCAGGAGAAGTCTTCTCTTCATTAAATGCACAGTTGCCGCATTGAATGCTCTTTGGTAACTGTGTAAGTGGCACCGGCGTAAAATCAGGGAATTAAGCAGAACTGCTGGCTTGTTGCACAAGGCATCGCTTGGTGCGCGCTCCCTGGTTTGTCGAGCTACGCGAACTGAATAAATGTTGAAGTGGATTGGAAATGTACTCGAAGTGTCTTGGTGTTACGCGAGCTCATGAGTTCGACGAGCTCGCTGCAGCGACCTGAGGTTTGGACCTTTTGGATTTTCGTTCTTGTTCGTATTTATTGGGCTTTTACCAGCCCATTTATCCAAGTCAAGAAAACGGGCATAACAATTTCTTTATATTAGGCACTAGGAAGGTGAGCTTTTAGGAACTTAGGTTTGCCACCAAGAATGCATATAAAATTTATACTTGTGTCCTTAGTGACTATTTCCATTGTCTTAAAGTAATGAGTGATGTTTGTATCATTAGTGTGTGTCTTTTATGGTTATGATAATACGACTTATGGGATAGATTTATGGTTCCAAAAATTTTTCTTTACTAAGGGATGAAAGTGAAACAAGAAGATTTAATTAATTCTGTTTTGTTAATATATTTACATGTTGACAAATTATAATTATAATTATATGGAATATTGGAGGTTCGAGTATATTATATTAAGAGATTAAATATACTTGAATAAATAAAATCTGTTAAATCTAAAACATAATAATGAACAAATTTTACATTTTGTGTGAGTGAGAGATGTTAAATCTAGTATAATTGAGAATTGAAAATTAAATCACATCATATATATTGTTGTCCATAAGTCACATGGTGTATTTGTCTGTACAAATGCTTCAACGCTTTATCATGAAAGGGTTACTAGTGTTTTTTCTGTGAGTCTGTTTGGCTCATCTTGTGTGAGTGGGAGATGTTGTTCTATAGGGTCATGGGTCGGTTCCATCCAAGATGACCCAAATCAAACCAAAAATTCAATAAGTATTAGGATATGATTTAATAACTACATAAGCAGTTATTGACAGTTAATAAAACAACCGCCTTTAATAGTTTTTTCTCATGTTTTATAAACTTAGTTTTTTTACTAGGTTAGTGGTAGGTTATGTAAGTTTAAAAGACTCCCAAAAATCAGACCGCCACAATATACGTTCAAAACACAAAATATAGAGCAAGTGAGAAAACAGAGAAACAAAGGGCAAAGGTATTTAACATTGTGATTAGAACTTTCGATTCCATATTTGTTTATTTAAGTCAGATAGATTCAACAACCTAGAATTGAAAAACTTTACGTAAGCAAGCATTTTCATTTTTTTTTTTTTTTTTAGCTATTTGGCTTTCACCTAGTACTATCAATCATCCAAATATTCATTATCAATGTTAGAGGCAAAACAACGTATCATAGTAATGAATAATAAATTACTCATATTATAAATGGTAATCAAATTCTATCAAAACGTAATCAAAATGTCCATAATGCTGAGATGAATGTAGAATTGGAATACTTGAAATAGGAAATAAGAGGCTATCCAAAAATGCTTGCTTACATAAAGTTTTTCAAGGAGCTAAATACTCCAATGAGCCAACGGGATGGTGGAAAGATGTCTATCGCTAACTTCACTGACAAATGGAGAAAATTGTATAAGGCAAACAAGTTTGGGGTTAATCCTCTCAACCTGTTACATTTAGTTAGCTAGTTTCGTTTAATTTATTTTGCTTTATTTTTGAAACTATATTAATTATTTATATTTTTGGTTATTTATTTATTTAGATAATTTTCTTTGCTTTGTATCTTTATCAATTGCTTTATTTTTGTGTTTGTGTCTACATCAGTAAATAGGTTGCTACTCTTAGGAACTCTTTTTAGGATACATTGTCTTTTGGAATTTTTTGTGTCAAATCCATTGATAGATAGATGATATAAATTGGAGTCGTGGTTAAAAACCTATGACCAATTTAGTGTGTAGGAGGTCAAACCAGATACGGATTTTTGTAGTGCAATATATCGATCGACTCTAGACCTTATTTCCTAATTTGATTTTTGATAAATTTTGAAACAAACAATTGTTTGTCCATGCTTGAGCTGCCGAATTGTCGAGTTTCTTTTATTTATTTATTTATTTTTTATGTATATTGATTGCACTACTGATTTTTGAATGAGCAAAGGTCATTATTGAAATTTGACAGTGTTGAACTTTTGCCTTGAACATGTTAATGAGTTACTTTTGGTTTGCATGATTTAATACTTTAAAAGGCTGTAATCTTAGTTAATTGAGTGGATGAATACTACGTTGCATGATTTGTGGAATATTACTGGGGACAACACTTAATTCGTATTTGAGCTTTTTCAAATGTTTCTTTTCGAGAGATTTAATTTGTTTTTACTCTTCAAACACTCATCACTTTCTTTTTAATGGATGACCTCCATAGGATTTGCATTGAATACAAAGAACAATCATTATTGTTGATAGAATAAGCTACTTTGTTTTTTTAATTTGGATGACCACTTAGAAGGGATATAAGCAATTTTTGTTTTACCTCATAAATGCCAAACTAGTTACCTTCATGAGCCCTAAAGAAGCCAAAACCATTTAGCCTTTTTCTTTGTCAACACTTCCTAAATGAACCATATGAGCCTTTAAATGTAATCCTACCGTTTTAGTACGGAATCATATTGTGTGCTGCAAAGAGACAATGGAACTAAGTGTTAGCATTGATATGATGTAAGCATAGGCATATTCATTGAAATAGTGTGCTTCATCCATTGGGGAAAAAAATGAAAAGAAAAAAGATAGAAGAAAAGATTGTTTATGGTTTGTAAGGTATAAAGTCTCCGGCATGATCCTAAGTTCTATGTGAACTTGTTCTTTGTATCATTTACCTTCTAATAAAGCCTTAGCTGCATTACAATTTTGAATAAAGACTTGTTGATATTTGGGAAAGTCCTGTTTGAGAATTAGAGTATGTTTTCATGCTCTATCCACGTTCTTAGTAGGTAATTTCATTTATGAGATCTATTCACTTAAAAGTGTGTTCTTGTTAATGTCTATATTCATATGTGAATTATAAGACACTTGTTTTTTCTATATATAATCTCATTCACTAATGATTGTATGAGTGTTGCCTTACAATTCCTAAGCGTTATGAGAGATATCTTGTGAATATTAAAGTTGAGGTGAAATATTTCTATGACATGCATATGTGGTGTTTTGAAACAAGATTTCTTTGAGAGTAATATGAGAATGTTGATGATTGTGTTTGGATGATTAATGAGTCTTTATACAAGATCGTGCATGTGATTGATTTTCATGAATTTATATTAAGTGCTTTGTTAATGAGTTTGTTGGGCACTTAAGGGTTTAAAGATTTGTGGCATATGCTAAATTCTGTCATGTTTACCTATGAAAATTGTTTAGTTTGCATGTTTTTGGTTTTTGTCTTTGTTTTAGTTTTGCTCAAGGACTATAGAAAGATTGGTTTCAGGTATTTGATAGACATATTTTTGTACCCATTCTAGACCCTAATTCTTATTCATTTGTTGTGTTTGATGAGTTTTGTATAGTGTTTCAAGTTTATTTGTGTTGTGGGTATATTTTGGGATGCGTAAATGGACTGGTAAAAACCCAATAAATTGACTGAGGGTTGATTCAACAGACAAAGTCCATGATCCAAAGAACGAACCCATCTCTTAGCTCTGAGCTCGCTATGCATCCAGCTCGTAGGATTGAGCTCTCAGCTTTCAGCTCGCTAGTCAGCATTACTCAGTTCGCTCTACGCACAGCTCGTTACTCAGAGCAAGGTCTAGCTCGAGGTCGTTCAAGACAAGGTCTAGCTCGCACAATGAACAACTTGATAAGGAAATCTTTCAGAAGATACAGTATCCTAAATTGATCGTGATTCTTCTATCAAAATTGAAAATAAATTTAAATTCAAACTTAGTAAACGCAATCCTTTATTTTGCGAAGCAGTTTCCTAATTCGGTTCTAACCGATTAGGAAGTATAATTAATACGAGATTTTTTTTCTATTTTATTTCAATTCAAATTTTAACCGTCTCTTCCTATAAACAGAGGCTGAAATTTATTGTAACAAAGATACGAAAACACATACAAGCAATATTATACTGTTTCTTTATAGAATTATTGAGAGAAACAACCGTGGACGTAAGCTTATTTACCGAACCATGTTAAAAATCTCCTGTGTTGGTTGTTTTTCTTCTCTGCTTTGCTACTTTTCTTGCTTTTTTTGTTTTGCTTCACATTGATTGCAGATATTAGACTTTGAACTCTCGTCGTGTAAGCCTCTATTTTTTAGTTTCGGAACTCTAGTGTTATAACCTACGTTATGGGATGTAGATGATATATGCTATAAATAATGTTATTATAAACAATAATAAAAGTGTGAGCAAAACTTTTAAAAGTGATCGAATTCGATACTAGGGTCAATCCAAACAAAGGGCAAACCGGTCATTCCGTAAACGAGAGATAAATATTTAAGTGGCAAAATTGTAAAATTTAATTGTAAGATGTTAAATATATAAGTTTATGAAGAAATTATTAAAAGACTAAAAAACCAAGCTAACTAATGAAATGAATAAAGTCATTAAGGGTAATATGGTAATATAATTGATAGTCAAACAAGTCAAGAGAGGACATAAGTGTCATTCTTGGGAAAGTTAAGTATATATATATTGAACACTTAGCAAAATTGGAACAAGAAGAGAAGAAGAAGTCGTGAGATGAGGGTGAGAGGATGTTCAGCTAGCAATACTCAAGCAAGAACCAAGCCAATTTTTTTTTAGTTTCAAGCTTCCTTACTCCAAATCAAGTCCCAAGGCTAGAGAAACAAGTTTAGAGAGAGAAACAGGCAAGAACAAGTAAGTTTTAACAAATTTTAAGTTGAGTTTTTGGTTGGTCTTTGATGTGAATTTAAGTTGACATTTAAGCTAGCTTTGGTGAAGCTTTTGCTTGCCTTTTCATGTTGATTTGTTAGGTGATTAAAAACAAACAAAATATGATAGAAAGATGAGGTTAGGGTTGTATAAAAGGCTGTCATAAACTTGATAAAAGTGGAAATAAAGTTGATTTTTATACACTCTAAGTATTTGATAAAAGTTGTGAGTGAGTTGTGAATGTTAAAATGAAAAAGTAGTGTGTGGTGTGTGTGTATGGTGAGTTTGGTCACTAAGGAGAGATGTGTAATCCCTTGAATTTTTATAGAAATGACCATATCTAAATGCATATTAGAGCTTAATAAGATATGTAGAAGTAAAAAAGGAAAAACATAGAGTTAAGTGAAAATCCCGAGCTCAAACCAATGGGCGGAGATGACCTGCACAAGTCTAACTTATTTGGGGTTGTTTTAGACCTCAAATCATGCCTATGAGTCATAAAAAACCATAGGCATGATTTTGAAAGGGAACGATTCCGATAAAAATTGCGCAAGTTATGTCTAAAATAGTGTCGTTAGAGAGTCGTTAAGTGAAATAACTATGTAAATATAATTTTTGTTGCATGAAATGAATTTAGTTGATCATAATTAGGTAAAAGGACTTTAGATATGAAAGAAAAATCATCGTCACTTGTCCGATGCAAAAACGTGCATCAAAAAGTACCCGAAAATGACTTTTTTCTTAGATTTGATATAGCAGATGATAGAATTTTTTGATAAAATTTTACGGGTGACCAGAATGTGAGATAAGAGGACCGTTGGAAAAAGAACAAAAGAAAATGGAGTCCCGAGCAGACCTATGCATCACATTCTGTTTTGGGGTATCAAAAGAAACTTAAAATTTCAATTTTTTGTTTCGGGCCCTCAAAAATTAAATGGACCATATGAGTATGATCCTAGGGTATAAAAGTGAAACGTTTTCAAAGAAATTGAAATTTTAAAGATCGGATTAAAGATAAATCCATACGACTAGTTTAAGCGTAGAAAACAATGTGACTATGCACATTGTCAACTAGTCAAGTGTTAAACTTACTTCTTATGAATATGAATATTATGTAGGTGACGAGCAGGCAAGCGAGGTATGAGGGGCTCGTTGAGGCGCTAGAGCATATTTGGGATTGAGGTAAGTGTACTTCGCCTACGTTATTTTAATCTTAATTTACATTGTAACTTGTTAACATTCAACAAATTCTTAAAATGTTTTTCCAAATATAAGTTAGATTTCAAGTAAACGTTATTGTCTCAAATCAAGAAATGAGGTTAGAAGGCAAAAGTTGTTTTTAAAAGTTTGATACAAAGCTTGAGTTAAGAACCATGTGTATACCGTAGTAATAGACAATGTTTTAAAAGGCGGAAGGCAAGACGAGGCGGTGGGGCCTTGGCGAGGCGAGGCGGTAGCCTCGACACCAAATAAAAAAAAAAAAAAAAACCCTAACATATAAAATCATTTATAACATTTTAAAATATTGTGAAAAGCAATATCAAAACCACAAATATCAAACAAAATAAAACCAAGTAACCAACACAATAAGTAGGAATCATCCATATCATCCTAAACACAAAATCATCCATATAAAATCTTAACATACAAGATATCAAATGATTAAGGATTAGTAGGGCTATTAAATAAAGAAGCATTTGAATCTAGTAGCCTAAAATTTGGATCAAAATATGGAGGCATGGTTGAATCTGGAGGTAAAGTTTCATCTTCATCATCCTCATCATTATATCTGATTCTTGCATCACCCTCCTCATCACTACTCTCATCCTCCTCCAACTCAGGTTCTTCAGCCTCTTGGCGTATATTCTTCCCTTTGTCTAACAAATAATATAAAATAATATTTTAGTGATTATATCATTAACTTTAATAGAATTTACTATATTTAATTAGAGAATAACTTACCTCCAATCCTCTTTCTCTTGTAAGTTAGTTGTCGACTACCACTTGGTTGACTCATGTTAATTCCTAACTCCTCATCATTCACCCATTCATCATAAGAAGGCACATCATCACTAACAACCAAGGGATCCTCGTCATCTTTTAGCTTCTGCTTCTTCAAGTATCTATGTTGGAGCCTTCTATTGTACATGATGTACACCAAATCATTCAATCTCTTGGTTTTCAATCGATTTCTTTTCTTTGTATGAATCATATTAAAAGCACTCCAATTCCTTTCACAAGCGGAGGATGAGCAAGTGAGACTCAAAACCCTTACAGCAAAATATTTAAGTTCTGGGGTGTCAGCTCCAAAAGCAAGCCACCAATCAACTACAAATAAGCATTTAAAAATGAGGAGAATACTATAAATTTCATAAACAAATTAACAATGATAAATGATAATTTCACATACCAGGGCTACGTTTGTACACAGTATTCTTTGCCAATGAATATCCAAACATCCCTCTTTTCTGCCTGTAATCATCCATTTGACAATGAGCTTTAACTTTATCCAATTCATTAGTAAAAAGTTTCTCCACACACATAATGACCCCCCGATCAATCTCTGGATGCTTGGAAGGATTTTCACTATAATGGAATTGGGGATTCAAGAAGTAGGCAGCTGCATGTAAATGATGATGCAATTGAAACTCCCATTTGTCATTAATAATATCCCATATCTCCTTGTAAGCTCCTAAATCATTTCCAAAGCTTTTGGCTATTTCCTCCTTAGCTTTATCAATTGCACCATAAATGAATCCCATTGTAGGAACCTTTTCAGAATCCATCATCCTCAACACACTCACAATGGGCTTAATTGTCTTCAATGCATAAGACACAGTATGCCAGAAACTCCTATCCGTCAATATGATTTTTCTAATTGCTTTTCCCTCTGGTTTTTTAGCCCAACTACTCTCTCGCCACTCTCGTGAAATGAACATCTCCTGCAATTGTACTTTCAGACTATACATACTTTGTAAAGTCAAGTATGCAGTCGTAAATCTCGTAGGCCCAGGACGAACCAGATCTTTCTTCGTATGAGTCCTTATCAAAGCCAACACCCACCCGTGATTGTAGATGAAGTTACTCACCTATTATAGAACAATAATAAAAATATTAACAACTAGAAAATAATTATAGTTACAACAATATTGATAAAGTAATTGATATTTACCTTCTTTGCTTTAAATAAGGCATTTTTGTGTTGAGGAAGTTCTCCAATCTTCTCAAGCATTAAATCAATGCAATGAGCAGCACACGGCATCCACCATAAGCGTTTCCTCTTCTCCATCAACATTTCACCCGCTTTTTTATAGTTGGACGCCTTATCAGTCACAACTTGAACAACAAAGTCTTCACCAATCTCTTCAACTACATCATCTAGTAGCTTAAACAATAACTTTGCATCTTTCACCGCATCACTTACATCAATTGATTTCAAAAATACTGTACCTTGCGGATTGTTCACAAGGAAGTTCACCAATTGTCTTCCTCTCATATCTTTCCAACCATCCGACATTATTGACACCCCTATCTCCGGCCACGTCTTCTTGATGTCATTAACAAGAGCTACTACATTGGTTACTTCATCATTCAAAAAGTTAGTGCGAATCTCATATGGTGTAGGAGGTTTTAAACCACGCCCATAATTGCCAATTGATCGGCACATATTAATAAACGAATGACTTTGGGCAACATTAAATGCAATCCCATTCTCAAAGAAGAATTTACTAATGTCCAAACACATTCGATAGCGAGCTTCCTTCTCACTTGCTGTAGACGGTGTCTCTTGCTCCACCTGCACATCATCCCCAGAAACATTCATAAAAAACCTATCAATTGGCCCTTTTATTCCTCTTTGGGGCAGCGAAATTGAGGTTGAATCTCCTGTAGATGGATGAGTGTTAAAGTTGATAGAACTGTCAAGTCTTTCTTCCCGTGCTAGTTGAGCTTGCTTTTTAGCATCTCCAAATTTGGCAATATATTTCTTGATTTCATCTTGAACTTCCGGGGTAACTTTCTCACATGGGGCAACATTCCCTTGAGCTCCCGCAAGGTGCTCTTTCAATATATACACCCCCCCCCCCCCCCCCCCCCCCCCCCTTTGATTATTCTTTCACAAAAAACGCAGCGAACATACTTGTATGCTTTTCGTTCTCCAAACTCAACCTCAACCCCATACTTCCAAGCCGGATCTTTCCGGTTCGACATCCCACACAAAATCTGCAACAATATCATGTACAAACACTAACTAAACTTAAACCAAAACCAAGATTGAAACAAATAAACACTTGCAATAATATATACAACCACAATAATTGATACAACAATATATACAACACTTGCAATAATATTTGATACAACAATATGTAAACTCCTAGCTCCGACTTCTAAAGTCCCAACGTTAGAAACTAAGGTAGAGAGATAATACATAACTCTCTACGTTTAATTGATTTAATTTCATAGCCTCCGAAATTTATTTATTTAGAATACGACGAAATTCATCGTATTAAAAAGTTTAGTAACGTCCCAATGAAAATCTAAGTCAAGAAATCCAAGATGTTAGTAAATGATAATCGAATTAAAATTCGATTAAAAAGAGAGAGTCAAGATTAATAAAATAAGCTTAGTTTTTAAAATAATTCAAGCTTGACAAGCGAACGAAAATGTTAACAAAACGAGAATTTAATCGAATAAGAGACGAAAGAGACACGGAAGGATATCGAGGGGTGTTGCCGTGAGAGAGCATCAAGAAAAGGAGATGAGAATAAAATTAAAAAGAAATGGGACAAGATGCAAATATTAGAAGTTGTTGATTATAAATATCAACACTTAGCAAATTTTCAGCAGAAAATTTCAGCCCCTTTCAGTCAAAAACAGTCACTGCCGAGAGAACAACTGAGAAGCTTCGTGAGAAGGAAAGAAAGGAGAACCAGAAGAGAGAAGAGAGGCAACCAGCAAGCAAGAAGAAGCCTTGAGCAGTAGAAACAGTCCAGAACAAGCAAAGAAGTCGAGCAAGAAGCAGATCCAGCGCGCCAGCAGCTCGCGCGAAGGACAGCTCGCGAGTTGGAGTAGAACAGCTCGTGTGAGAGGGATCCAAGGCAGTAAAACTACAGTTTCTGGGTAGCAAAGGAAGAGGACAAGCAAAAGAGGAGAGGTGCTGGTCTGGTCGAGCAGAAACAGAGCAGAAACGGACGCAAACAGCAAGCGAAACAGACCCAGACGTGAGCTGGAACAGAATCGCAACGGGGTGCAGCAAGCTGGTCGGCCAGGGAAGAAAGAACCTCCCAACCAGCCTTCCATCCCCTCAATCCACCTCTTAGGGTCCCTAGTAAGTCATCTAAACTCTCCCTAACTAGCCTAAGTGGGATTACACTCCATTTTCTTCAAATTGATGCTGAAACAGAACAAAAACTGTGACAGCTTTTGTTGTTGTGGTTGTGTTGTTGATTTGGTCGATTAGATTGCTTTTAAATCTTGTTAGAACCTCATGAGATTGTTATATAATCATTAAGGATGAGTTTTGAGTGTAATAGCTGCCTTAAATTGATGTAAATGAGCTGTTACACCCTCCCTCAAAATAAAAACCGAGATTGGTGTTTTATGCACACCAAGTGATTGAGAAAAGTCTCGAGTGAATTTTGAGCACTCTAATGACCAAGTTAGACCTATGGATGTATTAGAGACTTGAAGGGCAGTAGTTAGACCTTGAAATTAGATGGTTTTGAAACCAATTTCAAGCCTTAAAGAGGTTAGAAAAGTTAGAGAAGTGTTTAGAATTTCAAAGGCATTGTTATAGACAAAAAGGGGATTCCCGAGCTCAAATTTGAGCTAGAGGAGACCTGACCATATTTGGCTTATTTGGGGGTGTTCTACATCTCAAATGATGCCTAGGAACCATAGAAAATCATAGGTTTTGAAACGGATCGAATCCGATAAAAATTATGCAAGTTATGCACAATATAGTGCCATTAGAGCTCTGAGAAGTGAAACGGTTAGCTTAATACAATTTTTATGGCACGAAATGAGTTTAGTTAGTCATTATAAGTTAAATGAAGCTTAATTATGGAATAAAATCTAGCGTCGCTAATCCGAAATCAAGAGTTTGCAAAACGTGCATTAAATTACGCCCGAAAGTGTCCAAAACGGACGTTTTCATTCGATTTGACTTAGCAAACGATAATATTTCTCAATGAAATTTGTCGTGTGACTAGAATGTGATATAAGTGAGCCATAGGAAAAAGAACAAAGGAAAACGGAGGCCCGAGCAGCAGGTTATCGCCTGTTCTGTCAAGGGCTGTCCACTTGAATTAAAAATGTGATTTTTTGTTTTAAGCCTTCGACAAGTAAACGGACCGTGTGGGGATATCCCTAGGGGTCCAAAACTAAAAATTTTTCACAAAAATCGAGATTTGAGAGTCTCGGTTGAATTAGAAACAAGTTAGGAGCTATATAGAGAGAATTGGGCATAGTTGAGAATTTCTAAGATATAGTTGAGAAATGGAGGTTTTTGTTAATAGTAATGATAAAATCATGTTGTGTAGGTGACGAGCGCGTGAGCGGCGTCCAGGAGCCTCGTTGAGACGCTTGACGTGGCCTTGAGGTAAGTGGTTCGCCACTTAATAGCTTTTTAAATTGTCATGCAAATTCTTGATGATGTTAAATGACTATAGTAGCTATGTAATAAAGGAAATCGGAAATAATATATAATGATATAGTTAAAAGTTAAGCGTATGGATTCCTATGTAATCCATATGTTTCTAGAAAATGATTATGAGTTGTATGTAGAGAAAATGAACTAAGAAAGCTTTCAAGATTTTCAAATTAGTGAGTTTGTGCTTTTGCACTCAAAGAAAAGTAATATGAAAACCCATGTGTACGTCTTAGGAATCATAAGAATTAGCGTTACGTGACGACGCAGAGAATTCCGTCCGTAATCGCTCAGTGTAACAGAAAAGTATAGCGCTACGTTGCGATGCAGACAATTCCGTAACGTAGTTGGTTAGTTGACAGTTAGCGCTACGAAGCGATGCAGTAAATTCCGCTCGTAGTTATCTAGAGATTTAGCACTACATTTGCGATGCAGAAAATTCCGCATTGTAGTTGTTCAGTGAATAGTTTAGCGCCCTACGTACAATGCAGCAAATTCCGTAACATAGTGGTTGAGATGCATTAGTAAGCTTCACGTTGGCGTTAGTTAAAATCGCTCGTGATGGTTAGAACGAGTCAAGGGTATACATGGAGAGTTTTTAAAAGAAAATTTTAAGACTTGTAAATTATGCGTTAGTATGTGTGATATGATATCCCATGATGTTATCGCACTAACTTGCTGTTTGTTTTGTAGCTTGTTTGTTTCATTTCGCGCCACCACCGGACGAGACCAACTTTTGCTTTATATAAATTGATAGGTGGGCGATAGCGCAAGACATGTGTATATGCATTTTTGTATATGTATTTATTCTATTAACTTTGTATTACAACGATGTGAAATTTGTAAGTTGTAAATATTCATGCGTTTTATGTATATAGTTCTTATATGTACATGTTGCATTTGAACTCATTGTTTATGCTTATGAAATTGTGATAAATGATGCATGATTGAGAATAAAGAAGTTGGGAGGTGTATTGAAATAGTCGAAGTGTTATTTTCTTTACAGGTCAAATTTTTGGTTTATCAAAAACGCAGCTGTTATGCTGCCGAAATTTTAAAAATGAAATTGAAATAGAATTAAACCAAAAGGTTTATTCCTCCCAACCAGTAACAGATAAACTCAAATCACTAAGTTTTAACGAGTAAACCGGATACAGAAAGATAGGGTTCGCTTCTCGGATGTCTTCGATCCGACGAGTCGGCTTTGAGGAATCCGTTGAAGTGCCCGACAGGATCCTCCAGACGAGAGCTTAGATAAGGTCTGGGAAGGGTCCTGTCACAATATATACAACACTTGCAACAATATTTGATATAATAAAAAGCCAATACGATTTCAAAGTGATAAATTTCAGACCTCATCTGAATCTAAAATGTATTTTAACATTTTTCGTGCATGTCATGCAATCGACACATTTTTCGTGCAACAATACATACAATACATACAACCACAAAGCTGAAATAATACATACAACCACAAACAATTTTAAAGTAGTGTGTTAAAAGTCTAAAACAACAACCAAAACCCATTGTTTAATAAGTAAAAAGCTGAAATAATTGAAAAACTTACATTTATGGTGACGAGCTGGAGACGACGAGTTGCAGATGGAGAAGACGAGCTAGAGACGAGCTGCAGATGGAGGAGACGAGCTGGAGACGAGCTGTGTAAATGCTGATTTCAGAGAGTTGAGTGATGGAGATGAACTATAGATGCTGATTTCAGAGACTTGAGTGATGAGGAGTGTTTGGAGACTTGAGGATTTGAGAGATTTGGAGAGAAAATGAAAGAAAATGGAGAGAGAGATTGTGAAAAAGAGAGGGGCGGCAGAATAGAGGCTGTCAATCCTCCTCCTGTTTTGCAAACCTTAAAAATAGCCTTAGAAATGTCGATTTTACCCTTAAAAAAAACACCCCGCCTCTGACCGCCTCAGCCTCCAGAGGCGTGTTTTTTTTGCTTACCCGCCTCTGAGTGCGCCTTGAGGCTCTTTTTGTAGAGGCGGCGAGGCGCCGCCTCACCTCGCCTTTTAAAACATACATTTGGCACTACGTGGCGACGTAGAAAAATTTCGCTTGTAGTTGTCTAGATTTATAATCACTTGCAATAGGCTATGATGTAGAAAATTTCGTACCTAGTTGCAAGTGATAGTGAGTAGTTGCAGCACAATATATGATGTAAAAAATTCCGCATGTGGTTGCATAGAGTATAGTTCATTAGCATTATAAATGCGATGTAGAAAATTCTGCATTGTGGTTGCCCAGAGTTGAGATTAATCCACCCTACGTCGCAATGTAGTAAATTCCGCACGTAGTGGTCGAGATACTATAGTAGCTTCACGTTGGCGTAAGTAGAAAAAAAAATTGACACGTGATGGTTAGAGTATATTAGGGTATACACATGGTCTTTTTATGAGAAATGCTTTTAAAAATTGAAAAAGAAATTTCGACATTTATATAAGTAAAGCATCAAAGTGAAATATCATTACATATTATTATGTGACGAACTAACTTTTCATTTTTATTGTGTAGCTTGTTTACCCCATTAGGTGTTATTATAGGGGACTCTGTTGTCGAGAGATTGACATTTTGCTTATAGGTGGGCGATTCATAAAATGTGTTGGTGTAAATCATGTGTATGGGTTGAATACGTAAATTGTGGAAAAGTACTTGTATTTTGAATTGTATGATTGTAAATGCTATTGTAAATATTTATGCATTTTCACATATGATGTATTATATGCATATTTTAGCATGAGTTCATGTATATTGTTGTGGAAAAAGTGATAATAATGCATGTTTATGAATAAAAAAGTTGAGAGGAAATGAAATTATAGTCGAAGTGTAATTTTTTATAGGTAAAATTTTGGATTTGTCAAAAATGCAATCGTTATGCTACCGAAATTTTTCTAAAATTATTTTAAACGGAATTGCGAAAAAATTTATAAATCTCAACTATTTTAAAGAAAACCAAATTCTTAAGTTTAAATGAGTAAACTGGCTAAGAAAGTATAGGGGTTCGCTTCTCGAGTTTCTTCAATCCGACGAGTCGTGTTTAGGGAGTTCGTTGAAGTGTCCAACGGAATCCTCTAGATAAGAGCCTAGAGAAGGTCTGGTAAGGGTCATGTCACGTCGACCAGAAATCAATGTCGACAATTTGTGTTACAAAGTTGTTGAGAGCAAAAGTTAACAATTCAGACATAATTTAGTTAAGTTTGGACATCGTTTGAAGGTTTTGCAACTATCATTTTATGGCTACATTCATGCTCGAGGATAGAGCTTAGTGGGTATGTTACCTAGTTCGGAGACCTTGGTGCTGCAATGACCACTGTCACACCGTAGGTTGTCAACCTCTCCTATCGCAACGTTCACAAGTAGCATCATAAGTATCCACAAAGCTGACTTGAGTTTTAATTGCGATTTTGAAGGGCATTCCAGGCCTTTTGCTTGTTTAAGGTTTTACCACTATAGAAACCCTTTTATTTTGAAGCCTTTATTGGCCTCCTTCGAGGAGAGCCTCCACCATCCACTCTTACTATCTCTTAAGCAATAATGCAAGAAGAGAAACATTGCAATCCAATTTTCTACCAAGGTCACATTCTAAATTGAATCATTAGCAAGAGAAGTAGAAAGGAATCAAGAGTCTTGAACAAAGAAACCTTAAGAAGATCATTGGAAGCATTTTTAGTGTAGCTTCATGATGTATTCTTTCTATTTCTATCTTGTCTTTGTTTTTAATTACTCATATGTAACTAAACATTTTGTTAAGGAACCAATGTTATGGAAACTTTGATTATCTTTTGATGCAATCTAGTTAATCATTCATTCATTGTTCTTATTGATGTATTCATTATTATGTTAGAGTGTTTGAAGGATCAATTCTATGCTTAGCATTGATAGGATGTTGGTTGTCTATTATTGGTTACTTTTCAATAGCTTTTTTTAAGTAATAAACCTCACAAGCACACAAATTATATAGATGTTGTACAATGGTTGTAGGATTGTCTTTACTAGAATATGTGAATCCATTGCTAAATTAGTCCTAGATAAAAATAAATAAAGTTTAATGTATTGTTTCTAGTTCATCACTAACCCTTTTAATACATCTCTTCCGATAATGCATTGAACATACTTTTATTTAACAACACCTATCTTTCAATTACTATTGATTAAATGATAATTCATTAAGTTCAAGATAATCTATTGCCTAAGATGGATATTGGTCTATTGATGAGCATACTCGATTGTCACTTGAGTGCCTTATGGTATAGTTGTATGCCATATGAGCAACCCATATTCCTTTGCTAAACTTAGGGTAGGCATTTGTTGGGCACATTGTGGGCATCTCCTCTCGATCTTAAATCACAACCTCAAATCATGCAAATGGTGGCTAAACCTTCACCAACATTAAGAACTAAATACTTACTCAACATAAATGATCACTTCTGAAGAAAATAATAATCAAATCTATGATAATCAATTAATAACCATCATCTTCATAGCACAAAGTATATATATATACAATATTTAAATGAAAATAAGATTAAAAAATTACAAAAAATAAAGTGAAAGACATTCTTTGATTTTGCGCAAGGTCATGATCTTGTATGGATATTGGTCAATAGATTATCTTGGGCAAGGTCAAGAACTTAATGAACTATATATGAAATTACGTAACTTAATGAATTATATATGTCTGCGTCGTAATAGTAATTCAACCTAGTATGAGAGGAATCATGGATTAGCACAATTGGTCATCATTGTAATACATCCTCCCAAGTTCGATACTGTTATGCCTGTTTTCTCGACCTAGACAAATGAGCTAGTACAGGCCCAGTAAGTGTGAATAGGAGCAAAGGCCTAGAAGACCCAATCCTCAACTCGCTGCAGCGAGCTCGTCGAGCTCGCGAGCTCGCATAACACCGAGACAGCTTGAGCATACTTCCAGCCCGCTTCAGCACTTGTTCAGCTGGCCAGACCAGGGAGCTCGCGCCATGTGATACCTTGAGTAGTAAGTCATCAGTTCCACCTAATGTCCTGATTTCTCGCCGGCGCCACCTACACAATTACCAAGGAGCATTTAATGCAGCAGCCATGCATTTAATGAAGAGAAAACCTCTCCTGGTGTAATAAATGCAGACGTGTGCATGGAAGAAATAATCATTGTCTTTGCAATAAATGCAACATGGTTTATGTCAGGATTAGTTGAAATTACCATCATTTGTAACATAAGAAACACTCTTTGTATCTCTTTTTTTTTTATCTCTCCCTCTCTATAAATAGGGGAGATTTTTACTGTACCAACAACTGAAGCACATTAGTATACCATCACTCTGCCAGAATTATCTTAGAGTGGTCCGTGGACGTAGGCGCAGTCGCCAAACCACGTAAAAATCTTGTGTTTCATTCTTCCCTCCCCCTTCTTTATTAATCATCTCATTACTACCGTCCAACGACCACGACCAACATTCCTTCACCATTATTGCACCATAACAACCTTAAACCCTATTTATTACACATTTATTTTGATTATCACCATTTATTACTACGTTCGCAGTCTGGGCCCCTGAATCTCTAGGTCGACCGTTTCCGAACGTCAACAGATACTGTATATGTATATTTTTGTACAATGTATTATATACCTTCTTATATAATAATAATGTGAATTTATTATAATAAGAAGGGTACTTAAATTTTAGTAGAACTTCCAGATAGATCGAAAATAAATTAGAATCTAAGAATTAGTACGAAGGATAGTTTTTTTTAGTGTAATCGATTTAATTTCTAATTTCAACACTTTAAGATTAGTGTTGTGAAAAAGCGGATGAAATACTTTGGGAAGGCTATGGAGGGAAACATGGGACTTTGAAAGGAAATTGGTGGAAGAAATGGAATTTTCAAGAAAATGGCAAAGAAGTAATTTCAGTGTTATGTCAAGGGCAATTTTAGAATTTAAAAAATTCTCCACAAAAAGGGCATTTTGGTAAATAAGATAAAGTGGCAAAGGCATTTTGGGAAAACCAAAATGTGAAGGGATAAGGATGAGTGAGTGGCATTTAGTTGGATTTTGATGGACATTGTTAGAATGGAACTAGCCATTGAAAACTAACCAATCACAAGTTAGTGTTTCTAACCAATGGCAATCTTGTGAATTTTAGATTAGTTTGACAGCAATTTGGAATGGCATCTTTGTAAATTTAAGAAAAATTGAGGGTATTTATTAATGTAACCAAAGACTGTATAAGGATGAGTGAAGAGAACATAAATCAAAAGAGAGAATTGTGAGAGTTTGAGGGGTGCATTCGGCTGGAAGCAAAACAAGGTGCAGCTGCCATTCTTCATCCATTTTAGAGCTATTTTAAGTGATTTCCAAGCCTTCTAAGGATTGCCAACAAGCTTAAGAAGGTCCTTTAACAAGAGCAAGTGATTATCAAGTGGTGAAAGGGCGCAAAGAAGCATTAGAAGGCATTCTAGTAGCTTGGGAACAAGTGAGTGAAATTATAAAATTTTCTTCAAGTTTGATGCATTAATTCCTTACATTTTTATATTTGTATAAACTATCATCAATTTTACTAGTTATGAATACTTTATTGTTTTAAATTGATAGAAAAATGTTTTATATGTCAAATTGTAGAATCAGTGACTATTTTATGCTTTAGAAGAATTTCGTGAAATGTACTTTCAAAATTTTAGAAGATATAAAAGAAAAGATGCAATATCGAAATGTGTATATAAAGAAAGCTATTAAAAAACTAATGGTATACCTAAAACCCATAGAGACCCAACTTATAGCTTTGTACATTTAGACCTGGCCGGCATACCCCGCAGTGTATGACTAGTATTAGGAAGGGCGTGCCGCTAACATTGGGAGGATTTAGTCCATTGAGTTTATTGTGTTGCCCTCTACACATGTGAGATATTATCTTACTCTACGTATGCAATATATGAGATATATATTTCCGCTGCGTAGTAGTAGGATGTTTTTATAACATTGTCATGTTGCGCGCTGTTAGTATATCCGCTTCGTGACTAGTATTTCACATTGTACGGCTTTGGGTCGGTTGCCATGTGATTGTAGCCCTTGATTCCATTAGTATGATTTTAGAAAGAAATTTCGCCACTAGTTATGAATTTTAGAAAAATGATACTTGAGTAATTCATGAAAGCTTATGAACCATTTTAGTAGTTTATAATCTCATTTTAGTATAAAACCGCATTAGATTTTATATACGAAAGTAAGCTTTTAGAAATGGCTTACTTAAATTTAAAGTTTATGATTTTACAAATAAAAATGCTTAAGAAATAGAGATTTTCATTAAACCATTTTTGGGAGGTAGTTTAAAGGAAAACCAATTTTAAATTAGAAAATATAGTACACTCAATGGGCTTGTTAGCTCATTTTTCTTTATTTTGTGTTTTACAAAAAACCTCCCCAAGTGCAAGGACGCGTGATCCAGGTGTTCATTCTCTTACATTAGATTAGGTGGGCGGAAGAAAATTGATGCTCTATGAAATGACTATTTTGTATGTTTTGATTTAGACATATTCATGTGTAAATTACAGTTTGGGTTGTAAATGGATTTGGAAAATTATCACTTGTGTAATAATATATTTTGGCTGTGTACATGAACCCTTTAAAGACTCCTTTATACACTTAAAGTAAATATTTACATTTTGAGTAAATGTTCTTGATTTGAGTACATGAAAATAAATTTAGATGTTAAAATGATTTTATTATATTAGATTGATTGATAATTTTGTAACATTAGATTGATTGTGGCTAAGGTTGATGTGAGATGGATTGGAGGTCCAATTGGTAGTGGAGAAAATGCATGAAATTTTAGCAGTGTGATTTTTCCTTATTATAGGGAAGCATAACTAAATAAATAGCTGTTATGTCGTTAGATTTCCGTTAGAAAAAGAAAATGATTTCGAAAAAGAAAATTTAAAATTTCCGCAACCCTTATGTTTAGTACTAATTGATAGTAAGGGTTTGCTCCACGAAATCCTTCAGGTTATGCTAGCTATAATCGGGAAGGGTTCGTGGGGTGCCTGACGGGATTGCTAGATTCCACTAGGGAGAATTTGGATTATGTCCCGTCAATTATGCTTGATTTAAAAGCTAGTGGTGTGAAGCTATAGTGCATTGAATTTGACGGGACCCGATCTGAATTCCCTTTAATGAAACCCAGTGATTTCGTTAGGCACCCCATAGACCCTTCCAGATTTTAGCTAGCATCACCTAAAGGATTTCGTGGAGCGAACCCTTACTATCAATTAATACTAAACATAAGGTTTGTTAAAATTTTAAATCTTCTTTTTTTTTTTTTTTTTTTTCGAAATCACTTTTCTTTTTCTAATGAAAATTCGACAGTATAACAACTATTTATTTAGATATGCCACCTTGTAACAATGGAAAATCACACTTCCAAATTTTCATGCATTTTCTCCACTATCAATTGGACCTCTGACCCATCTCACATCAACCTAGCCACAATCAATCTAGTATAACAAAATTATCCATCAATTTAATACAACAAAATCACTTTAACATCTAAATTTATTTTCATGCACTCAAATCAAGAACATTTACTCAAAATGTAAATACTTACTTTAAGTATATAAAGGAGTCTTTAAAGGGTTCATGTATATAGCCAAAATATGTTATTACACAAGTGATCATTTTCCAAATCCATTTACAACCCAAAATGTAATTTATACATGAGTATGTCTAAATCAAAATATACAAAATAGTCATTTCACAGAGCATTGATTTTCTTTCCCCCACCTAATCTGACGTAGGAGACTGAACACCTAGATCACGCGTCCCTGCACCTAGGGAGGTTTTTGGTAAAACACAAAACAAAGAAAAATGAGCTAATGAAGCCCAATGAGTGTATTATATTTTCTAATTTAAAATTAGTTTTCCTTTAAACTATCTCCCAAAAATGGTTTAGTAAAAATCTCTATTTCCTAAGCATTTTTATTCGTAAAACCATAACTTTAAATTTTTGTAAACCATTTCTAAAACTTATTTTCGTATATAAAATATGATGCGTTTTTGTACTAAAATGAGATTATAAAATACTAAAATGGTTCATAAGCTTTCATGAAATACTCAAGTATTGTTTTTTTTTTTTTCTAAAATTCATATCTAGTGTGTAACACCCGAAATTTCACGAAAAGTGTTTTCGAAGGAATAACATTCCAAAAGAATAGTATTTCTGAAGAAATAGTGGTTTCCAGATGAATAGTATTTCTGTATGAATAGTGTCTGTCTGAATAGTGAATTTTTCAAAAAGCGGATCCAAAGTCAAAAACTTTGGAATAAGTAATAAAGTCTAAGAAAACAGAAATGGATAAAAAATGAGCCCGTTTGAGGTAAAATGGAACCATTTCCGAATCCAACCGGAAATTCAAAAGGATTTTCGAAAAATTTTAAAAATTTAGAGGGGTGTCAAAATGAGTATTAAAATTATGAGTAAAACACACAAAACCCCCCCAAGCTAAGTCTTTAAAGACACGAAGTCAATGTTTGAATTTTATAACAGATTAACCCCCAACCGTTTGTAACTGTTAGTCCACGTTAGTATGGTAAAGGATAATTTCGTCATTGTGGTTAGGAACCCGCTGACATTGTAAAATTAAAAAATAAAAATAAAATTAAAATTAAAAACAAAAAATACTGGGAACCTAGATGATGGTTCCCAGATGAACATCATCTGGGTTTATCCCAGACCTGGTGAACATCATCTGGAACCCATATGATGAATCATTATCAAATGAAAATTACAAAATAAATTATAAAAAAAAAAAAAATAAACACAACTGGATTCCCAAACTAAACAAAAGAAACCCAAAATCATCATCATTATCATCATTATCATCATCAAACTCCATCTCAGAATCATCATCATCAACTCCAAAACTCTACTTGAAAACCAAACTCATCTCAGAATCATCATCATCATCATCATCAACAAATCAAACTCAAACATAAACAAAAGAATCATCAACAAACCTATTCATGAACCCAGATGCTGGGTTCGTTTCGAACCCAGACGAACCTAGATCTGGGTTCGTCGAACCCAGATGTCTCTAGGTTCTAAATGAACCCAGATTTCATTGAAATGCTGGGTTTGTTTCTGTAAACTCCTAGCTCCGACTTCTAAAGTCCCAACATTAGAAATTCAGTTAGAGAGATAATATATAACTCTCTACGTTTAATTGATTTAATTTCATAGCCTCCGAAATTTATTCATTTAGAATACGATGAAATTCGTCGTATTAAAAAGTTTAGTAACGTCCCAATGAAAATCCAAGTTAGGAGATCCAAGATTTTAGTAAAGAATAATCGAATTAAAATTCGATTAAAAAGAGAGAATCAAGATTTATAAAATAAGCTTAGCATTTTTAAAAATAAATTCTAGCGAGACGAGATTTAAAATCAAACGAGAAACGAATTAAACACGGGAGACCAAGAGGGGTGTTGTTGTGAGAGAGCTTCAAGAAAAGGAGATGAGAATGAAATTAAAGAGATTTGGGGCAAGATGTAAATAACAATAGTTGATAAGTATAAATGACAACACTTAGCTGAATTTTTCAGCAAATTTCAGCCCCTTCAGCCAAGTGATCAAGAGAGTTCGAGAGAGAGAGAAGTAGCAGCCGTGCATCACAAAGGCAGACTCGGTTTTGTGAAAGGAAGAAGCCAAGAAGAAGAAGAAGGAGTCTTGAGCAGCAGAAACAGTCCAGAACAGCAAAGAAGTCGAGCAAGAAGCAGATCCAGCGCGCCAGCAGCTCGCGCGAAGGACAGGTCGCGAGTTTGAGCAGAACAGCTCGCGTGAGGGGGATCTGAGGTCGTAAAACTGTAGTATCTGGGCAGCAAAGGAAGAGGACGAGCAGAAGAAGGAGAGGTGCAGGTCTGGTCATGCAAAACGCAAGCAAAACAGCACCAGACGTGAGCTAGAACAGAACCGCGATGGGGTGCAGCGAGCTGGTCGGCCAGGGAAGAAAGAACCTCTCAACCAGCCTTTCATCCCCTCAATCCACCTCTTAGGGTCCTTAGTAAGTCATCCAAACTCTCCAAACTAGCCCCAAGCAGGATTACAATTTATTCTCTTTCATTTTCTGTTGAAACAGAAATGCAATGTTGACAACTTGAGTAATTGTTGTTGTTTGATTGTATTTTGTTGATAATTGCTCTTCAAATCTTGTTAGAACCTCATGTAAGTTTTATGGAACCATAAGTGATGATTGGTTGTGTGTAAATGATGCTTGAAAGGTATAAATATGGGCTGTCATATGTACAAATGAAATAGAAACAGAAAATTGTGTCTTATGCACACCAAATGATTGAGAAAAATTTTGAGTGAAGTTTGAGCACTCTAATGGCCAAGTTAGATTTATGTATGTATTAGAGACTTGAAGGGCAGTAGCTAGACCTTGAAATTAGATGGTTTTGAAACCAATTTCAAGCCTTAAAGAGGTTAGAAAAGTTAGAGAAGAGTTAGAGTTGCAAAAAGGGAGAAATTTGACAATGTTGGTGAACCCGAGCTCAAATTTGAGCTAGAGGAGACCTGACCACATTTGGCTTATTTGGGGGTGTTCTACACCTCAAATGATGCCTAGGAGCCATAAAAAACCATAGGTTTTGGAACGGATCGAATCCGATAAAAATTATGCAAGTTATGCACAATATAGTGCCGTTAGAGCTCTGAGAAGTGAAACAGTTAGCTTAATGCAATTTTTATGGTATGAAATGAGTTTAGTTAGTCATTAGTAGTTAAATGAGGCTTAGTTGTGGAAGAAAAACTAGCGTCGCTAACCCGAAACCAAGAGTTTGCAAAACGTGAACTAAAACGTGCCCGAAAGTGTCCAAAACGGATGTTTTCTTTAGATTTGACTTAGCAAAGGATAATATTTTTCAATGAAATTTGACGTGTGGTTAGAATATGAGATAAGTGAGCCATGGAAAAAAGAATGAAGGAAAACGGAGCCTCGAGCAGCAGGTTATCGTCTGTTCTGTCAAGGGCTGTCCATTTTAAATAAAAATTATGAGTTTTCGTTTTAAGCCTCCGACAAGTAAACGGACCGTGTGGGGATATCCCTAGAGGTCCAAAACTAAAACGTTTCCACAAAAATCGAGATTTGAGAGTCTTGGTTGAATTAGAAACGAGTTAGAAGCTATATAGAGAGAATTGGGCATAGTTGGGAATTCCTAGCATATAGTTGAGAAATGAAGGTTTTTGTTAATAGTAATGAAGAGAAAATGTTGTGTAGGTGACGAGCACGTGAGCGGCGTCCAGGAGCCTCGTCGAGACGCTTGACGCGGAGCGACGCGGCCTTGAGGTAAGTGGTTCGCCACTTAAGAGCTTTCTCAAAGTGTTAATAAATTCTTGATTGTGTTATATGATTGTGGTAGCTAAGAAATGAATGAAATCGAAAATAATGTTAATATTATAGTTAAAGTTTAAGTGTATGGATTCCTATGGAACCCATATGTTACTAGAAGGTAATATCAAGATGCATGTAAAGAGAATGAAACTAGAAAAGTGTTAAGAGATTTTTAAATTAGAGCATTTTTGTGCTTTGGCACTAGAAAAGTAATATGAAAACCCATGTGTATGCTTTAGAAGTCATAAGATTTAGCGTTACATGACGACACAGAGAATTCCGTCCGTAATCGCTTAGTGTATGGAGAAGTATAGCGCTACGTTGCGATGCAGACAATTCCGCACGTAGTTGATTAATTGATAGTTAGCGCTACGAAGCGACACAGTGAATTCCGCTCGTAGTCGCCTAGAGAATTAGCGCTATATTGCGATGTAGAAAATCCCGCATTGTAGTTGTTCAGTGATGAGTTTAGCGCCCTACGTATGATGCAGTAAATTCCGTAATGTAGCGGTTGAGATACATTAGTAAGCTTCACGTTGGCGTTAGTTATAATCGCCCGTGATGGTTAGAATGAGTCAAGGATACACATGGAGGAATTTAAAGAAATCGAAAAACTTAAATTAATAGTGAATTATTATGTTAGTGTATGTGATATGATATATATCCTTGTTGCACTAACCCATTGTTTATTTTGTAGCTCATTTGTTTTGTTGCGTGCCGCTGTCGGACAAGATTGCGGTCTTTTATTTTTATATACATTGATAGGTGGGCGATCGCGCAAAACGCTTAGAAACATTTTGTATATGTAGTTAATCATGTATATTTTGAATCTGAATGATGTTGAATTTGTAAAATGTAAATATATTCATGCATACTACATATATATGACTCATATATGTATACTTGGCATTTATTTATTGTTGATGCTTATGGAAATGTGATGAGTATTGCATGATTGTGGATAAAGAAGTTGGGAGGTTTTCAGAAATAGTCGAAGTGTCATTTTATTCGCAGGTGAAATTTTGATTTATCAAAAACGCAGCCGTTATACTGCCGAAGTTTTTATAAAATGAATTTGAAATAGAATCAAAGAAAAAGTTTATCCCTCCCAACCAGTTACAGAGAAAATCAAATCACTAAGTTTTAACGAGTAAACCGGAATAAAAAGTTAGGGTTCGCTTCCCGGATGTCTTCGATCCGACGAGTCGGTTCCGAGGAGTCCGTTGAAGTGCCCGATAGGATCCTCCAGACGAGAGCTTAGATAAGGTCTGGGAAGGGTGCTGTCTATTTCGAACCCAAATGCTGGGTTCGATTCAAGCCCAAAGACATCTGGGTTCAATGAACCTAGACGAACCCACATCTGGATTCGTCTAGGTTCGTTAAACCCAGATGTTTCTTGGTTCAAAATGTCGATGTTAAATTTCAATCGACGAGTAATCAATGCCCAATACCTGCAATCAATGTGAGAAAGCACAAATACCAAGAAAGAACACAGACAAAAACCGAGAATCCAACAAGGAACACAAAGCTTTTACGTGGTTCAGAAATAATAAGCCTACGTCCACGACTGTCTATCTCTTAAATTCTATAAAGTGACAGTATATTATTCAATATTGTATATCTCTCGATTACAATGATTTTAACCCCTATTTATAGAGGAAAAGATGTTACAATTCTGGTTGCAATAAAATAGGAAAAGAATCCTGAATTAATTACACTTTCCAAATGATTTAAATAAAATCAGAAAAATCAGGATAGGAATCATAAATTAATTACAATTCCTATTCAGTTGGAATAATATCAGGAAATTACTGTAATTATCTCGAGATAAGGTTGATTTGAATTTGAATTTGTATAAACTTCCATATCTGATGAGGGAATCATGACTTGATTGGGTAACTGCCATATTTGGAGAGAGAATCAAGATCGAGTTAGGCAACTGCCTATTCTGGAAGATACTGTATTAATTACGTTTCTGAGCGAACTGCTGTCTATGGCGGTTCCGAGCTTGAGCTCGCTAAGAGACGAGCTGTGTATGAGGCGAGCTGCGGCCTGGCTGTGGAAATTACCTGAGCGAGCTGAAGAGCTGGCTGGGCTTAGAATCGATACTGGACCTCGTCTGATGGGCTTTGACTGGGTTGACCTTATTGGGTCTTCTTATCGGGCCTAAATTGGGCTTTTACCAGCCCATTTAATGAGTCCAAAAATACATATAACAGAAACGAACCCAGATCTCTTTGGTTCGTGGAAGAAGAAGAAGAAGAAGAAGAAGAAGAAGAAGAAGAAAACAAGAAGAAGAAAAAAGAAGAAGGTCATGAACAGAGGAGAGAAATAGAGATGAAAGAGAGAGAGAATGGGTTGGCGGAAAGGATGGTGGTCGGCGTGCGAGGGGGTGGTTATGGAGGTCTGGTCTCTGGTGGAGGATGGTGGTTGGCGTGCTAAGGGGCGGTGGTGATCTAATGTCTGGTGGAGGCTGGTGGAGAGAGAGAGTGTGTGTGGAGAATGGGATGTTTATTATTTTATTTTAATAATATTTTAAATTATTTTAAATTACAATTTTAAATAGCAAGGGTATTTTGGTCTTTACAAGTCAAAAACCAGTCAACCGTCTAATTTAACTGTATTTGACTGTTAACTTCGGGCTTTTCTATTATAAAAACGAAACATTGTTTTCCTCTGATTAATATCATACCTCAGGGGGGTTTTGTGTATTTTACTCTAAAATTATAAGCCCTTATTCTCGATTCTAGATTCCTTAGTGTTAGAAGCTAGACTAAAGAATGAAAATGTTAAATTTCATTAATATTATCCTTACAGGTGATATTAGAATGTTAGTAAAATTTTTAGAAACTAATTAACACTAATAGTGAGATAAATGCAAAGAAGGGTAAAATGGTCATTTATAAATAAGAGATATTTGAACAAATGGCAAAATGATCTTTGTTCAAATAAGAGTTATAGTGTGTTAGTCACCAACACCTAGTAAAATTTTCAAAAAAAATAGAGAGAAAGAGAGAGTGGGAGTTTGGCCACAAGAGGAGGAAAGAGAATCAAAGTTTCCAAGCCCAATTTGAAGATCCAAATCAAGATTTTAGGCTTATTCAAGCTAAAGAATCAAGTTTGGAGCAAAATCAAAGTAAGTTATCCTCACTTTCACTAAAATTGATGATAGTTAAGCTTATATCATGTGTTGATGATTGGATTGATGTTGGTTATGATTTTGATGGGGATTTTGATAGGAATCAAGTTTAGAGCTCTAGTAAATGAAAAAGAGAAACTTGATAGTAGAAAACCCATGCAAGAAATGAGAGTTAGGGTTTGTGTAGGAGAAACCCTAGAACTTTATTTAGGCTTGGGTTAAGTAAATTCAATGTAGCTAAGGTGTTTGATGAAATGTTTGAGAGAAAATAGCTTGAGAAATTTAAAAGTTGAATGATGTGAGAATGTGTGGATGTCATAGCCAAGAAAGGGTGTGTTATGGGTAAATTCTGGTCTACATAAAAGGGTTGGTAAAAGCCCAATAAACTAACTCAGAGGGTTGATCCAACAGACAAAACCCAGGATCTAAGGAACAAACCTCAAGTCGTAGCTCTCAACTCTCAACTCCCTATGCATCCAGATCCTAACTCTCAGCTCTCAACTAGCTAAGCCTCAAGCTCGCAGGTCTCAACTCTCAGCAAGCTAAGCATCCAGCTCTCCAGTCTTAGCTCTCAGTGACAGGACCCAACCCAGACTCTCTCTCTAATCTCTTATCTGGAGGATCCCACCGGGCACTCCAACGGACTTTTCTTAACCCGACTTGTCGGAATGGAGAGATATGCGGAGCGAACCACTTAATCTTACCTGATTCCTCAATTCAAATTAAATACATTCCTTTCTTTTGAAAACAATTTTAGGTGGATGTAAATTTTTCGCAATTCTATTTAAAACGATTTTACAAAAATTTCGGCAGCATAACGACTGTATTTTTAAGGTTTCCAATATTTAACCTGCAAAGAAATACACTTCGTACTATCTTAACTCACCACCCAACTTCTTAAACATCTTGTTGTGTGTATTTTTCGGACTCAGTAATTGGGCTGGTAAAAGTCCAATTTATGCCCATTTAAGACCCGATAAGAAGGCCCAATAAGGTCAACGTAGTCAAAGCCCATCAGACGAGGCCCAGTATTGACTCAAAGACCATCAAGACTTCCAGCTGTCATCAACAGACCCATAAATACAGCCAGGTCGCAGCTCGCCGCCTGCGCAGCTCGCTTCTCAGCGAGCTCGAGCTCGAGATCACCATGACACATCAGCTCGCTCAGACATGTGATAAGCACAATATCTTCCAGAAAAGGCAGTTATCAAGCTCAACCATGATTCTCTCTCCAAATATGGCAGTTGCCCAATCAAACCATGATTTCCTCGTCAGATATGGAGATCAATTCGAAGTCAAATTCAAGTCATCATTATCTTGAGATAAATATAGTAATTTCCTGATATTATCTGAATATATTAGGAAGTATAATTTATAATTCTTTTCCTTATTTTTCCCAATTGATTAGGGAATGTAATTAATTCAGAATTCTCTTCCTAATTTGCTACAACCAGAATTGTAACTCTTCTTTCCCTATAAATAGGGATTGAAAACATTGTAACATCATCATACAATATTCAATAATATACTGTCACTCTGCAGAGATTAAGAGTTGGACAGTCGTGGACGTAGGCCTATTATTGCCGAACCACGTAAAAAGCTTAGTGTTCTTCGTTTGATCTTCTGTTTCTGTCTTTGTCTTTCCTTGGTATTTGTGCTTTCTCACATTGATTGCAGGTATTGGACATTGATTACTCATCGACTGAATTCCAACGTCGACACATCTCAAACATGAATTCACACAACATATATTTCCGCAATCATATATTTTCATAATGTTTGAATGTTGATCATATGTATCGATATATATGTATATGTTATAAGGAGTTAAGAATTTATTCATAATGCATGACATAAATGATACAATTCAATATTTTCCAAAATATAACAATATGTTATACATTTGTTAAGTGTCAAATTCCACAAAGTAAATATGTTCATTTGTGTGATGAAATCTTCGAATTTCCCACCTAGAATTTTAGCGATGGTTTCCCTAATATACAAGTTCACTTGCAAAAGTACTTCGTGGTATTTACACACTACACAAAAATTAAGAATGTTAATTCGACATAAATAAATATTATAGTCATATAATTACATAGCGATTCATAAACTTCTTAGATATCAAAAATTTTGATTTTGAAAACCTTTCTTTCTAAATTCACCATGTGTACCCTTAAAGTACTTTAACTATCACATGACGATTTTCAACTAACACCAACCGTGATGTTACTCAAATATCTAGACCACAACGTGCGGAATTCACTACATCGCGATATAAGGTGAAACGGTCATAACTCTAAGCAACTATAATGCGGAATTTCCTACATCGCAATTATAGTGCTAACAACCTAAAACTTTTACAACTACATGCAAAATTTTCTACATCGCATATCGTAGTGCAACTGCTCGACAGCCCTTGCACTATATGCGAAATTTTCTACATCGCAGCATATTGCAAGTAGCTATAACTCTGGGCGGCTACGAGCGAAATTTTCTACATTGTAACGTAGCGCCCAATAACTCTAAATCTAGACAGCTACGTGCGGAATTCTTTACGTCTCAACGTAGTGCTAAATACTCTGAACTCTGAGGGATTACACATGGCTTTTAAAACGTTTTTTTTTTTTTTTTTTTTTCATTCTAAATGCATTGAACATAAAATTGCTTAGCTTAAAGTTTTTTTAATTCAAACTCACGTCAAACTTTATAAGAATAACTTTTACTTTTAAATTCTTATTTCTTGATCCTATAGAGGATCTTTTACTCGATTTGAACTCATATGTTAAAAATCATTTTATAAAGCTTGAAATCCACAATAAATTAGAATTTAAACCAAAATTTAGATAATGTAAGCGATGTAACACTTACCTCGATCCGAATATACTCAATCTCCTAAACGAGCCTCTCGTGTCTCGCCTTCTTGCTGATGACCTACATATCAAGTCTTATCATAACATACTCAAATACATAACTTAAAACTTAAAAGTAGAGTTTGCAATACAAGTTACTCTATTGAAAACCCTTTACACTATAACTTTCATAACTCGATTTTTACTCAATTAAGACTCTCTAAATCTGATTTCTTTGCACAAGCCTCATTTATTATCACCTAGGGACACTCTGGAATGCTTAAAATGATCGTTGGAGGCCCGGAATGAAAAATCACTGTTTTTAGACCCCCTAAAACCGAGGCTATGCTAGGGCCCATCCTAGCGATTTTCTTCACTTCGCTTTCACTCTAATCATCTCCCTAACTCACACTTAAGTTACCTGTAAAACGGTTTCGAAAAATTCTAAGTATCGAGGGTTGAAACCTATGAAAAATGCATATTTTTCAACACTTTTTTATGCGCATTTGTGGCATCCTTTATGCAACGAATTCCTTTCTTTCGTATCTAAGGTTCTTTTACTTAATTATGATCAAATACATTAATTTTATGTATTGAAGAATGTATTTATATTAACATCTTACTTTACGACTACATACTTACACTATTTTGGTCATAACTTCCTCAATTTTTATTAGAATCGTTCCCTTCCAATTTCTATGATTTGCTATGACATTTATGCATGTTTTGAGGTCTAAAACAACCCCAAATAAGCTCAACTAGTGCAGGTGACAGGACCCAACCCAAACTCTCTCTGATCTCTAATTTGGAGGGTCCCGCCGGACACTCCAACGGACTTCTTGTAATCCGACTTGTCGGAATGGAGAGATCCGCGAAGCGAACCCCTTAATCTTACCCAATTTTCTTAACTTAATTCAATTGTATTCTTTACTTAAGTAAATAATTTGGATGGATAAAATCTTTCAAAGTTTCATATTAAAACAAGTTTATAAAAATTTCGGTAGCATAACGACTGCATTTTTAAAGTTTCCAAAATTTTTACCTACAATTAAACACACTTCGACTATATTTCCATTTCCTCCCAACTTCTTTAATCCACAAACATGCATCGTCACCACATTTGCCACAAACAATATGCATGAACTCATACTAGAATGTGTATATATACATCATATATGAAAATTCATAACTGTTTACAATAATATTTACAAATGTACAAATCCGAAAAATGCAAAATGCCATGATTATGGTGTTATACAAAAGTTTTTCTATAATCGATATGTTCAGTTCATGTGCATGATTTATACAACATATTTTGCGACTCACCCACCTATATATAAGAATGAAAATCTCGTCGTTCCATCGTCCTATAACAGCACCCAAAGGTATATATAAGCCATACCACAGGTAAACACGTTAATGCAACAAAACAATGTAATATAATTATGCACTAGTGTAATAACTTATAAACTTATTTAACTTTAGGAATTTCAAAAATTTAAAGTTTTCTTTCTAAAACCCCATGTATAGCCTTAAGGTACTCTAAACATCACAGGTGATTCTACTAACGCCAACGTGAAGCTACTGAGATATTTCGATCACTATGATACAGAATTTACAGCATCGCAACGTAGGGTGATAAATCTCGTATCTGAGCAACTACAATGCGGAATTTTCTGCATCGCAATTGTAGTGCTATAACTCTGGACGACTACGAGCGGAATATACTGCATCGCCACGTAGTGCCAAACTGCAAAATTAATCGACTACGTGCGAAATTGTCTGCGACGCAATGTAGTGCTATACATTCTAGGAGAACTGAGCAACTACGAACGGAATTTTTTGTATCGTCATGTAGTGCTAATTACTGTATAGGCTGAGCGACTACAGACGAAATTTTCTACGTCGTCACGTAGAGCTAAATCTCATATGATCTTAAGGTATATACATGAGTTTCAAAACTAAATTCACTAAGTGCAAAAGCACAAAACTGCATATTTTTGAAACTCTAAAAACTTTCTTGATTCAACTATTTTAAAAACAAATTTATATTGATTTTAATCACTTTATGAATTCCATAAGAAGCCCATATACTCAAAACTTGAATCTTGAAATTGGAAAATCGTTTTTGTTTTCATTTAACTATTATATACAAAATTCAACATAGAAATGGAAATAGATACAAGTGGTAGAACACTTATCTCAAATCCGCACAAGTCTGAGTCAAGCATCCCGATGAGTCTCTCGTGCCTCACTCGGTCGCTCGTCACCTATACGTCAATTTCTTATTATCACTTATAGCAATTTCATTACTCAAAACTTAAAAAAAAAACTTTTTACAATGCACTTTGACTACAACTTTCTCTATTAGATTTTAACTTAACCGAAGCTTCCTAATTTCAGTTTCTTTGCAAACATTTCAGTTACACATTTCTAGGAACACCCCCACGCAGTCCGTATAATTTTTATAGGCCCGGAATGAAAAGTCAAAATTTCGGACCCTCTAAAATAGAACACTACGCACAGCCCATTCTACGGGCTGTTTCGCTTCCATTTTCACTTGGACCATCCTCTTATCTCTCACTTAGGTCCCTCGTAAAATGGTTTCGAAAAATTCTAAGTATTGAGGGGTGAAACCTAGGAAAAACACCTATTTTTCTACATTTTTTGATGTTCATTTTTGCATTGAACAAGCAAACGATGTTATTTCTTTCGTATCTAAGGTTCTTTTACCTAAATATGATCAAATATATTCATTTCATGCATCGAGGAATGCATTTACATTGACATTTCACTTTACGTCCCTCTAAACGCACTATTTTGATCATAACTTGCGAAATTTTTATCGAAATTGTTCCCTTCCAAATCCTATGGTTTGCTATGACTCCTAGGCATGATTTGAGGTCTAGAACAACCCCAAATAAGTTAAAATAGTGCAGGTCATCACTGTCCCTTTATTGGGCTCGGGATTCTCTAATTTGCTCAAAACAACTTCTTTGATAATTTTATCACTTTTATAGGCTTTCCTAACCTTACATATGCTTAGATTTAGGTTCAAATTAATCAAAACTCAAAGGTATCTTATTGTTCGTCATGGCTGTGACACACACACATACACATCAAAGAGTAGTGTTTTTTCAATTCTACATGTCAATCTCTCTCAATCCTTTTATCAAACAACTTATCTACATTTTGTTTGACATTTTAGTGTTTTAAATCACACTTTAAAGTTTGCTATCCATAAACCCTAGCCTAACATTCACACACAAAAACATATCATCTAAGCTTCCATATCACCCACTTAAGATTCTACACTTGTTTTAAGTGTAAAACATCCATCACAAGACACTACAACCACATAACTTTCATGAAACCCATACAACTCCAACTAACATAAAAGTAGAGAGAGAGGATAATATCTCACCTTATTTCTTGCTCAAGATTGTGGGTTTAGCTAGAAAAATCCTCTAGAGTCAATGCTTGAAGCTTGGAGAAAGATTGGTTGAATAACTTCTCCTCCTCCTCTTTATTGTCGTGACTCCTTCACCCTTCTCTCTCAATCTCATGACCTCTTCTTCTCTTCTTCTATCAAATTTTTCTAAGTGTCCTATATATATATATATATATATATATATATATATATAACTAGTTTTCCCTTAAATGACCATCATGTCCTTTTGACTTATTTTGACCATTACTAATATCTTAACTTAATTAAATTAGTAATTGACTACTAATTATAACTAATAAATCCTATAGTTATTGACAGAACCCAACCCAGACTGTAAACTCCTAGCTCCGACTTCTAAAGTCCCAACGTTAGAAATTCAGTTAGAGAGATAATATATAACTCTCTACGTTTAATTGATTTAATTTCATAGCGTTCGAAATTTATTCATTTAGAATGCGACGAAATTCATCGTATTAAAAAGTTTAGTAACATCCCAATGAAAATCCAAGTTAGGAGATCCAAGATTTTAGTAAAGAATAATCGAATTAAAATTCGATTAAAAAGAGAGAATCAAGATTTATAAAATAAGCTTAGCATTTTTAAAAATAAATTCAAGCGAGACGAGATTTAAAATCAAACGAGAAACGAATTAAACACGGGAGACCAAGAGGGGTGTTGCCGTGAGAGAGCTTCAAGAAAAGGAGATGAGAATGAAATTGAAGAGAGTTGGGGCAAGATGTAAATAACAATAGTTGATGAGTATAAATGACAACACTTAGCTGAATTTTTCAGCAAATTTCAGCCCCTTCAGCCGAGTGATCGAGAGAGTTCGAGAGAGAGAGAAGTAGCAGCCGTGCATCACCAAGACAGTCCCGGTTTTGTGAAAGGAAGAAGCCAAGAAGAAGAAGAAGGAGTCTTGAGCAGCAGAAACAGTCCAGAACAGCAAAGAAGTCGAGCAAGAAGCAGATCCAGCGCTCCAGCAGCAGCTCACGCGAAGGACAGGTCGTGAGTTTGAGCAGAACAGCTCGCGTGAGGGGGATCTGAGGCCGTAAAACTGTAGTATCTGGGCAGCAAAGGAAGAGGACGAGCAGAAGAAGGAGAGGTGTAGGTCTGGTCGTGCAAAACGCACGCAAAACAGCAAGCAAAACAACACCAGACGCGAGTTAGAACAGAACCGCGACGGGGTGCAGCGAGCTGGTTGGCCAAGAAAGAAAGAACCTCCCAACCAGCCTTCCATCCCCTCAATCCATCTCTTAGGGTCCCTAGTAAGTCATCCAAACTCTCCAAACTAGCCACAAGCGGGATTGCAATTTATTCTCTTTCATTTTCTGCTGAAACAGAAATGCAATGTTGACAGTTTGAGTAATTGTTTTTGTTTGATTGTATTTTGTTGATAATTGAAGGGAAAAATTGATTTTGAATTTAATACGGAAACGTGGATTTTAAAAATTTTTCCAAACAAAACATACTCGATCGATGCTAGTAATAACAATTCAATAATTAAATTAATAAGATCGAATCTTACCTTTACATGAATATTGAATTGATCCCTTTTGATTCGCAAATTATTCACCATTCGATCTTCTTTGCTATGACTCTTCACAAAAGAAACTGTATGTGGGCACAATCTTGAAGAATCAAATCACGAAATCTTTTATGAAAGATTATTATGTGAGATGGAGTAATTTGGTGTTTTTAATTAATGGAAGTTTTTGGTTCAAGTAGCCAAAAAATTCATCATGTTAGTTACCAACATAAAAGACCCTTTTATAATAGTAAGTTAGAGTTTTCTAATTTAATAAGGAATACAATTTCCTATTTAAATTGGAAAACATAGTTCATATCCAATACGGAATCAAATTCTTTATTGGTCTAGAACTCTTTACTTTTAATTTAATAAGGAATCTAATTCCTATTAAAACTTCTTTAATTCAATTTAATATAGAATCTAATTCCAATTAAATTAAATTACTATTTCCATTAATTAAAAGCTTTTTCATTAAATTAAATGATTCTAAATCATAAATAATTTAATGACACCATTAAAAATTGAACTCATAATCTCTACAGATAATAAATAATTAACATTTAATTAAATAATTACATATATTTAAATAATCAAATTATTTAAATAATTCGTGAACATGTCCATGTGACATTTATAATTGGACAATCCAATTATATTCTTTCATTTATTTCTTTATGTGGTTGTGAGCTAGCAAGGGGACCGAATGGACCTACAATTTGAGCTCCAATAATATCGGAATTATTAATTAAACTCTTTAATTAAATAATTCACTATTATTAACCTTAGAGTTACTCCACTAAAAACCCAAGGTTGCACTCTCAAGATTGTAGATGTTTTACACAATCTGAATTTTCAGTGTCCATTGATTTAATCATTTCATATAGTTTGATCCTCCACAAGTAGTTCATAATTAGAGCTAGGTCATTAAAGTCCGTTATACCTCTCTAATTATATCTTATTCCAATAAGTACCATTGATTCTCTAATGAACAATATATTCATAACAACTTATGAATTTATATTTCCGTTTACTCGTAAACAAAAAGTCGAGCGCTCTTATTGTTCAAGACCCGAATCAACACTTTAAGGGAACTACTCATCTACTTCTCGTAAGAAGGAGCGGATTCCACTATTATGTAGAATGTTCTCAGCCATTTATTAAATCACATCTCCAAAGTACGAAGCTTATTGACCGTAAATCTATAACAGTCTCACCCATGTAAATCAAAAGATATGACTCAACAAATAGGAGTCCATAAAACACTCAGGATTAAGATCAATCCATATATGATCATCTAGTTGATAAATATGAATTTCTTTATTTAACGAATATTAATAAAAAATTCATTTTATCGTGGTCCAGTCCTATATAATCTCTATCATATAAGGTGCCTCCATTTTCATGTCGCCACATGAACGATCCCGGATAAGATCATCGTATCAAATACAAAATGGACCGCAACTGTAGATTTACCACAAACAAAGTACCCAGCTTTGTTTGCTTTCTACGGACTCTTTAGATTACTGATCTCAAACTAAATCCTCTTGTATATAACACTTATATACTTAGTTTGAGATTACATAAGTAATCATGGATGTTACATGATATTTGTATGAAGCAAACATTTCATAAATGCTTATCAAAATAAATATATTTTATTTATTAATTAATTTAAACATTTACAAATTACAAGCTCTTAGGGCATATTACCCTAACAATAATTGCTCTTCAAATCTTGTTAGAACCTCATGTAAGTGTTATGGAACCATAAGTGATGATTGGTTGTGTGTAAATGATGCTTGAAAGGTGTAAATATGAGCTGTCATATGTACAAACGAAATAGAAACAGAAAATGATGTCTTGTGCACACCAAATGATTGAGAAAAGTTTTGAGTGAAGTTTGAGCACTCTAATGACCAAGTTAGATTTATGTATGTATTAGAGACTTGAAGGGCAGTAGCTAGACCTTGAAATTAGATGGTTTTGAAACCAATTTCAAGCCTTAAAGAGGTTAGAAAAGTTAGAGAAGAGTTAGAGTTGCAAAAAGGGAGAAATTTGACAATATTGGTGAACCCGAGCTTAAATTTGAGCTAGAGGAGACCTGACCATATTTGGCTTATTTGGGGGTGTTCTACACCTCAAATGATGCCTAGGAACCATAGAAAATCATAGGTTTTGAAACGGATCGAATCCGATAAAAATTGTACAAGTTATGCACAATATAGTGTCGTTAGAGCTCTGAGAAGTGAAACGGTTAGCTTAATGCAATTTTTATGGCATGAAATGAGTTTAGTTAGTCATTAGTAGTTAAATGAGGCTTAGTTGTGGAAGAAAAACTAGCGTCGCTAACTCGAAACCAAGAGTTTGCAAAACGTGCACTAAAACGTGTCCGAAAGTGTCCAAAATGGACGTTTTCTTTAGATTTGACTTAGCAAATGATAATATTTTTCAATGAAATTTGACGTGTGGTTAGAATATAAGATAAGTGAGCCATAGGAAAAAGAATGAAGGAAAACAAAGCCCCGAGTAGCAGGTTATCGTCTGTTCTGTCAAGGGCTGTCCATTTTAAATAAAAATTGTGATTTTTCGTTTTAAGCCTCTGACAAGTAAACGGACTGTGTGGGGATATCCCTAGGGGTCCAAAACTAAAACTTTTCTACAAAAATCGGGATTTGAGAGTCTCAGTTGAATTAGAAACGAGTTAGAAGCTATATAGAGAGAATTAGGCATAGTTGGGAATTCCTAGCATATAGTTGAGAAATGAAGGTTTTTGTTAATAGTAATGTAGAGAAAATGTTGTGTAGGTGACGAGCACGTGAGCGGCGTCCAGGAGCCTCGTCGAGACGCTTGATGTCGAGCGACGCGGCCTTGAGGTAAGTGGTTCGCCACTTAAGAGCTTTCTCAAAGTGTTAATAAATTCTTGATTGTGTTATATGATTGTGGTAGCTAATAAATGAATGAAATCGAAAATAATGTTAATATTATAGTTAAAGTTTAAGTGTATGGATTCCTATGGAACCCATATGTTACTAGAAGGTAATATCAAGATGCATGTAAAGAGAATGAAACTAGAAAAGTGTTAAGATGTTTTTAAACTAGAGCATTTTTGTGCTTTGGCACTAGAAAAATAATATGAAAACCCATGTGTATGCCTTAGAAGTCATAAGATTTAGCGTTACGTGACGATGCAGAGAATTCCGTCCGTAATCGCTCAGTGTATAGAGAAGTATAGCGCCACGTTGCGATGCAGACAATTCCGCATGTAGTTGATTAATTGATAGTTAGCGCTACGAAGCGACGCAGTGAATTCCGCTCGTAGTCGCCTAGAGAATTAGTGCTACATTGCGATGCAGAAAATCCCGTATTGTAGTTGTTTAGTGATGAGTTTAGCGCCCTACATACGATGCAGTAAATTTCGTAACGTAGTGGTTGAGATACATTAGTAAGCTTCACGTTGACGTTAGTTATAATCGCCCGTGATGGTTAGAACGAGTCAAGGATACACATGGAGGAATTTAATGAAATCGAAAAGCTTAAATTAATAGTGAATTATTATGTTAGTGTATGTGATATGATATATATCCTTGTTGCACTAACCCATTGTTTATTTTATAGCTAATTTGTTTGTTGCGTGCCGCCGTCGGACGAGATCGCGGTCTTTTGTTTGTATATACATTGATAGGTGGGCGATCGCGCAAAACGCTTAGAAACATTTTGTATATGTATTTAATCATGTATATTTTGAATCTGAATGATGTTGAATTTGTAAAATGTAAATATATTCATGCATACTACATATATATGACTCATATATGTATACTTGGCATTTATTTATTGTTGATGCTTATGGAAATGTGATGAGTATTGCATGATTGTGGATAAAGAAGGTGGGAGGTTTTCAGAAATAGTCAAAGTGTCATTTTATTCCCAGGTGAAATTTTGGTTTATCAAAAACGCAGCCGTTATGCTATCGAAATTTTTATAAAATGAATTTGAAATAGAATCAAAGAAAAAGTTTATCCCTCCCAACCAGTTACAGAGAAAATCAAATCACTAAGTTTTAACGAGTAAACCGGAATAGAAAGTTAGGATTCGCTTCCCGGATGTCTTCGATCGGACGAGTCGGTTCCGAGGAGTCCGTTGAAGTGCTCGGCAGGATCCTCGAAATGAGAGCTTAGATAAGGTCTGGGAAGGGTCCTGTCACAGACTCTCTCTAATCTCTGATCTGGAGGGTCTCGTCGGGCACTCCAACGGACTTCTCTCAATCCGACTTGTCGAAATGGAGAGACCAGCCGAGCAAACCTCTTAATCTTTCCCGATTTTCTTAACTTAATTCGATTTTATTCTTTACTTTAGTAAATAACTTGGGTGGATAAAATTTTTCGCAATTTTATTTTAAGATGGTTTTATAAAAATTTCGACAGTATAACGGCTGCATTTTTAACGTTTCCAAAATTTTTACCTGCAATAAAACACATTTCGACTATATTTCCATTTTCTCCCAATTTCATTTATCCATAAACATGTATTTCCATCACACTTTTTCCAAGCAATATGCATGAAATTATAATAAAATGTATAAGTATATGTCATACATAAAATTCATAGCTAATCACAATAGTATTTACAACTATACAATCCAAAATGCAAATATTTTTCCACCATTGATGTAGTTAACCAATATACATGATTTACACCAACATATTGCACGATTCGCCCACCTATGTATACGTGAAATGAAAATGTCGTTGTCCCATTCAATAACAGCACCCAATGGAATAAGTAAACTACACAATAATTAAACAAGTTAGTGCAACATAATAATATAATATAGTATGCACTAATGTAATAAGTATAAACTTATTCATCCTTAGAATTTCAAAATTCTTAAAATTTTCTTTCAAAATCCCCATGTATATCCTTCAATTACTCAAACCATCATGGGTGATGCTAACTAGCGCCAACGTGAAGCTACTGGGGTATCTCGACCACTATGATACGAAATTTACTGCATCGCAACGTAGGGTGATAAATCTCGTGTCTGAACAACTACAATGTGGAATTTTCTGCATCACAATTGTAGTGGTATAACTTTGGGCGACTACGAGCGGAATAATGTACTGCATCGCTACGTAGTGCCAAACTGTAACTAACCCACTACGTGCGGAATTGTTTGCATCGCAACGTAGCGCTATACTTTTTAGGAAAACTAAGCAACTATAGATGGAGTTTTTTGCGTCGTCGTGTAGTGCTAATTACTCTATAATCTGAGTGATTACGGACGAAATTTTCTATATCATCACGTAGCGCTAAATCTCATATGGTCTTAAGGCATATATATGAGTTTTTTTTTAAAAAAAAAAACTAACTCATCAAGTGTAAAAGCACAAAACTAACTAATTTTGAAACTTCAAAACTCCCTTGATTCAACTCTTTTTAGAAACACTTAATATTGATTTTAATCACTTTATGGATTCCATAAGAAATTCACATACTCAAAATTTGAATTTTGAAAGTTAAAAGCAATTTTTATTTCCATTTAACACAATAGTCAAAATTTAAAATAGAATTTAAAGCAACCGCAAGTGATGAAACACTTACCTCGAATTTGCGCTCGCCAACGGGCTCTAATGGGTCTCCCTCGCTCCACTAGCTTGCTCTGAACTTACATATCACATTCTCACTCAAACTTTACCAGAGTGAACTTCATTGAACTACAATTGAAACTTTGAATACAATTAACTTTATTAAGACTGCTTTAGACTACAACTTTCCCACTTAGTTTCTAACTTAACTGAGGCTTTCAAATTCTGATTTCTTTGCAAAAGTTTCAGTTATACACCCCAAGGAACACTCTCACGTAGCCCTTATAATTTTTAAAGGCTCGGAACGAAAAATAAAAAATTTACGCCTTTTTTGACACCCCAAAACAGAATGTAACGTACGGCTCTGCTCGGGGCTTCGTTTTCTTTCATTCTTTTTCCAACGGTCCTCTTATCTCACATTCTGGTCACCCATAAAATTACATCGAAAAATTCTATTATTTGCTATGTCAAATCTAAGAAAAACTTCATTTTTTGGGCACTTTTTGATGCACGTTTTGACATCGGACAAGCGACGATGATTTTTCTTTTCTATCTAAAGTTCTTTTACCTAATTATGATCAAATATATTCATTTCATGCAATAAAAATTGCATTTACATAGTTATCTTACTTAACGACTCTCTAACGACATTATTTTAGGCATAACTTGCGCAATTTTTATCGGAATCGTTTCCTTCCAAAACCTATGGTTTTCTATGACTCCTAAGCATGATTTGAGGTCTAGAAAAAACCCAAATAAGGTAGATTTGTACAGGTCATCTCTGTCCCATCGTTTGACTCGGGATTCTCTAAATGGTCCAAAACTACTCATTTGACAATCCTAACACTTCTATATGTTTTCCTAACCTCAATTATGCTTAAATTTGAATTCCAATTCATCAAAACTCAGAGGTTACTCACTGTTCTACATGGCCTTGACACACACACATACCCATTAAAGAGTAGAGCTTTTCAATTTTTACAAGTCAATCTCTCACAATCTTTTCATCAAACAACTAGTCTATAATCTTTTTAACACTTTATGACTTTAAATCTCACTTTAAAGTTTGATAACTATAAGCCCTAACCTACCATTCACACATAAAAACACATCATCTAAGCTTCCATAGCACCCACGTAAGGTCCTACACTAGTTTTAAGGGCAAAATACTCCACACAACTCATTACAACAACAAAACTATCACATACCCATTTTAATTCCAATTTCATCAAGTAGAGAGAGGGAGGAGATGATATCTTACTTTGATTCTTGTCTAGAGGGGTTAGTTTGGCTTGAAAATCTCCTAAGGTGGTGACTTGAGGCTTGGAAGGGTGATTGGAACTTTTCTCTTCTCCTTTGCTCTTCTTGCCGTCCACCACTTCTTGTTCTCTTCCTCTCTTCTTTTATTTGTTTTTCACATCACCCTCTCACTCTCTAATGTATCTCACAGCTGCTCTCTTTGTTTCATCCAACTTTTCTTGTAAGTGTTGTATATATATATATATCTAACATTTTCTATAATGATTTCCATGTCCCTTGTTGACTTGTTGACCATCATTAACATCTAACTTTAATTAAATTAGTAATCTACTACTAATTCTAAATAATAATTCCTCTAGTTTTTATTTTTGGATTTAACTATATTACTACTTATAATTTATCTCTTATTTGTGAACAGACTATTTTACCCTTCCTTGATATTTTCTTGTTAAAATAATTATTATATAGTTCTATAACGATCGTTCACTCTTCAATGTCCTTGGTTAGCTTATTGTTAATCAGATTTATTATTCTAACTTCATACTCTAGTTTCTAACACTGGGACGTTTAGAGTTTGAGACTGAGGGTTTACAGTTATCGTTTTTGGGACTTAACCATATTACCACTATAATTTATCTCTTATTTATAAAATGACTATTTTACCCCTCTTTTAACTTTTTCTTATTAAGACAATTATCGTATAATCCAACCACAATCGTTAACTCTTAAATGTCCCGATTTAGATTAACATTGACTAGATTTATCATTTTAACTTCATGATTTAACTTTTAACACTAGTAAGTTTAGAATAGGGACTAAGGGTTTACAGCAGGTCTCTATAGCCCTTTTACCTGAGCTCGAAATTCCCAACTTGACTCTATACTTCTCCTTTGACAATTTTATTACCTCTATATGTTTTTCTAACTTTTATTATGTATGAATCTAAGCTTATTTGGATCAAAACACAATGGTATTACATATTCCATATATGGTCATGACATTCATACATTCTCATCTAACACTTCGTTTCATTTTATTTTTCAATATTTCCACTAAGTCACTCTCTTAGACATTTCAACAAACATATTTACTACCATATTTTTACTCATTTCATGCATGCTTTCTCATCTAGGGTTTTTTTCCATACACATATCTAATTCCTATTTCTTGCATGGTTTCACTCCAATCACTTCTCTTCTTAGTTATTTTTTATTAAAAGCTTGATGGGAATCAAAAGCCCATTAACAACTCAACAACACAACAACCCAACCATCAAACTTTTCCATACCTCTAACTAGCATCAAAGTTGAGAAATAGGATGATATCTTACCAGCCACAACCACCTTCAAACTCTCTTTTCTTCATGCTCTTCCTCCTCCTCCTCCTCCACTCTCTTCTCTTCACCACTCACTCTCTCACCTTCTCTTCTTTTTCTTCTTTTTATTGAACCCTTAAATTCCCAGCCAAAAACCCCAGTCTCTCTCTCCCTAAATGATGTCTTTGGGTGATTTCTTGGCCTTTGAAGATGAACTGTAAAGTCAATAGTTCCCTCTCCAAACCAGTGAACAATTAAAACATGACACCTTACAATCACAAGGCAAAACCGTAATTTCAATGCCAAAATGTCCCAAAAGTCCTTCACTATCAACTCTTTGATTGATCACCAAAATCACATAAAACAAAACCAAAAGTGGTAAATCACACATCACAAAATGAAAAAAAAATCAATCAAGCTACAGTTTCACTATCTCGCGTGAAGACATACACAGGTGCTTCAAGAGCCCAAAAAAACATGGCCTAGATGTTAGAATTTCATGTTTATTTTATAATAATCCAGATCCTCTTTTGCTCTTAACTTTTTCATAATCTTTTTTAGGCATGTGATTGCTGGTTGAAAAAATTAATCTGAAAATGTTGACGTTCGGAAACGGTCAACCAGAGATTCTGGGGCCCAGACGGCGAGCTTGGTAATTAAGGGTTCTGATCGTACTATCGGAAGTGTAATAAATGAATAATCAATAAGGTTCAAGGTTGGTGGTGTTTAATTCAGGTGAAGGAATGTCGGTCTTGGAGGTTGGTCGAATTTAATGAGGTGATCAGTGAGGGATTAAAGAGAAAGAAAGAGAAAGAAGAGCGTAAAACACAAAGATTTTTACGTGGTTCGGTGACTGCACCTACATCCACGGCCACTCTGGAATAATTCCGGTAGAGTGACAGTTCTCTAGTATGTTTAACTTGTTGGTACAGTAAAATGTCTCCCATATTTATAGAGAAGGGGAGATGACAATAGAAAATACAAAAGAAAGTTACTCACGTTACTAGCAACGGCTAGTTTCAACTAATCCTGACATAGTCATGCTGCATTAATTGTAAAGGTAATCACTATTCTCTTCTTGCACACATCTGCATTTAATATACCTGGAGAGGTTTTCACTTCATTAAATGCTTCTGGGTAATTGTGCAGGCAATTTTCGGCGGGAAATCATAAGAGTTGGTGATTCTGACGACTTGCTGCACACGACATCCCCTAAGTAAGTTCTCTGGTCAATCAGGTGAAGCGTGCTGGAGATATGTCGACGTGGCCAAGAGAAGAGGTCAAACGACCTGGAGGACTCCGCGAGCTCGCGACCTGGACGGTCTCGCGAGCTCGACGGACTGGCGGCATGGGCGGGTCGCATGCCTAGAAAATCTGGTAGCTGCTGCGAGCTCGCGACCTTGATGGCCTCGCGAGCTTGGCCTCAAACTGCCGGTCCTGAACATGGGCCTTCTGGGCCTTTGCTCCTGTTCACACGTCTGGGGCCTATACTGGCCAACTTAGGCAAAGGACGAGGAAATGGGCATAACATCAAGCCCCCCAGCTCTCTGTGCGCTCTGCGGATTGAGAGCTAATTCAAACATATGATTGGCGCCCATTTTCGAACTTTCTGGTGTCGTTTTAACTTCTGCACTGTAACTATTGACACGTGGCGTTCATTCAGGCGTTGAAGCCAAAAAACGTGCCTTGGAACCGTACGCATTTAATGCGCACGTCTTGTAACTGACATGCATTACGGCACATGACCGAGAATGGTGCTGGGTCGTTGGATTTTTGACGGTTATGTCTCAAGGTCAGATCGGACGGCTGGGGACGGACGCCCTTACCTATATAGCTCAGAGGTCTTTTCCATTCCCTCTTTTTGCTTGTCTGATACAACTCTGATACTCATTTCTCACCATTTCTTCTTCGTGCTTCCTCTCTTCTCTACTCGACAACTTCTTCAAACTTCGCTGTTTCAGGCATCATCCATCATTTTCAACAAACCATGTTCAGCTCGAGCAAGGTAATCTCACTCTGACCCCGGTCTTTCTTGCTTTTTTGAAGATTTGTTTCTGGTTCGTACGATTAGCTTCTGTACTCGTACTGTGTCTGTGAATCAATGCATATCTGTCTTTCCTTTTAGAAGTTTATTGTGTTGATTGTTCGAGTGCTTGTGTTCGTTAGGGGCCTTTGTCATTTGTTGACGTCGCTTAAGTATTTTGATGAGGATGTCCCTATTCTGCCAGATAGGATACCTGTAGACATAGGGTTAGTGACACAAATATTTAGGGTGATATAGTACCTGACGGGCCCATGTCCCTGGGCCTCCATTGCCTTTGGCGGCCAAGTGTGCGACCTGACGTATAGGACAATAGCTCCAGGAATTTTTTCTGTGTCTTGCTAGGCTCAGCATGCTGTAAGCGTTCTGATGTCGTTCCTTCTGTACTGTAGATGTCAGGTCGCTCACGTGTTGGTCGAGGCAGGGCTTCTGTGTAAACTCTTAGCTCCAACTTCTAAAGTCCCAACGTTAGAAATTCAGTTAGAGAGATAATATATAACTCTCTACGTTTAATTGATTTAATTTCATAGCCTCCGAAATTTATTCATTTAGAATACGACGAAATTCGTCGTATTAAAAAGTTTAGTAACGTCCCAATGAAAATCCAAGTCAGGAGATCCAAGATTTTAGTAAAGGCTAATCGAATTAAAATTCGATTAAAAAGAGAGAGTTAGATAAAATTTAAGAGAAATGGGGCAAGATGAAATTATGAGAAGTTGAGTAGTATATAAGCCAGCACTTAGCAGATTTTTTTCAACAAAAATTACAGCCCATTCAGTCATCAACAGTCACCAACCGAGAAACAAGAGAAGAATCGAGAAGAATCGTGAGAGAGAGAGAGACCGAAAGTGTTTCAGCCTTGAACCATGAGAGAAGAACCAAGAGAGGAGAAGTAAGGGGCTGCTGGTCGAGCAAGAGGGCAGCAGCTGAACCAAAACAGTCCAGACGTGAAAGCAAGAAACAGATTCCAGCGCGCCAGTAGCTCGCGCGACAATGCAGGTCGCGAGGTAGAGCAGAACAGCGAGGGGGAGAGGCAGACACGACCTACAGCAGGACAAGGGGGCCAAAGCTGGTCCACCGTGAGGCCAAGGAAGCAGCAAGAGTTGCCGTGTGACACCAGAAAAAGAGCAGAATGCGAGCTGAATCGCGAGCAGAAACCGACGACAGAGGTTGGTCGACCAGGGAAGATAGGGGAGGAACTACCACCCAAGTTGCCTTCCAAGCCCTTCAAACATCCTTCTTAGACCTCTCTCAACTCCCTAAGCCAAGACCAAAGTAAGATTTCAGCTCCATTTTCTTTGAGATTCTGCAAAAACGAAAATGGTGATAGTTATGAAATTGTTGTTAAATTGTTGGATGATTGTTCTTCAACTCTTGTTAGAACTTTATGTGAGTGTTATGGAATCGTAAATGATGATTGTTGTGTGTAATTGATGCCACAAAAGATGTAAATATGGGCTGTCATATGTACAAACGAAATAGAAATAGAAAATGGTTCCATATGCACACCAAGTGGTTGATAGAAGTTGTGAGTAAAGTTTGAGTAATTAAATTACTAAATTAGATTTGTGTATGTATTAGAGACTTGTAGGGCAGTAGCTAGACCTTGAAATTAGATGGTTTTGAAACCAATTTTGAGCTTTAAAGAGGTTAGAAAAGTTAGAGAAGAGTTAGAGTTGCAAAAAGGGGAAAATTTGACAATATTGGTGAACTCGAGCTCAAATTTGAGCTAGAGGAGACCTGACCATATTTGGCTTATTTGGGGGTGTTCTACACCTCAAATGATGCCTAGGAACCATAGAAAACCATAGGTTTTGGAACGGATCGAATCCGATAAAAATTGTGCAAGTTATGCACAATATAGTGCTGTTAGAGCTCTGAGAAGTGAAACGGTTAGCTTAATGCAATTTTTATGGCATGAAGTGAGTTTAGTTAGTCATTAGTAGTTAAATGAGGCTTAGTTGTGGAAGAAAAACTAGCGTCGCTAACCCGAAACCAAGAGTTTGCAAAACGTGCCCGTGCCCGAAAGTGTCCAAAACGGACGTTTTCCTTAGATTTGACATAGCAAACGATAATATTTCTCAATGAAATTTGTCGTGTGACTAGAATGTAATATAAGTGAGCCATAGGAAAAAGAACGAAGGAAAATGGAGCCCCGAGCAGCAGGTTATCGTCTGTTCTGTCAAGGGCTGTCCATTTTAAGTAAAATTATGATTTTTCGTTTTAAGCCTCCGACAAGTAAACGGACCATGTGGGGATATCCTTAGGGGTCCAAAACTAAAAATTTTCCACAAAAATCGGGATTTGAGAGTCTCGGTTGAATTAGAAACGAGTTAGGAGCTATATAGAGAGAATTGGGCATAGTTGGAAATTCTTAGCATATAGTTGAGAAATGGAGGTTTTTGTTAATAGTAATGAAGAGAAAATGTTGTGTAGGTGACGAGCATGTGAGCGGCGTTCAGGAGCCTCGTCGAGACACTTGACGCGGAGCGACGCGGCCTTGAGGTAAGTGGTTCGCCACTTAAGAGCTTTTTAAAATTTTTATGACAATTCTTGATTATATTGAATAAATGTGATAGCTAAGTAATGAAGGAAATTGAAAATGATGCTTAGTGTTGTAGTTAAAGTTTAAGTGTAGGGATTTCTATGGAATCCATATGTTACTAGAAAGTGATAATGAGTTGCATGTAAAGAAAATGAAATAAGAAAGTTTTCAGGATTTTCAAATTAGTGTCATTTGTGCTTTTGCACTTAAAGAAATTTAGTATGAAAACCATGTGTATACCTTATAAGTTAATGAGATTTAGCGTTACGTGACGACGCAGAGAATTCCGTCCGTAATCGCTCAGTTTGTAGAAAAGTATAGCGCTACGTTGCGATGCAGACAATTCCGCACGTAGTTGGTGAGTTGATAGTTAGCGCTACGAAGTGATGCAGTAAATTTCGCTCGTAGTCACCTAGAGAATTAGCGCTACATTGTGATGCAGAAAATCCCGCATTTTAGTTGTTCAGTGATGAGTTTAGCGCCCTACGTACGATGCAGTAAATTCCGTAACGTAGCGGTTGAGATACATTAGTAAGCTTCACGTTGGCGTTAGTTATAATCGCCCGTGATGGTTAGAACGAGTCAAGGATACACATGGAGGAATTTAAAGAAATTGAAAAACTTAAATTAATAATGAATTATTATGTTAGTGTATGTGATATGATATATATCCTTGTTGCACTAACCCATTGTTTATTTTATAGCTCATTTGTTTGTTGCGTGCCGCCGTCGGACAAGATCGCGGTCTTTTGTTTGTATTTACATTGATAGGTGGGCGATTGCGCAAAACACTTAGAAACATTTTGTATATGTATTTAATCATGTATATTTTGAATTTGAATGATGTTGAATTAGTAAAATGTAAATATATTCATGCATACTACATATATATGATTCATATATGTATACTTGACATTTATTTATTGTTGATGCTTATGGAAATGTGATGAGTATTGCATGATTGTGGATAAAGAAGTTGGGAGGTTTTCAGAAATAGTCGAAGTGTCATTTTATTCACAGGTGCAAATTTTGGTTTATAAAAAACGCAGTCGTTATGCTGCCGAAATTTTTATAAAATGAAATTGAAATAGAATTAAAGAAAAAGTTTATCCCTCCCAACCAGTAACAAATAAAACCAAATCACTAAGTTTTAACGAGTAAACCGGAACAGAAATTTAGGGTTCGCTTCCCGGATGTTTTCGATCCGACGAGTCGGTTTCGAGGAGTCCGTTGAAGTGCCCGGCAGGATCTTCCAGACAAGAACTTAGTTAAGGTCTGGGAAGGGTCCTGTCATTCTGCTACTAGAGGGCAGGCAGGGCGTCAGACTAGTGAGGCCGAGGCTACGACCTCGCGAGCTAGCGGCTCTACCAGGGAGGTCGCAGGAGGGGACGAGGTCGCTGAGAGGGAAGACCCGCATCCTTTTACTCATACACCTTCGAACATTTCCCTCTCGATGTTGGAGGATTGGGCTCGGGAATTCAGCTTCCCCTTGGGGTGCCGAGCTAACGTCTTCAAGACCAGCGATAGAGCAGCTTATCCTCCTGCGGGCTTCGTAGCGATCAGTCGCGAGCATATGAAGCTTGGATTTAGGTTTCCAGTCCCTGGCTATCTTAGGAACCTTCTGAACGACCTGAAGCTTGCTCCGTTTCAACTGACCCCGAACTCGTATGCTTACTTAACCACTTTAGCCGCGGCGTTCATCAAGCACGGGCTCTGGCCCCCTACACCTCGTATCCTCCACAGCGTTTTCAGCTTTAAGAGGATCTCCGGAAAGGATGGGCTTTACTACGTTACGCCGCGCCAGCATTCCCTATACAGGGCATATTTACCCCGAGATTGCATCAAGTCTAATGTGGGAGAATACAAGTCTAATTGGGCCCTGGTCACGTGCACTTCGCTTGCCGGGCTGAACAATAGGAGCTTCGTACTGGCACCTAGTAGTTAGAAATTCGTAACATATAAAGATAGTGACACAAGCACTGGAATAATAGTTTTTTTTTTTTTTTTTTTTTACGAGCTAGCTTTTGCTTTGCAGGTGTTGCTGCTCCTAAGTATAAGCTTAGAGAGGACGAGCTCGCTATTCTGGATGCTTATGCAGCGGCCAAGAGACCAAACGAGGATTTCTTCCCCTCCGATAGCGAGCTGGTAGAGCGGGGCCTCGCACCATCTGCCACAGGTCCTCTTCTGAACATAGTCCAGCACTTGGGAATAAGGGGGGAAAAGTTTGAGGTTCATTCCGTCCTTGCTGCTCTTGTACAATTTGAGTCAGATCTGTAGCCCCTACAACGAAGGTCCCCGAGCACGAGCTTCTCTACCAGCACATCTTCGGATGACATGGGAAGGCTCACGATGTCCGTTCCTCCGCTCAGGTCGATTCCACCTGCCGAGCCGACCGAGGTCGTCGAGTTGGATGACACTTCCTCAGACCGCTCACAAAGAGCGCCCTCTCAAACTGCTGCAGCTACTCCTTCTCTGACCAGGTCAACTGTGACTCCTCAAAAGCGGGCTGCCCCATCTGGAGGGCAAAGTCCTTCCCCAGCAAAGAGGGCTGAGGTCTCTATCGAGGGGGGCTCGCCTGTAGAGCCGGAACCTGAGGCCCTGATCAGAAAAAGGAAAGGGAAGGTCGTAGCTGAGCCCTCGGCCCCAAAGCAGAAAGGTGTCATCGAGGTCCGTAAGCCCAGGGCAGTTGTTATTGGTAGGGAGCCGGGCACTAAAACACTTGGATGACCTGCGAGGCCTGTAAGGGGGGCACGGGCAGACTTCGAGCTCCACTCTGAGGTGGCAAAGAAGATGGAGTACTTAAACAGCTTCATGGAGCTCGTGCCCGAAGTAATGGGGAAGTGCAATCCGGAGCTACAAAGACCCGAGCTCTCAGGTCGGAACCTCGTAGGTTTTGCAGCTCGTCATGCAGCGCTGGTAAGGCTTAAACCCATTTATGCTTAGATCTTTTTCCATTCAAATTTTACCATCTTTTGTTCTTTCAGTTGAGTATGGCGACGGTGAAGCTGATGAGGGAGATAGATGATCAGCTTGGTGAGAAGGAGGCCTTTAGGGTGTCCAAGGTATAGTTCGATGAGGAGAGGAAAAGACTGCAGGACGAAGTCAATCTCCTCCAAAAGGAACATGAAGAGCTCTTTGCCAAGCTTCGAGATGCTGATGCAGCCCTGTCACAAGAGACTGCTTGTAGGGAGGCTGCTACCTCTGAAGTCAGCAAGGCCCATAGCGAACTGAAACAGGCGAAGGGCGAGCTAAGTGCTGCACGGAAAAAAGACAGAGGTTGCTGAGAATAAAATAAGACAGCAACAGCAAGACTTAGCTTCAGCCAAAGAGAAGCTCGCAGGGGTCGAGGAGAAGCTAGCTGAGGTAGAAGGGAAACTGGCTCAGGCAGAGGGGAAGCTGGCTCAGACCGAGGCGGGCATTGAGACCAAGTTAGCTCGGGAGCGGGACAGGGTTGAGGAAGAGGTCGAGAGGACATTCCTATTAAGCATGTGGGAGCGCTACCCGGACTTGGACTACTCCTTCTTTGGGTCAGCCGAGGTCCAAATGATCCGGGAGTTTGTGGAGCTTGCTGCGGGTGCTCAGGGCACGCAACATGCGGATACTTCCTCTGTTCCCCCAGTTGATCCATCTACTGTCCCAATCCCTCCACCAAAACAAGTCCTCGTGGTACCTCCAGCTTCCGAGGATCCTCCAATGCCTGAGTTTCCAGTGGAGGCCCTTCCTGATCTCCCAACTCCTGAACACGTCCCTGCCTCGGAGCCCCCAGTAAAGGCCCCTGTTGATCTTGCTCTCCCGGACGAACCAGCTGGTGTCTAAGGCATTTCAATTTCATTTGTTTGTTTTATTCCTTGTAATTTTTTATTTGGTTGGAATTTAAACAGCGAGCTTGAAGCTCGAAATTATAATATTGGATTCCCTGCACAATTTCAATACTTTGTCCAAGTGTAGATATGCATATTTTACTTATATGATGGGTAACTAGCAGACAATAAACACACCATTATAAGTGTTAAAATCTGTTAAGTAGATCACAATCGTGAAAATCATGCTAACTTATAAACCTGCTAACTGCAGTCAGTGATAATAATAATATGTTAGCTCGTAAGAATTTGAATTCGGCAAATAGCTCGATCGAGCAAAGTATTTGATCCTGCAGGTAATATAGTTGGGCAAGCCTTAAAGAATTGGCAGGAGCTTACAGTTACTGAGGGGCTCGGAATTTCCTTAACCCATATGTTTCAATGACGTTGAGTGCGCTTGACGCCAGTATTTTCCCGAATTTTGAGATTCCAGCTTGTGGTAGCACTCGTAGTTCAAGCGTGAGCCCTTTTCGCTAGGTCGCGGGCAACTTTATATTTGAGAGGCGTGGCCTTACCCCCTCCCGCGAGGTCGCGGGGCAATGATTCGCGAGTCCGCGGGCATAGCGGCTGCGAATTGAGGAATGAGCTTAACACTTGCTGATGTAAACCTTCTTAGTGAGGATAATACGGGTAAGTCGAGCATCAACTGATGAAGCATCCTCGATTGAGGTTTATGGACACTTATTGCCAGAATACGCTCGTAACTTTGGCCAGCATTTATATGCAGGCGTTTTAGTTGCAAATGGTTCCTTGGACGTTTGCACAGGTGTCTTCAAGGAATAATATATATATGCATATATGATGATAAACTGCAGCTCGTTTTCTTGAGAAAGAGATTTCATTAGCTTTGCTATTTTTAATATGTACATTTGCTGGTTCAACCAGTTTGCTTTCTGCATCAAATATAACTCATACTATAGAAAACAAGTGAAAGCACGTTTACAGACAATCGTCAGAAAGGAATTATGTACAAAGTTAGAGCGGGCTGATAGTTCTTATGTGTAGTACGACCGCAGGTGTTCAACATTCCAGGCTCGGGGTAGCTCCGATCCATCTATATTGGCCAAGTGATAGGCTCTATTCTTCATATTCTGTTTGATGAGGTATGGTCCCTCCCAGTTGGGTCCAAGCACCCCATCGCTTGCCTTACGAGCCCCGGGGAGGACTAACCTGAGAACGAGGTCCTCTGCTTTGTAGCTTCGAGCTCGCACTTTCTTGTTATAATATCTGGCAACTCTCTACTGGTACACAGCTACCCTCAGGCGAGCTACCTCCCTTGCTTCCTCGGCTAAGTCTAAACTGGCCACGAGCAACTGGTCATTGTTCTTAGGTCGGAACGAGGCCCTTCGTTGGCTGGTGACTTCGAGTTCTGCCGGTATCATGGCCTCTGTTCCATAGACCATGGAAAATGGGGTTTCACCCGTCGAGCTAAGGGCTGTGGTCCTGTATGCCCAGAGGACTTTCTGTAGCTCGTCAGCCCAAGCCCCCTTTCTTGCCTTTAACCTGGTCTTCAAAGTCTGCTTGATGATCTTGTTCACAGCCTCGACTTGACCATTGGCCTGAGGATGGTCCATAGCCAAGAAGCTCTTCACAATTCCGAGCTCGTTGCAGAAGTCTATGAATTGCTTGCTGGTGAACTAAGTCCCATTGTCCGTGACGAGCTGCTGAGGGATTCCGAACCTACAGATGATGTTGTCCCACACAAACTTCTCTATCTTCATGGTGGAGATCTCTGCTAGCTTCTTAGCTTCAGCCCATTTGGTGAAGTAATCCACAGCAACTACGACATGCTTGCAACCTCCTCGTGCTGTGGGCAAGGGTCCGATGAGGTCCATCCCCCAGATTACGAAAGGCCATGGACTCACCATCTGCTGGAGGTAGGCTGGTGGAGCTCGAGGGACCTTAGCAAATCTCTGGCACTTATCACACTTCTTCACCAAATTCACGGCATCCTGCTTCATAGTTGGCCAGTAGAACCCCTGTCTGAGGGCCTTCTGGGTCAAGGATAATGCTCCTGCGTGGTTCCCACAGTGACCCGCGTGAATATCGTTCAGCACCACCTCACAGTCCTCATGATCTATACATTGCAGTAGCGGGGTTGAGAACCCCTTCTTGTACAATCTGTCATCATAAATGCAGTATCGGGCTGCTCTAGCTCGTATGTGGCGAGCTTCCAGCTTGTCCTCTGGCAGCTTCCCTTCCTGCAAGTAGCCCAATAACGAGCTCATCCAGGAGTTAGGCCGAACCTATATGAACATCGTTGCATCCTTGTCCTCGATGCTCGGAGTTGGTAGGAATTCCACAGGGATAGACTCAAGGAGATCTGCATCTTGGGAGGTCGCTAAGCGGGCCAGGGCGTCTGCGTTAAAGTTCTATGCCCTGGGGATCTAGTTTACTTCAAACCCCTTGAAAGCCCCCAGTAACTCCTTAACCTTTTGGAAGTACTCCGACATCCTCCTTCCCTTGGTCTGATATTCTCCCCTGACATGGTAAACAACAAGTTGAGAGTCACTGAAGACCTTTACCTGCTTAACTCGTACCTCCTTTGCTAGGCGGAGTCCGGCAAGCAACGCCTCGTACTCGGCCTCATTGTTGGTCGCTCGAATCCAAACCTTAAGGCACTCAGGAACTTGTGGCCTTCTGGGCTGATCAGCATTATTCCAGCTCCTGAGCTATGCTCGTTAGAGGACCCATCTATATAAAGTTCCCAAATCTGACCACCTGTTAGCTCCTCCTGCTCCGGTATGGGCCCTGTAAGTTCCACAACAAAATCCGTGAGTGCTTGGGCCTTAAATGCCGTTCTAGGCCTAAACTCTATGTCGAACTGAGCGAGCTCGACGGCCCATTTGAGAAGCCTGCCTGAAGTGTCTGCTTTCTGAAGGACTTGTCTGAGAGGGTACTGCGTGAGGATCTCTATCTGATGAGCTTGGAAGTAGGGACGTAGCTTCCTAGAGGCGGTTATCAGGCAATATGCGAGTTTCTCCATTTGTGAATATCGAGTCTCCGCATCAACCAACCTTTTACTGATGTAGTACACGGGCAGCTGCATCTTCCCTTCTTCTCTTACCAAGGCTGCGCTCAGGGCATGTTCAGAAACACCCAAGTACAGGAATAGCTTCTCCCCATCCTTTGGCTTGGACAGAAGGGGGGCCTGACCTATATACTTATTCAGCCTCTGAAATGCTTCTTCACAATACTCATTCCATTCAAAGTTCTTGGCCTTCTTTATAGCTTCGAAGAATGGCACGCACTTGTCAGTAGCTTTCGAGATGAACCGACTGAGAGCCGCGACCTGGCCGTTAAGACTCTGCACATCCTTGATTTTAGAGGGGGACCTCATTTCCACAAGCGCCCTGATCTTCTCCGGATTGGCCTCTATCCCTCTGCTATTTACCATAAATCCGAGGAACTTACCAGACGCTACCCCAAAGGCATACTTCAGGGGGTTTAATTTCATCCGATAATTTCTGAGGACTTTGAACGTCTCATCTAGGTCGCGAACGTGATCTGCTGCTTTCTGGGACTTTACCAGCATGTCGTCTACATACACCTCCATGATCTTCCCAATCTGCTCCTGGAACATGGCGTTGACCAGTCGCTAGTAGGTCGCTCCTACGCTCTTCAATCTGAATGGCATCACCCTGTAACAGTATAACCCCTATCAGTGACAAAAGAGGTGTGTTCTTCGTCCTGCGGGCTCATGGGGATTTGGTTGTATCCTGAGTAGGCATCCATGAAACTCAAGAGTTGGTGCCCGGCTGTCGCATCTACCAGCTGATCAATCCTGGGTAATGGGAAGCTGTCTTTCGGGCAAGCCTTGTTCAGGTCGGTGAAGTCAATGTAAGTCCTCCACTTTCCGTTCTTCTTCTTCACGAGGATCGGATTTGCGACCCAAACAGGATAACGGGCTTCCCTGATGAACCTGTTAGCTAGCAGCTTCTCGACCTCCTCCTTCAGAGCGCATAACGTTCCGGGGTCATCGACCTCCTCTTCTGGCGGACTGGCCTGCGCTGGGGATCTATGTTCAGCCTGTGACTCATAACATCAGGATCTATCCCCACCATGTCTTCGTGGTTCCAGGCGAAGACGTCAAGGTTCGTCTTCAGAAATTCTATGAGCTCGGTCTTCACTTCTAGTAGCAGATCCCTTCCTACCTTCACACATCTCTCCGAGTCTACTTCGCTGACCTGCACATCCTCTAACTCCTTAATCGGTCTCGTGGCCCTGTCTGCATCTACCTCGCGAGGATCGAGGTCGTCACTCACCCCGGCTTCAGCGATAACTTGTGGTTGGCTACCCGAGACCACGTTTACTTTCTTTCCTCGAACTCCCATCTTCACTGCATCTTCATAGCATCACCTGGCCAACTGCTGTTCTCTCTTGACACAGCCTATTCCATTAGGGGTTAGGTGACACGACCCTTCCCAGACCTTATCTAAGCTCTTGTTTGGAGGATCCTGTCGGGCACTTCAACGGACTCCTCGGAACCGACTCGTCGAATCGAAGACCTCCGAGAAGCGAACCCTATCTTTCTATTCGGTTTACTCGTTAAAACTTAGTGATTTGATTTTCTATATAACTGGTTAGGAGGGATAAACTTTTCTTTGATTCTATTTCAAATGCATTTTATAAAAATTTCGACAGCATAACGACTGCGTTTTTGATAAACCAAAAATTTCACCTGTCAAGAAAACAACACTTCAACTATTTTTGTAAACCTCCCAACTTCTTTATTCTCAATCATGCATTATTCATCACAGTTTCATAAGCATAAACAATTCATAAGATACATAAGTGCACCAAATGTATAAATGCAAGAATATTTATCACTTTTACAATCCCTACATCATTCAAATTCACAATATACACAATTAAATACATATACAAAATATATCCCAGCGTCTTGCGTGATTGCCCACCTATAGATATATATGTAAGCAAAAGTCGGTCTCGTCCGACGGTGGCATGAAATGAAAACAAACAAGCTACAAAACGAACAAGTTAGTGCGATAACATCATAGGATATCATATCACACATACTAACATACAATTTACAAGTCTTGAAATTTTCTTTAAAACTCTCCATGTATACCCTTGACTCATTCTAACCATCACGGGCGATTTTAACTAACGCCAACGTGAAGCTTACTAATGCATCCCAACCACTACGTTACGGAATTTACTGCATCGTACGTAGGGCGCTAAATTATTCACTGAACAACTACAATGCGGAATTCTCTGCATCGCAAATGTAGTGCTAAATCTCTAGACGACTACGAGCGGAATTTACTGCATCGCGTCGTAGCGCTAACTGTCAACTAACCAACTACGTGCGGAATTATCTGCATCGCAACGTAGCGCTATACTTTTCTATAAACTGAGCGATTACTGATGAAATTCTCTGCATCGTCACGTAACGCTAAATCTCATAGCTTTTAAGGTGTACACATGGGTTTTCATAATACATTTCTTTAAGTGCAAAAGCACAAATGTCACTAGTTTGAAAATCTTGAAATTTTCTCATTTCAAATTCTTTTCTTGACAACTTAACATTCATCTCAACTGCGATAGATCCCATAGGAATCTAAACTTTCAACTTAAACTTCAATATTTACAATCACATTCATTTTTCTTTAGTACTTAGCTAATATATTCATTTCGACAATAAAAGATTGACATGGAATCTAAGCAACTACAAGTGGCGAACCACTTACCTCGAAGCCGCGTCACTTCGTGTCAAGCGTCTCGACGAGGCTCGTCACCTACACAATATTTTCTCATCATTATTAATAATAAAACTCAATTCTCAACTATAAGGTCAAGAATCTCAACTAAGACCATTTTTCTCTATATATCCTCCTAACTTGTTTCTACTCAATCGAGACTCTCTAATCCCGATTTTTGTGTAAAATTTTTAGTTTTGGACCCCTAGGGATATCCCCACACGGTCCGTTTACTTGTCGGAGGTTTAAAACGAAAAAATCACAATTTTATTTAAAATGGATAGCCCTTGACAGAACAGACGATAACCCGCTGCTCGGGGCTCCGTTTTCCTTCGTTCTTTTTCCTATGACTCACTTATATCACATTCTAGTCACACGACAAATTTCATTGAGAAATATTATCGTTTGCTATGTCAAATCTAATGAAAACGTCCGTTTTGGATACTTTCGGGTGTAATTTAATGCACGTTTTGTAAACTCTTGGTTTCGGATTAGCGACGCTAGATTTTATTCCATAACTAAGCTTCATTTAACTTATAATGACTAACTAAACTCATTTCGTGTCATAAAAATTGCATTAAGCTAACCGTTTCACTTCTCAGAGCTCTAACGGCACTATATTGTGCATAACTTGCACAATTTTTATCGGATTCGATTCGTTCCAAAACCTATGGTTTTCTATGGCTCCTAGGCATCATTTGAGGTGTAGAACATCCCCAAATAAGCCAAATATGGTCAGGTCTCCTCTAGCTCAAATTTGAGCTCGGGAATCCCCTTTTTTGTCTATAACAATGTCTTTGCAATTCTAAACACTTCTCTAAATTTTTCTAACCTCTTTGAGGCTTAAAATTGGTTTCAAAACCATCAAATTTTAAGGTCTAACTACTGCCCTTCAAGTCTCTAATACATATATAAATCTAACTTGGTCATTAGAGTGCTCAAAATTCACTCAAGACTTTTCTCAATCACTTGGTGTGCAATAACCACCATTTTCAGTTCTATTTTTGAGAGTGGGTATAACAGCCCTTATACATCATTTTAAGGCATCAATTACACACAACAATCATCTCTCATGAGTCCATAACACTCACATGAAGTTCTAGCAAGATTTAAAAGCAATCTATCAACTAAATCAACAACAACAATAACAACAACAAGAGCTGTCATAGATTTTCTGTTCTGTTTCAGCAGCAAACTAAAGAAAACAAATTGTAATCTCACTTAGAGCTTGCATTGGAGAGTTTGGATGACTTACTAGGGACCCTAAGAGGTGGATTGAGGGGATGGAAGGCTGGTTGGGAGGTTATTTCTCCCCTGGCCGACCAGCTCGCTGCACCCCATCGCGATTCTTGTTCGAGCTCGCGTCTGGGTCTGTTTCGCTTGCTGTTTGCGTCCATTTCTGCTCTGTTTCTGCTCGACCAGACCAGCACCTCTCCTCTTCTACTCGTCCTCTTCCTTTGCTGCCCAGAAACTGCAGTTTTACTGCCTTGGATCCCCTCACACGAGCTGTTCTGCTCTAACTCACGAGCTGTCCTTCGCGCGAGCTACTGAGCGCTCTGGATCTGCTTCTTGCTCGACTTCTTTGCTTGTTCTGGATGGTTTCTGCTGCTCAAGACTCTTCTTCTTCTTCTTGGCTTCTTCCTTTCTGGTTCACGGCAACAACTATTCTCTCTTTCTCGAAGTCTCTCGGTTTCTCTCGATGGTGGCTGTTGGTGACTGAATGGGCTGAAATTTTCTGCTGAAAAATCAGCCCAAGTCTTGTTATTTATATTAACCAACTTATCTTAATCACATCTTGCCCCATTAATTCATTAATTTCATTTCACCCATCATCTTCTTAGTGCTCTTTCACGATTACCCCTCACGGTCTCCCGTGTCTATTTCGCTTTTACTTGATTTGATTTTCGTCTCGCTAGAATTTTTATTTTAAAAACGCTAAGCTTATTTTATTAATCTTGACTCTCTCTTTTTAATCGAATTTTAATTCGATTATCATTCACTAACATCTTGGATTTCTTGACTTGGATTTTCATTGGGGCGTTACTAAACTTTTTAATACGACGAATTTCGTCGTATTCTAAATGAATAAATTTCGGAGACTATGAAATTAAATCAATTAAATGTAGAGAGTTATATATTATCTCTCTAACTTAATTTCTCAAGTTGGGACTTTAGCAGTCAGAGCTAGGAGTTTACATAATTAACCATTCTAAATAACACGTTCTAAATTCTCAATTGTGCACTTACTAGTATTGTTTCCTTTCGCTTGTCTCTTGTTTGCGGATGTGTTATTTTACTCTTCATTAATATTTTTCCTTACTAATTTGATTGTTGTGAAGTTCTAGGATGAGCGTTCACAAAATCGATGAATCGATTTAGATTAATACTAACTTGATTTTATTGCAATGCTACTAAAAATTTTATAGTTGACGAATTTCGTCGTCAACCTTAAATTTTTAAATCTCTAATATCATGAAATTCAATTAATTTAATATAGAGATTTATTTTAACTCTCTAATCCATCTTTTAACACTAGGAGATTATAGATTGAGACTAGGGGTTTACATTGGGAATTTGACCGTCAGTGTCCTGGTGGAGGTGACCATGTCTAGCTCGTTCATCGAAGGTCGCCCCAAGACCACGTTGTATGCTGAAGGACTGTTGATAATCAGGAAGTCCGTAAGAGTTGTAGCTTGTCGGCCTGGTTCTCCGAGGGTGAGAGGTAATTTGATCTGGCCTATCGGTATCACTGCATCTCCCGTGAATCCGTAGAGGGGCTCTAGTGAGGGTGTTAACTGCTCAGTCCCTAACCCCATCAGGTCATAGCAGTCTTTATACATGACATTGACTGAGCTGCTAGTGTCGATCATTATCCTTCGTACTTCGACGTTACTGATCTGGGCCCGGATTACAATTGCGTCGTTGTGGGGCCAGCGTACTCCCCTCTCGTCCTCCTCCGTAAATACAATACTGTCTGAGGACGCCTTTGCCCTTTTGGTGGGTCCCTCGACTCCTCCATATTCTGCCAGCAGGGTATGGTTGGCTTCTCGCACGTACCTCTGGTGCGACCTGTTTGATGTACCTGCCATATGAGGTCCACCATAAATAGTAAAGATTGTTCTTACAGCGGGCTCGCGCTCGGGCTCCTAAGCTCGCTGAGGCTGCTGTTGCTCGGGCTGCTGGTCTTGTCCCTGAGGTCGTTGGTGCTGAGGTCGCCTGCCAGCGGGCTGTACTACATACTCTCCTAGGCGGCCTCGTCTTATGAGTTCTTCAATGGCATCTTTCAACTGCCAGCAGTCTGAGGTATTGTACCCGTTCTCATTATGGTAGGCACAGTATTTCCTCAGGTCCCGACGTCGATTAGGGGGTCCAGTCGGGGGTGGCTTCCCGAAATTCTCCTTGTTTCTTTCTGTGGCAAAGATCCTATCTTGCCTGTCCGATAACACACTATAGCTTTCATATCAGCTCAGACGCCGGGGTCGCTCCACCCTCGGCCCTGGTCTAGCTCGCTTCGCCACAACATTGGCGGTCTGGTGTCTCGGCTCCCCTGGCCTATCACTGCCATGGTTCTTCCTCTTCTCGCGGTGGGAACCGCTCGCTTCACCCCGCTGACCGCCGGGTTTCTTAGCCCCGAAGGCTTCTTCCCATCTGATCTCTTTGGCAGCCCTTTCATAAAACTCCCCCAGATCCTTCACTGGGGATTTATAAATACTTTCGTATAGCTTCCCATCCTTCCTGAGCCCTGCAGAAATAGCTGTTAAAATACTCTCGTCAGAGGGTGTTTCCACATTACTCACCTCCTCTCTGAACCGAGTGATGTAATCCTTCAGGGACTCGTTTTGCCTCTGGAAGATGGTAGCGAGGTGATAGGCTGGCGCGAGCTGCCTCCTCAAGGCCTTATATTGGTCCAAGAACCTCTTCTGACATTCTCTCCAGCTTTCGATGCTACGGGCTGGAAGACCTTTGAACCAAGCTAGCGGAGCATCCCCTAGAGTAACTGGGAATACTCGGCATTTTACCAGCGGGTCATCTGTCTGAAGATCCATCTGTACATTGAAAGCGTCTAGATGGTCGTAGGGATCTGTCCTGCCGCCGTATGGAGGGATATTGGGGAGTTTAAACTTCGCTGGCAGGGGTATTGTCTCAATCTCCCGGGTGAATGGTACCCTGCGATTCTCCCGCTCTTCCCCGGTCTGGCCTCCAGGTCGAGCTTCCAATTGCTGGACCCTCTGTAACAACTCCTCTACTACTAGGTCCTGGGTCAGAGACCGCCGAAGGGTTCCATCTACTGGTACTTTCCTTCTCCCCAAAGTGACGGTTCTGCGACCTGCCCTTTTCGCCGAAAGCTTCTACATGTCTGGCGGCCCTCTGCGGCTCGGGCTCATACCTTGCACGGTATCCGCGGACTCGTTCTGGCCCACGACTACCCTCTTCACGCCTGGCGCCCTCGATGCTCGCCCTTGCCCTTACCCCGTTCGGGCGAGGTGAGACCTCCCGCTCTTGGTTCCGCCCCCTGGCTCTCCTTAGGTGTAAGTTTGAGGAGCGAGCTGATCCTTCGGTCAGCGACCTTTCCCTAGCGGCTACCCCCTCTGGAGTTGGGATTTCTTCCGAAGGTCGACGGCGAGCTTTGCCTGGTGGTGCGACCTCCACCTGTCTTTGCACCGCACGGGCTTGGACTTCCATCAACGCCCTGACTGTTGTTGTTAACTCCCTTACCGTATCTTCTAGAGCTCGTTGGCGCTGCTGCCATTCCTGAGCGACCTCGTTTCCGGAAGGTGAGGCGCTCTGTTCTTCTCGAATTTCATGTCGCTCTTCTGCCACTCCGACACTCCTTGTTGCCTTGATCCTAGCCATGACAGACAAATATAAGTGAATGTGAAATAGTAACTAGATGGAGATTACCAGGTCGCTGTTGGGTCCTCCTTCTAGCGCCAAAAGATGTTGACGTTCGGAAATGGTCAACCAGAGATTCTGGGGCCCAAACGGCGAGCTTGGTAATTAAGGGTTCTGATCGTACTATCGGAAGTGTAATAAATGAATAATCAATAAGGTTTAGGTTGGTGGTGTTTAATTCAGGTGAAGGAATGTCGGTCTTGGAGGTTGGTCGAATTTAATGAGGTGATCAGTGAGGGATTAAAGAGAAAGAGAGAGAAAAAGAGTGTAAAACACAAGGATTTTTACGTGGTTCGGTGACTGCACCTACATCCACAATCACTCTGAAATAATTCCGGTAGAGTGACAGTTCTCTAGTATGTTCAACTTGTCGGTACAGTAAAATATCTCTCATATTTATAGAGAAGGGAGATGACAATAGAAAATGCAAAAGAAAGTTACACACGTTACTGGCAACGGCTAGTTTCAACTAATCCTGACATAGCCATGCTGCATTAATTGTAAAAGTAATCAATATTCTCTTCTTGCACACGTCTGCATTTAATATACTTGGAGAGGTCTTCACTTCATTAAATGCTTCTGGGTAATTGTGCAGGCAGTTTCCGGCGGAAAATCATGAGAGTTGGTGATTCTGACGACTTACTGCACACGACATCCCCTAAGTAAGTTCTCTGGTCAGTCAGGTGAAACGTGCTGGAGATATGTCGACGTGGCCAAGAGAAGAGGTCAAACGACCTGGCGGACTTCGCGTGAGCTCGCGACCTGGACGGTCTCGCGAGCTCGACGAACTGGCGGCATGGGCGGGTCGCATGCCTAGAAAATTTGGTAGCTGCTGCGAGCTCGCGACTTGGATGGCCTCGCGAGCTTGGCCTCGAACTGCCGGTCCTGAACATGGGCCTTCTGGGCCTTTGCTCCTGTTCACACGTCTGGGGCCTATACTGGCCCACTTAGGCAAAGGATGAGGAAATGGGCATAACAGAAAACCAATCATATCTCAATCGTTTATTAATTGTAATGCTTACATAGTATGAGAATAGGCTAGATCAGTTAAAGGATATTAGGCTAGATAAAAAGAAAGCTCAAATTAGGAGAGGATTTAAATTCTAATAAATATAAATTCTAGATGTTTGGAAATAGGAAAACCTTTACTATGAAATAAATGATTTACAAATCATTAATAAAATTTAAATTGAATACCAAAAAATATGATCCTTACCTATAAGGAATTTCATTTTTATAAATAATAAATAAAGATTTAGATTTTATTTTAGAAGTTGTTTGGAATAGGGAGGTTTTTTTATTGTGATCAATTATTTAAAAATCATTTATAGATTCTAAATTACATGGTAAAATTCATTAGACCTTATTTCACCTCTAAAATTGACCCGATTAAAAGTCAAATCGAAAACTGACATTTTCGGATCGTTTCATGTCAGGTTGGTCCCAATTTTTTAGCTCACCCCTAAAGGCATCGGTCTAAGTTGGCTAAAGCATGCTTACAATGATGCTAGGGTACAACTATATGCAAAATAAAATTATCCAGATTATCAAAATAAGAAAATTTAAATACAAACATGGTTACATGATAGAATGAAGTTGTTAAGGCCTTGAATTATATTTGGCCAAAGCAACCAAGCAATCCTTATATCACAAGAACCTATTACATTATAAAATTGATATTCAAAGTCACAGGCAATAGTTGAATAATATGTTCTTAATTAATTCAAACCATCACATAAACAACCAAAACACTCAAAATAAGTTATGAAAGTAAATAAATATAAACAAATACAAACTATTTCAGTGATGATCTTAATGCCTCCAAACAATCCTTAGCTACCTCTTGTAACAAGTCTGTCTTAGCAATCAACATGTTCAACTCTTGAATTAGAACATCTTTCATTCTGTCTATTAATCGTTGACCCACTCTTCGATTCTCCACAAGCTGCAAATCATTATTAATCAAACCTTCTTCAACTTGAAGATCTGGGTTTTGGCCAATGTATTTAGCATAATCAGATGATACCAAACTTGAAAGATAGGAAACGAACAATCTCACTTTGTCAATCTCAACAGGAGGAGAAGCAGTGGCAACATCTCTTTTCCATATATTTTCAAACAAATAGAAAACTACTTCATCATGAGAATTTGAAAATGAGTTGGCATTGTGGTCTTTCTTTATATTCTTGTCATATTTCTTCTTCAACCTACAGAGCTTTTCGCTCACTTGCATTCTTGAAAAATTGGTTTTGAGAGAGTGAAGTGCAAGTTCATAAAACTCATCAAGACTTTCCTTGGGTTCCATGCCTTTATCTCTCTTGAATTTGATGGCACATTTCAGAAGCTTAACTTCCCACTTGTTGCTCCAAATTTTGGTGAAGGGTGCAAGTTTCTTCGGTTTGTCTTCATCGTCTACGTTGTTTTTCGTATCAGCATCAACCATCTTGTGCTTCTTCTTCATAGATGATGAATCAGTGGATTGATTTTGAGATTCATTCATCTTGTTGTTTTCATCGTCTACATTGTTTTCCATATCAGAGTCGACCATCTTACGCTTCTTCTCCATAGATGACGAATCCACGGATTGATTTTGAGATTCATTCATGTTGTTGCTGATGAATTCAAAGGCACAACCGGTGTAAACCCCTAGTCTCGATTTTTAACCTCCTAGTGTTAGAAACTAGATTATGAAGTTTATAATAATAAATCTAGTTAATGTTAACCTAAATCGAGTCATCGAAGAGCGAAAGATCGTTCTAGAATTACACAATAGTTAATTTAATGAGGAAAAAGTCAATAAGAGATAATTTATAAAGAACTATATGATTGAGTTCACGAATGAGAATTTTAAAATTTATTATTTAGAATAAGTAATCAATCATTAATTAGATTAAATTAAAAATATTGATGATAGTCAAAACAAGTCAAGGGACAAGCTTGGCATTCTATGAAATATTAATGAGGTGAATAAACAACACTTAGAAGCAAAAATTGGATTAAAAAAAAGAGTGCTACCGTGAGATGTAGAAAAGAGAGGGAGATTGGTGTGAAATGAAGAAAAGAGGACATGGAAGGCATTTTTGAATTGTTAGTTATATATATACTGTAAACCCCTAGTTCCGATTCTTAATTTCCTAGCGAGTGAGTTAAACTAGATTGTGAAGTTAAGTAATAAATCAAGTTAGTATTAATATAAATCGATTCATCGATGAGCGAACGCTCATTCTAGAATTACAACAATAAACATTAGTAAGAATAAATGAGTTGTCCATAATCAAATAATAGATGATCAGTGATGACACGTTTAAATTCAAAATAAAAACTAGAGGAAGTGTCATGTAGAATTAGTAGTTAACAAGTGAGTAACCAAACATTTAACTAAGGGTGATAGACAAAACAAATCAAAGGGACAAGCTTGATATTCTATAAAATGTTAATGAGATAAATATACAAAACATAGAAGCAAAATTGAAGAAGAAAAACAAAAGGGAAGCAAAGCTACCAGAAAATTCAAAGAAGGGCAGCTGTGAAAAGTAGAAAGAATAGAGGGGGTTTGGTGTGAAATTAAAAGAAGATAGGACATGAATGCAATTTAGGGAAGTGTTAGTAGTATATATATGACACTTAGCTGATTTTTTTGGGAGAAAAAGAGGGCTGGTCGTGCAACACAAAAACATAACAGCAACTGCCGTCCAGAAACAAAACAGAACAGGCGTGAATACAGCAGAAATTGGACAGTAAAGAGAAAAGGGAGAAGAAGGACCATCCAAGCCATCTTCCAAGCTTCATACCACTAGCTTGAGGTCTCCCCAAGCCCATCTAAACCCTTTTATCAAGATTCTAAGTGAGATATCACCTTCCCTTTTCTTTTTCCTTGCTGAAAATCTGTAGTAGCTGCTGAAAGTTTTTTTTTTGTGCAAAATTTTTTGTGTTGTGTTGGTGTTCTACACTTCAAATAAATGTGGGACCCTAACTAGATGATGTGGAGTATTAAATAACATGTTGTTGGGTGTTAATGGTAGCTTAGGGTTGTAAATAAGGACTGCCATACACTTGATTTAAGTGAAAACAAAATCCGTTTTCATGCACTCCAACTAGTTGACAGAAATTTTGTGTGAGTTGTGAGTGTTTGAATGACAAAGTTATGTTTGTGTGTGTGTTATGGCTATGAAGACCAGTAGAACACCTATGAGATTAAGTGATTTTGAACTCAAATTTAAGCATAAAAAGGGTTAGGAAAGCTTAAAGAATTGATAGAATTGCAAAGAGCTAGTTTTAGACAAAATTGGTCATCCCGAGCTCAAACCATGGGCTAGAAAAGACCTGTACAAAACTAAAATATATGGAGATATTCTACACCTCAAATTATGCCTAGGAGTCATAGAAAACCATAGGTTTTGGAGCAGATCGAATCCAATAAAAATTACACAAGTTATGCGCAAAATAGTATCGTTAGAGAGTCGAGAAGTGAAATAACTATGTAAATACAATTTTTATTGCATGGAATGAGTTTAGTTGATCATAAATAGATGAAAGAAGTTTAGATATGAAGGAAAAACCAACGTCGCTCGTTCGATGTTAAAAAGTGCACAAAAAGTGCCCGAAAAAGGGCGTTTTTCGTAGATTTGACATAGCAAACAATAGAATTTTTTGACGAAATTTGACGTGTGACCAGAATGTGAGATAAGTGACCCTAAATGGATATTTGATGTTGTAGGGTAAAAGCGAAAAGTCCAGGAGGCATACGGAGGAGGATCGGATTTTATCTGAGGGCGTATTGTGAGTAGAAATCTCACCTCACCAAGTGTAGTTAACATTAAAGTTTATTTAATTATTATTTATATTTATTATGTTGTTGTAATTAAATTGCATATTATTGTTATATTAATATTCTATTATATGAGCTTTAAATCAAGTATGTGTTTATGTAAAGAATTATTGAAAGTTAACGTTTTTAGGCTTTTTGTCTTAAAAGCGAGTTTACTTGAGAATACCGAGAAAAAGAATTTTCATATGCCGATGGTTTACCCTAGCCCCAGTTAAGTACCCAATAAAATGTTTTATGCGTGCATGGTAGATGTGAGAGAGTTACTAACTAAGAGAGAGAGAGTTAGTTGAGCGACCCTCTGCACGTATAGAGTAGTGTAGTTCAAACCGATTGCATAGGGGTAACGCGTGCCTAGAGTCGCGCATCGGTGACTACATAGGGTAGATTCCTTAATTCCTAGTGGCTAGCTAGAGAATTATACGGCCACAACAGGAGTAGTTTCCTTGGGTTACCATCAAGGCGAGAAATGAGAAAGTTTTCGAAAGAAATTTGAATCGAATTTCAAAAACAGTTTGATTTAAAAGACTAAAAAGTATTTCAGAAAAATACCTAGTTTATGAAATGGTTTAAGGATTATCTCACTAAGTTATACTCACTGTTTATTTTCTATGTGGTTCTTAAAAATGTTCTCTCAGGTGCAGGAGTGAGTCGTCCAGCAAACGAGGCTCAGAACTGACTGACGGACGACTACACATTATTGTATAGCTCATATTTTGTCATGCATGTGTTATACATAAATAAAGTTGTAAATGATGTAAATTGTAAACGTAAATATTAGTTGTTGGATGCACGTTTTGTGAAAATGTCTCTAAAACAAAAATCTAGATTTTCATGCATTTCATAATTGTGATTGGGTATGTTGTGTCTGGTTTTGGATGAGGGCCAAAGGCCCTGGAAGTGGAGATTTTATGCCATAGAAGTGTCTTTAAATTGCTTTTGAAATTTGCAGGGTGGTCTAGTTCAACAAATAGCCGGCATGCTGCTGGATTTTCGTCAGAAAAAGGAAAAATTTTTATCTCGGCCACTAATTAAATGATTTACAAAATGAGTCTAAAGTGAGTCTTGGTGCTCCGGTAGGACTTCTCCGGACCAAAGTTAGGGTTCGCTGGAGCTCTATCGGAGTGCTACGGTATCCTTCATGGGTCTAAAGTAGGGATTCGGGAAGGGTCCCGTCATATACCATACTTAGAGTAAAATTTGATGAAACAAAAACAAGAGCAGTCGTGAATACAAGAAGCAAAACAGAACTGGTGTGAAGAAGAAAAACAGAAACCTGACAGCCCAAGTGTAGTTGGACGACAGAAAAGAAAAGTGAAAGAAGAAAGTTCCATCCAACCCTTCCAAGCCTCAAACCCCCTCTCTAGGATCTCTTCCAAGTCAATCTCACCATTCTAAACAAGAATCAAGTAAGATATTATCTCATCTCTTCCTTTACTTGCTAAAATTGGAAATAGAATGGGTATGTGAGAGTTATCTTGTTGTAATGAGTTGTGTGGGGTATTTTACCCCTAAAACTAGTGTAGAATCTTAAATAGATGATTTGGAGGATTAAATGACATGTTATTGTGTGTGAATGATAGGTTAGAGTTGTATAAAAAGGGCTGTGTCGACGTTGAATTTCAATCGACGAGTAATCAATGCCCAATACCTGCAATTAATGTGAGAAAGCACAAAAATCCAAGATAATAACACAGCAAAGAAACTAACGAGATGAGGGAACATCGAGCGTTTACGTGGTTCAGCAATATTAAGCCTACATCCACGACTGTCTCTCTTAATCTCTACAGAGTGACAGTATATTATTCTATATTGTATATCCCTACTACAATGATTTTAATCCCTATTTATAGGGGAAAAGATGTTATAATTCTGGTTGCAGTAAAATAGGAAAAGAATCCCGAATTAATTACACTTCCCAATTAATTAGGAAAAATAAGGAAAAGAATTGTAAATTAATTACACTTCCTAATTTGTTTAAATGGAATTAGGAAACTACTCCTTAAATTCCGAGATAAGGTTGACTTGAATTCGAATTTGAATAAACTTCCATATCTGATGAGGAAATCATGATTTGATTGAGTAACTGCCATATTTGGTGAGAGAATCATGATCAAATTAGGCGACTGCCTATTTCTGGAAGATACTGCATTTATTACGCTCTTGAGCGAGCTGCTGTCTATGGCGGTCTCGAGCTCGAGCTCGCTAAGAGACGAGCTGTGCACGAGGCGAGCTGTAGCCTGGCTGTGTTTATGGGTCTGTTGATGCCAACTGAAGGAATTACCTGAGCAAGCTGTAGAGCGAGCTGGGCTTAGAATTGATACTGGGCCTCGTCTGGATTGACTTTATCGGGCCTTCTTATCGGGCCTAAATTGGGCTTTTACCAGCCCATTTAATGAGTCCGAAAAATACATATAACATTAGCCCCCCAGCTCTCAGTTCGCTCTGCGAGCTGGGAGCTCGAGCTTGCTGGTAAAAGCTGGCTTCCTTGGCACGCTAACTTGAATAACTGCCTCTGCACCTTTTCAAATTCCACCTTTTCAATTGCGACATGTGACAGTCATGCAAGATGTAACTGAAACGACGCCTGCACGTCCCTTACACGCGCATTAAATGCGCACGTCTTTCAACTGACGGCTCCATGATTACAAGACCGTACTTCACGCTGCACCGTTGGATTTATGACGGTTACACTTTTCAGAGATCTGACGGTTGGGGTTCGAGCTCGCTTGTCTATTTAAACTAGTGGAGCCTCTTCCACTTTCTTCTTTATCTATCATTTTCTTTCAAAGCAAACAGGCATCCAAACAACCAAGACTCATTGCCTTTTCCAGAAATTGACATTCTCAGTCACCGACTCTTCACTTCATCAAAAAATCACGGTAAGTTCTTCCTTCAAATCTTGAGTTTTTGGTCTATTTTGCTGAGTTCATATCATATTGTGCCTCCATCACGTCATTTCTTGTATATGTGATGGTACGAACATGCCATGTTCATTATATTAAACTATCGTTGTTACGACTTTGACATCATGGTGTCTAAATGGTTTGAGTACATCATGTTTTTTGGTGTTGAACCTTTGCCGTTCTGAGTTTCCTGAACAAAACTTTTCAACTTTTGTCGATTTGATCTCGTCGCATGTCCGTTTGCGAGCTGTTTGGTTGTTTGTGGGTTGTCATGTTTGCAAATTGTAGAACTAGGTTCCTGTAAACCATTAGCTCGCAGATTTCTCTCGCAGGTCGTTATTCATGGGTTGAGCCCCCCTAATGCACAAACAATCTGCAAAATAAAACACTTAGAAAATTTTTATTATTTTAATAACTTGCTCACCGCGATCTGAACATGTCTTCACCATACAGATGTCTTCAAGTGGAGTTAGCAGAGAAACTTCTCAAAGCCAGAAGGCTTACGAGTGCGATGCAGCTCGAGAGCATGTCAAGCAGGGAAGAGGAGCTCGGGATACCTTTGCCCACCATCCTTCTTCCTTGGAACTTGTCAATGTGGTCGGGCATACTATGCAATTTTGCATCCTTTTAAGTTGTTGCGTACTGATATCGACTCCTAAAAATCATGCATGTTATCCACCCAAGGGGTACATCGCTGTCAGTGTTCAACATTTCGAACAGGGGCTAAGGTTCCCCATACCCTCATACCTGATCGCGTTCCTTAACGCAGTCAAGCTCGTGTCGTTCCAATTAACGCCGAACTCCTATGCGCAGCTGACCTCGCTGGCTATAGCCTTTCTCAGGAATGGCCTTACTCCTCCTACTCCAAAAATCATTTAGCAATTTTAAGCTTCAAAGCTGTAAGTGCTAAAGAGGGAGAGAAACCTGATGGCATCTTTTACCTCATGGCTCGTCCGTCACAATATAAAGATCTCTTGCCCCAAGGAGATGCGAACGGCAAGTCCAACGTTGGACCGTACAAAACGAGCTGGTTTTACGTCTCCTGCCCCTCTCGCGCGGATCTCCAAAATGTTAGCTACGTCCTAATCCAGGTATAAAATTTCAGCGAGCCCTTTTTTTTTTTTTTTTTTGATTAATCTTTGCCATGCAGCACTGAAAATGGACGAGTCTCCCCTTAGTTGACAGGACCTTTCTCAGACCTTATCTATGCTCTTGTCTGGAGGATCCTGTCGGACACTTCAACGGACTTATCGAAACCGACTTGTCGGATCGAAGAAATCCGAGAAGCGAACCCTAACTTTATTCAACCGGTTTACTCGTTTAGTCTCAAAATTTCAGTTTTCTTTTAAACTAGTTGGGAGTGATAAAAATTTTCGTGACTTTTGTTTCAAATATTTTTATAAAATTTTCGGCAGCATAACGGCTGCATTTTTGATAAACCAAAATTTACCTGTCAAGAAATTTACACTTCGACTAAAACCTCAATTCCTCCCAACTCCTTTATTCCCAAACATACAATATTCATCATCATTTTTCCACAAACATGCAACATCAATACCCAATTCTTAATTTATAAGTACGAACTCATGTAGGATATATCTAGATGCATCATATATATAAAATGCATGAATATGTACAAATATACAAATTTCAAAATCTGAATATGTGTTTCTCAATTACATATCCATCTCATACATAAAGTTTTACATCATCACATGTCATAAATCGCCCACCTATATATACACAACAAAATGATGACGTCCTGTCGTCCACGGTAGCACACAATGAAATATAAATAGCTACAAAATAAACAAACAAGTTAGTGCAATGAAGATATAATATCACATACACTAACATGACAATTTATCATTTGTTTTATGATTTCTTTCAAAACCCCCATGCATATCCTTTAAACATTCTAACCATCGCGGGCGATTAAAACTAACGCCAACGTGAAGCTTACTAAGTCATCTCAACCACTACGTTACGGAATTTACTGCATCGCACGTAGGGCGCTAAAGCTTATCATTGAGCAACTACAATGCGAGATTTTCTGCATCGCGATTATAGTGCTAAAACTCTGGGCAACTACGAGCGGAATTTACTACATCGCCACGTAGTGCCAAACTAAAAAAATAGCCAACTACGTGCAGAATTGTTTGCATCACAATGTAGCGCTTATACTTTTTATGAAACTGGGCAACTACGGACGGAATTTTCTGCGTCGTCGCGTAGTGCTAACTTTTCTTTAATCTGAACGACTACAGACGGAATTTACTGCGTCGTCACATAGTGCTAAATCTCATTATATCTTAAAGAATATACATGAGTTTTAAAGCTATATTTATTTAGTGCCAAAAACACAAACTCACTAGTTTATAGATCTTGAAAACTTTCTCATTTCAATTTCTTTTTTATAACAACTTAGCATCAATTTCTATTTCAATGTAGGTTCCATAGGACCCTATACACTCACACTTTAACTTGATATTGAAGATCATTTTCATTTTCTTTTATTACTTAACTATTACATTCATTACCAAAATCAAGAATTGACATGAACTTGTAAAAGATCTTAAGTGGCGAACCACTTACCTCGAAGCCGCGTCACTCCACGTCAAGCGTCTCGACGAGGCTCGTGGACGTCGCTTCACGCGCTCGTCACCTACACCACATTCCTCATCATTACTAGTGACAAAAATTTCAATTCTCACTATGAGTTAAGAATTCTCAACTACGACTGAATAAGTTGTGATTGCTGGAAAAATTTTCAGCAAGGGTTACTTATATACTAATGGTATTTCTTATAATTACATCATGCCCCAATTCTTTTTAATTTCATGCCAAACCCCTCTATCTCTTTCTACTTCTCACAGCTGCCCTTCCTTGAGTTGTTTCTCGCCTAATTGTATTTGCTGCTGTTTTCTTCTTTGTTTCTCACCTATTTTCATCTTTTCTTGTTGAAATCTTGCTAAATGTTCAATATATATAATTAACCTTCATAAAAATGACACTTAAGTCTCATTTTTAATTTGTTTGACCATCATTTTCTCTCCTCCTCTACTCTATATGGGAATCACTTTTGTTTTTTATTTTTATGGTAGTTTTGCACTCTTCACGTGTCCACTTGGCTTCTAAGTGTCTTGTTTATATATCTTATTAATGTTCTATGGAATATCAAACTTGTCCCTTGATTTATTTTGATTATCATCAATCTCTTATTTAATCGCTTAATAGTTGTCCATTACTTACGAACAACTAATGTAAAAATTTTCTTAATCGTGCACTCAAAATTTTATTTTTCTTTAATTTGTCTCTTCTTTGCGGATGAGTTATTTTACTCTTTATTAATCTTTTTCTTGCTAATTTGGTTGTTGTGAAACTTTAGAATGGCGTTCACGAAATCGAAGAATCGATTTAGCTTAATACTAACTTGATTCTATTATAATGTTACTTAACTTTTATAATTGACGAATTTTGTCGTCAATCTTAAGTTGATAAATCTCTAACGCCATGAAATTCAATTAATCTAATGTAGAGATTTATTTTACCTCTCTAATCCATCTTTTAACACTAAGAGGTTATAGATCGAGACTAGGGGTTTACATTAGTAGCGAGGAGAGACGAGCTCTTGATACGCTTGCAAACTCGGAGGAAGTGGGCATTAGTAGCAAGTTCGATGATGCTTTTCTCAGAGCTTATGGCCTTGCCCCATCTAGAGAGTCTCATATTTTGCGACCTGACGAGGACATCGGCAACATAGATGACAACCCTAGACTTCCTTCTGTCCTTGATGTCCCCGTCCAGGTAGGGGATACATCTACTTCTCGACCTCCAAAACCTATTACTCTGCGGGCAGAGGGAACAGCTCGCGCACCTTCTCCAGCTCGAAAAACTTCTACTAAGAGTGTTCCTGCTTGCGCCCCAGCTCGGGCAAAATCGGCTTCATCTCGCGCCTCATCAAAGGGCGCATCTCAAACAACCTCTCCAGCTCGGACAGGATCAGTTCCACTTCGCTCCGCCCCTGTTGTGCAGGTGGATTCGTCTCCTTCCCTACATCATACAACTGTCTCCGAGGCTTCACCGCCTGTTTTAGCTCGAGCTTCAGCCACGGATGTCTCCAAAAAATCTGCTTCATCTGTTCCTTCCACTGGACGAGTTCCAACCAACAGAAGGAAACTTACTCTTTTGAAATGCCCTTCTGAAAGTCCTGCCCAAACACCAGCCTTTTCAACAACTCCAGCCAAGCTGCCAGCCAGATCCTCTTCTCCAACTGCTCCTGTCAAACGCCCAAAGTCATCTGCTAAGGACCAGGCTCCTACGGCCGCTGGTCCTAATGAGGTGCCACTTTCAACCGCACTTGCGGACCTTCAGCTGACTCCAATCCAGAGCTCGCAGCAGGGGAAAGCTCTTCCTGGAGTCACCTTGTATGGTAAAGGGGCAGTTCCGACTGAGGTCGCTCCTCAAGGTAGAGAAGGGGAGACTCGATCCGAGGCCGCTACCTAGGCAGCCCGGGCTGGCACCAGCAGGAGAATGACTAAACGCACCGTTGTTTCGTGACGCTGTGCTTCCCGGGATGATGAGCGTGATGTCCCAGAGGCTGAGAGGACCCCTTCGCCAACAAGGCCAAACATTGAGCTCGGACCTGGGGGAAGATATCTAACTTCCTTCCTTGACAACTGGGCGACAATCATGCTCACTCATACGAATGTCTTAGAGAATAGGTGTCTTAGGGGCGAGGATCTGGACGAGTTCGCGGTCCGTCATTGCATGTTGGTAAGTTATTTTTCCTCATCTGCCGACTTCTTTACTTAATTATATTTTAACCTGTTTATCATTTTCAGGGCGCCCTTGCTGCAATGAAGCGGAGAAGAGAGACAAGGGCTACCAATGATGAAATAAGGAAGCTGGAATTCGAGCTGGAGGCGGCCACTGATGATATAGCTCGCTTGACCGAGGGCAGAATACAAGGTTAGGAAGCTCAGATCACTGAGGCAAACGCTGCAAGGCAGACAGCCGAGGAAGCTCTTTGGAAAATGGAAAATGAGCGCAACATGCTAAGGGATGAGCTACTCAAGATGAGGGAAGATCTGAAACGGTCTGAGCAGCGGGTCGAGCTGGCAGAGCAACGAGCTTCAACCGTAGAAGATAAAATTGAAGTGCTCGATCGTCAAGTCTAGGCTGTGGCGTAGCGAGCTGAGGTTGCTGATAAGCGAGCTGGAGAAATGGAAAGTGCTGCTCGACGAACTGAAGAAGTTGAGCAACGGGCTAATACTGCAGTGCAAAGGGCTGAGACTGTAGGAAAACGGGCTGAAGAGGCAGAACGTCGAGCCAAAGTACTTAGGCGACAAGTGGGGGAAACCATATAGCGGGCTGAGGCTGCAGAGAAACGAACAGAGGCCATGCAGAAAGAAGCTGAGGTCGTTAACCGTCATGCTGATAATGCCTTCAAAGAGCTAATGGTCTTCAGAGAGCAGGCTGCTCAAGAATTGGAAGTGCAGGTTGTCAGATGCAAGGGATGAGGCTGAGGAAAGAACATGCCGCGAGTTCCTCTACACACTGTGGATGTCCCATCCAGAGATGGATTTTTCTATCTTTGGAGACGTGGGACTCGAATCTGTAGAGGAGTTTAAAGCAAGGGCCGCCTCGTCTTCATCTGGTCCAATTCCTCCATCAGAGCAAGTTCCTAGTGCGACCTCCCAATCTGAGCCCGCTGGCGATCTCGAGCTTCCTAGCTCGTCTCTCCCCGTGATCATCCGGTTCAGCGCACAGATCCCCCTGCACAGAGCTAGCATTTTTCTTTATTGTTTGTTTTTGCTTTTATACTTTTCTTGTAAGCAACTTTTGATATTAATAAAGTTTATTTCCTCGCATTTTCTGTGTTGATCGTGTATGCGGTGTGTTATATCTTTTATTTATGTGAGCTAATCAGCATGACATAAACTCGTACTTAATTAAGTGTAACAATTCATAACTTAAGTAATTACTTGGCTCTTTAATAAGTAATCTGCTGGCATAAACTGAAACCTTGTCCATTAAATGGAAGTTGTTGACGAGCTGTTTAACCATGCAAGGTCTAATGAACTTGTTTTCCTTTATCTTGTCGTTTTAGCGAGCTATGCAAGGACAAACCCTGCTTTTTAGGCCCATTTTAGCGAGCTATGCAGTGATACTTAGTCATCTGCTTTTTAGGCTCTTTATTTTTTATAGCGAGCTATGCAATGACACCTAGTCATATGCTTTTTAGGCTCATTATGACAAGCTACGTAGTAACACTTAGTCATCTGCTTTTTAGACTGTTTATTTTTTATAGCGAGCTATGCAGTAGGTCGTCACCTCGACTGCTTTTTAGGCTCTTTATTTTTATTTATAGCGAGCTATTTAGCTCGGAGCCCGTTAGCCTAGTGAAATGAGTTGAATCACAAGATGGGGAAATGGAGCTTTCATTATCTAGAATGAATTTGAATTACATATTACAAAGGGTTTACTGATAATAAGGGCGGAGATGCTCAACATTCCAAGCTTGAGAGACTTCAGCTCCATTTTCATTAACTAAGCGATAAGCTCCATTCCCCAGGTTTGCTTTGACAACATAGGGTCCTTCCCAGTTCGGGCCTAAGGATCTATCACTTGGCTTGCGGGCTCCTGGCAGAATGAGGCGTAAAACTAAGTCCCCAACATTGAATCTGCGAATCCAAGCATACTTATTGTAGTACCTCGCTATTCTCTGCTGATAGACAGCTACTCTCAACCTGGCCGTTTCCCTGGCTTCTTCAAGCAAATATAGATTTGCAGCGAGTAGCTGATCGTTGTCATTTAGATTGAAGATCGCTCTTCGTTGCGAGGTGACTTCAAATTCAGCTGGGATCATAGCCTCAGACCCATATACCATTGAGAATGGAGTCTCGCCTGTGGAACTGCGAGTTGTGGTCCTGTAAGACCATAATACCTTCTGAAGCTCGTCTACCCATGCTCCCTTCTTTGCTTCCAGTTTCATCTTCAAAGTCTGCTTGATAATCTTGTTTACAGCTTCAACTTGGCCATTGGCTTGTGGATGGTCCACTGCTGAGAAGCTCTTAACGATCTTGAGGTTGTTGCAAAACCTGAGAAACTAGTCACTAGCGAACTGGGTCCCATTATCAGTCACGATCTGTTGCGGGACTTCGAATCTGCAAATAATATTACTCCACACAAACTTCTCAATCTTTATTGTGGAGATTTCTGCCAACTCCTTCGCTTCTGCCCATTTGGTGAAGTAGTCAACTGCGACCACGGCATGTTTGCATCTTCCCCGAGCCATTGGCAGAGGCCCAATCAAATCCATCCCCCAAATGGCAAAAGGCCACGGGCTTACCATTTGTTGGAGATAAGTTGGTGGAGCTCGTGGGATCTGGGTAAATCTTTAACACTTGTCACATTTCTTAACTAAGTTGATGGCATCCTACTTCATGGTTGGCCAATAAAAACCTTGACGGAGTGCCTTCTGAGCCAGAGATAACCCCCCAGCATGGTTCCCACAATGGCCTTCGTGTATCTGCCTCAGTACTATTTCACACTCAAGGCCATCAAGGCATCTTAACAGTGGAGCTAAGAACCCCTTCTTGTATAGCGCATCGTTATAAATGCAATATCTGGTTGCTCTAGCTCGCAGACGCCGGGCTTCCAGCTTGTCATCTGGCAGCTTTTCGTCCTACAAATAAGTGAGAATCGGGCTCATCCAGGAATCAGGCTGCACTGATATTGCCATCATCACATTCTTCTCCTTTGTACTTAGAGCTAGCAAAAATTCAACTGGGATCGCCCCAAGAAAATCTGCATCTCGGGTGGTTGCCAAGCGAGCTAAAGCATCTGCATGTGCGTTTTGAGCTCGTGGAATCTGCTTCACTTCGTACTTCTGAAATGCACCTAGCAGCTCGTGAACTTTCTGGAGGTATAGGGCCATTTTTGGTCCATTGGCTTGATATTCCCCCAATATGTGGCACACAACGAGCTGTGAATCGCTGAAGATTTTCAATCATTCAGCTCGCATCTCCTTAGCCAAACGTAGACCCGCGAGCAGGGCTTCATACTCAGCCTCATTGTTTGTTGCCTGAAAGCCAAACCTTAACGCACAAAGGATTTTGTGGCCTTAAGGACTGATCAGTAGGATTCCAACTCCAGCTCTCTGCTCGTTGGAGGATCCATCAACATAAAGCTCCCAGGCTTGACCTTCAGAAGATTCAGCTTCATCATCCACAGGTCCTGTAAACTCTGCAATGAAATCTGCTAGAGCCTGAGCTTTTATAGCCGTTCTTGGCTTGAACTGGATATCGAACTGTGCGAGCTCCACTGCCTATTTCAACAAACGACCTGAGGTGTGTGCCTTTTGCAAGACTTGTTTCAGCGGGTACTGGGTGAGGACTTCAATTGTGTGAGCTTGGAAGTAAGGCCGCAGCTTCCTCGATGCAATCACCAGGTAGTAAGCTAGTTTCTCCATCTGTGAGTACCTGGTTTCAGCATCCTGCAACCGTTTGCTTACATAATACACCGGAAGCTGTGTTTTTTCTTCTTCCCTCATCAGTGCAGCACTCAGAGTTTGCTGTGACACCCCTAAGTATAAAATCAGTTTTTCTTCTCCTTTGGGCTTAGACAGGAGTGGAGCTCACCCCATGACAGGACCTTTCCCAAACCTTATCTAGACTCTTGTCTGGAGGGTCCTGCCGGGCACTCCAACGGACTCATCGAACCCGACTCGTCGAATTGAAGACATCCGAGAAGCGAACCCTAACTTTGCTACACCGGTTTACTCTTTTTGAACTTATTACTTTAGTTTTTCTTTAACTGGTTGGGAGTGATAAAATTTTTCGTGATTTTATTTCAAATACTTTTGTAAAATTTTCGACAGCATAACGATTGCATTTTTGATAAAACCAAAATTTACCTGTAATAAAAATTACACTTCAACTATGATCTCAATATCCTCTCAACTTCTTTATTCACAACCAAGCATTATCATCACAATTGAACATGAACTCAAATCCACAAAATGCGTATATGCATCATTTATATATAAAATGCATGTATATTTACAAATTTACGATTTCAAACATCATTGTAATTAAAAATGTAATATATCAATTATATATACATAAATGTATCCAAGTGTCCTGCGCAACTCGCCCACCTATATATATACAAAGCGAAAGGGTCATCATCTCATCCGATGGTAACACACAATGAAAGTAAATAAGCTACAAAATAAACAACAAGTTAGTGCAACAAAGATATAATATCACATATACTAACATGGCAATTTACCATTTGTTCAAGTCTTATGATTTCTTTCAAAACCCCCATGTATATCCTTTAAACATTCTAACCATCACGGGTGATTATAACTAACGCCAACGTGAAGCTTACTGAGGTATCTCAACCACTACGTTACGGAATTTACTGCATCACACGTAGGGCGCTAATTCTCATAACTGAGCAACTACAATGCGGGATTTTCTGCATCGCAAATATAGTGCTAAAACTCTGGGCGACTACGAGCGGAATTTACTGCATCGCTACGTAGCGCTAACTATCAATTAACCAACTACGTGCGGAATTATCCGCATCGCAACGTAGCACTATACTTTTCTATAATCTGAGCGATTACGGACGGAATTCTCTCCGTCGTCACGTAACGCTAAATTTCATAAACTTTTAAGGTATATACATGAGTTTTATATTAAACTCTTCAAGTGTAAAAGCACAAAACTTTCTAGTTTTAAAACTTATAAAACTCTTCTCATTTCACTTTTCTAAGGAAACTTTAGTATCAATTTCAATTACTATATAGGTTCCATAGGAACCTATACACTCAAACTTTAACCTTAATATTGAAAATCATATTCATTCTCATTTATTTCTTACATACCATATGTATTACAAACAATCATGAATTGACATAGAATTTAAATACTCATAAGTGGCGAACCACTTACCTCGAGGCCTCATCACTCCTCATCAAGCATCTCGACGAGGCTCGTGGACATCGCTCACGCGCTCATCACCTACACAATATTTTCTCATCATTACTAGTGACAAAAATCTCAATTCTCAACTTTAACTCAAAAATCTCAACTATAACCTCTTTTTCTCTATAATCTCCTAACTTATTGTTAATTCAACCGAGACTCTCTAATCCTGATTTTTGTGTAAAAGTTTTAGTTTTAAATCCCTAGGGATTACCCCACGCAATCCGTTTAGTTGTTGGAGGCTCGCAACGAAAAATTACATTTTTTAAACTCAACTTATAGCCCATAATAGAACAGGTGACAGCACGCTGCTCGGGGCTCCGTTTTCCTTCGTTCTTTTTCCTACGGTTCACTTATCTCACGTTCTAGTCACACGTCAAATTTCGTTGAAAAATATTATCATTTACTAGGTCAAATCTAATAAAAACGCCTGGTTTTGGATACTTTCGGGCACTTTTAGTGCGCGCTTTGTGTACTTTCCGTTTCGGATTAGCGACGCTAGTTTTTCTTCCATAGCTAAGCCTCATTTAACTAATAATGATCAAGCAAAGTCATTTCATGCAATAAAAATTGCATTAGGATAGCCGTTTCACTTTTCAGAGCTCTAACGGTACTATTTTATGCATAACTTGCACAATTTTTATCAGATTCGATCCGTTCCAAAATCTATGGTTTTCTATGGTTCCTAGGCATCATTTGAGGTGTAGAACACCCCCATATAAGTCATTTTTTCCCAGATTTTCTCTAGTTCAAAATTTGAGCTCGGGTTCACCATTTTTGCCTAAAACTATCTCTTTGCGATTCTAACAATTCTCTAAGCTTTTCTAACTCTTTTTATGAGCAAACTTGGGTTCAAAACCACTTAATCTCAAAGCTTATCTACTGCTCTTGAAGTCTCTAATACACATATAAACCTAACTTGGTCATTTAAATATTCAAACTTCACTCACACATTTCATCAACTAGTTGGTATGTGAGAAAACAAAATTTTCATTTCTATGGTTCTCAAACCTATAACAGCCCATAAATACAGCCCTAAGCCATCATTTACACCCAAAAACATATCCTCTAAGGTTCTATATCAATCATTTAGGTTTTGACATCACTTTCAAGTGTCAAACCTTCAAAACAACACATAAAATATGCACTAAAAAAAATCAGCAGCCTACTGAAATTTCTAGCAAAAGAATGAGAAGATAATATGATATCTTACTTGATCTTTCCTATGGGAAGTGAGAGGGACTTGAGAGAGAGTTTAGAGGAAGGGTTTGAGGTTTAGATGGGTTGGAGAAGGGCCTTTTTCTTCCATTTTTTCTGGTTTGGCGTCCAGCACTGCAGAGCTGTCCTATTTTTTTTTCAGTTTTACTTCTGCTGTTCCTGCTGGTTGCTTCCTCTTGAGCACGACCAGCAGCTATTTTCTTCTTCTTTTCATGCCTTCTTCTCCTCTTCTCCTTGCCTTTCACTTCTGGTCTTGATCCTCTTCGGTTCGGCTTTGATTCACGGCTGTTCTGCTTGCTGTTCTCTCTCTCTCTCGCGAAGCTTCTCACGGTTTCTGGCGTGTTCTCCTTTTCTCTCGACTGAATGGGCTTCTTCTTTGCTGAATTTTTTAGCTTAAGTGTTGTATTTATACTAATCAACTTCTCTTAATTGCATCATGCCCCAATTCTTTTTAATTTCACCTCAATCTCCTCTCTTTTCTTTGTTTCTCATATTTGCCCATCCATATTTATTTCCAATTTAACTTTCATCATTTGATTTAATTATTCGTCTTGTTAGAATTCACTTTCGATCGTCAAGCTTGTCTTATTGACCACTTGACTCTCTCTTTTTAATTAAACTTCAATTAGATTATCATGGACTAAAATTTTCGATTTTCTAACTTAGATTTTCATTGACACGTTACTTAACTTTTTATGGTCGACGAATTTCGTCGTATTCTTAAATAAATAAATTTCGGAGGCTATGAAATTCAATTAATTAAATGTAGGGATTTATATTATCTCCCTAATTTAGCTTCTAACACTAGGAATTTATAAGTCGAGGCTAGGGGTTTACAATTTCTTCCCCCCTTATGAAAATTTCGTCCTCGAAATTTTAAACTGCGTACCTTATTCAAATAACTGAGAGTATTGGGCATGCATCTGTGCTTCGGGCTCCCATGTAGCCTCTTCTGACCCGTGATTTCGCCATAGCACCTTCACTAGCGGAATCACCTTGTTATGCAACACTTGATCTCTACGATCTAGGATCTCTACTGGATGCTCCTCGTAGGTCAAGTTTTCCTTTAACTGAACCAGTTGCTCCTTCAGAATGTGCGAAGGGTCAACTATTTACTTGCGTAGCATAGAGATGTGGAACACATTGTGAATATTAGCTAACTATGACGGTAGCTTTAATCGATAAGCCACTTCACCCACCTTGTCTACTATCTCATATGGGCCTATATATCTTGGGCTCAACTTTCCACGTTTTCCGAATCTCAGAATACCCTTCCAGGGTGAGACTCGTAGAAATACTCTATCACCCACTTCAAACTGTAAGTTTCGTCTTCGATTATCCTCATAGCTTTTTTGCCTGTCGCTTGCTATCTTCAACCGCTCTCTTATCACATTTACTTTCTCGGTTGTATCTTGGACAATCTCTTGGCCAATTAATCTTCTCTCCCCTACTTCGTCCCAACAGACTGGGGTTCTACACTTTTTGCCATACAACGCCTCATACGGTGCCATACCGATGCTAGACTGATAGCTATTGTTGTAGGCAAACTCTATCAATGCTAGGTAATTATCCCAGCTTCCCTTAAACTCCATCACACAGGCTCTCAAAATATCTTCGAGAGTCTGAATGGTCTTCTCTAATTGGCCATCTGTCTGTGGGTGAAAAGCAGTACTGAAGTGTAATCTGGTGCCCATAGCATCTTGTAGCTTCAGCCAGAATCGAGAAGTGAAGCGAGGATCTCTGTCTGATACAATGGACACTGGTGCACCATGCAGTCTCACAATCTCGTCTACATATAGCTGGGCATATCTTTCCAAAGAATAGGTATTATTAGTAGCAATAAAGTGGGCCGACTTCGTCAATATGTCCACTATAACCCAAATGGCATCATGTCCACGCTGTGTCCTGGGAAGTCCTGTCACGAAATCCATCGTGATCCTTTCCCACTTCCACTCAGGAATGGAAAGAGGTTGTAGTAAACTTGCTGGCTTCTGATGTTCGATCTTGACTTGTTGACTGCTGGCTTCTGACGCCATGTATTCCTTCAACTGCTGAAATGCTATTTCACACTGTTCAGTCCACTCGAAGCTTTTGGCATTCTTTGAAATGTCAAAGAAAGGGATACACTTGTTTGTAGCTTTCGAAATGAACCTGCTCAGTGCAGCGACCTAGCCATTGAGGCTTTGTACATCCTTCACCCTGGTTGGCGATCTCATGTCAATCAATGCTTTGATCTTCTCAGGGTTTGCTTCAATTCCTCTACTGTTGACCATGAAGCCTAGAAACTTCCCAGAAGCTACTCCAAACGCACATTTGAGCGGATTTAACTTTATCTGGTAGCTCCTCAGAATCTGGAACATCTCTCTCAGGTCGCGTACATGGTCACCTATCTGCTTGGATTTTACTAGCATATCGTTGACATAGATCTCCATGGTCTTTCCGATTTGCTCCTCGAACATCATATTCACCAAGCGTTGGTAGGTTGCTCCAGCATTTTTCAACCCGAAGGGTATCACCTTGTAGCAATATAACCCCCGATCAGTCATGAATGAGGTGTGCTCTTCGTCCTCGGGTTTCATTGGGATCTGGTTATATCCCGAATATGCATCCATGAAACTCAGGAGCTCGTGGCCAGCAGTAACATCCATGAGCTAGTCTATCCTTGGCAGGGGAAAACTGTCCTTAGGGCACGCCCTGTTCAGGTCAGTGAAGTCGATGCAAGTTCTCCACTTTCCGTTCTTTTTCTTCACTAGCACAGGGTTAGCGACCCAGGTCGGGTAGTAAGCTTCTCTGATGAACTTGTTAACCAACAGCTTGTCTACCTCCTCTTTCAGTGCTAAGTAACGTTCCCCTATCATTGCTTTTCTCTTTTGGCGAACTGGCTTGAAATGAGGATCAATGTTTAGCTTGTGAGACATCACCTTAGGATCTATTCCCACCATGTCCTCATGATTCCATGCAAACACATCCAAGTTCGCCTTCAGGAAGTCAGCGAGCTGGGCTCTCAGTTTCGGAGCTAATCTTCTTCCCAACTTCAAGCACCGCTCTGGATTTGCCTCGTTGACTTGTACATCTTCTAATTCTTCAATTGGACCAGTAGCTCGGTCTGCATCTACCTCGCGAGGGTCCAAGTCGTGACTGACTCCTTTCTCAGTCATAGCTTGTGGCTCGCCCCCTGAGACCACATTCACTTTCTTTCCTCTCACGCCTATCTTTACAACATCTTCATAGCAACGCCGGTGTAAACCCCTAGTCTCTATCTATAACCTCTTAGTGTTAAAAGATGGATTAGAGAGGTAAAATAAATCTCTATATTAGATTAATTGAATTTCATGGCGTTAGAGATTTATCAACTTAAGATTGACGACGAAATTCGTCAATTATAAAAGTTAAGTAGCATTACAATAGAATCAAGTTAGTGTTAAGCTAAATCGATTCATCGATTTCGTGAACGCCATTCTAGAGTTTCACAACAACCAAATTAGCAAGAAAAAGATCAATGAAGAGTAAAATAATTCATCCATAGATAAGAGATAAGTTAAAGAAAATAAAATTTTGAGTGCACGATTAAGAAAATTTTTCATTAGTTGTTCGTAAGTAATGGACAACTATTAAGCGATTTAAATAAGAGATTGATCATAATCAAAATAAATCAAGGGACAAGCTTGATACTTCATAGAATATTAATAAGATATATAAACAAGACACTTAGAAGCTAAGTGGACAAGTGAAGAGTGCAAAGCTACCATAAAAATCAAAAACAAAAGTAAATCCCGTATAGATTGGAGGATGAGACAAAACGATGGTCAAACGAATTAAAAATGAGACTTAAGTGCCATTTTTATGAAGGTTAATTATATATATTGAACATTTAGCAAGATTTCAACAAGAAAAGATGAAAATAGGTGAGAAATAAGGAAGAAAACAGCAGCTGCCAGAAAATAAACAAAACTGGGCAACAATGAAAAGAAAAGAGAATTTGAGAGGAAGTTGTGTGAAATTAAAAAGAGATGGGGCAAGGATGCAAATTAGAGAAGTAGGAGTAGTATATAAGCAACACTTGGCTGAAAAATTTTCAGCAAACAAGACCTATTTTCGTGCCTTCACTCAGCTGGAGAAGTGAATCACCAGAAGAAGACAGCAAACGTGCACACTGCAGGGCAGAAAAGGCAGCAAAGAAAAGTGGAAGAAGACAGTCCCTTTCCAGCCCATCCAAGCCTCAAATCTTCTCTTTAAACTCTCTCCCAAGTCCCTCTCAACTCTTTAAGTCAAGAACCAAGTAAGAAATTAGCTTACTCTTCCTTTTCTTTACTAAAAATTCCAGCAGTGTGCTGAATTTGTTTTTGCAGAATTTTGTGGTATGTTGTTGGAGGTTTTGTACTAGAAATGGTGTCAAAACCTAAGTGATTGTTATATAACCTTAGAGGAGATGTTTTTGGGTGTAAATGGTAGCTTAGGGTTTTATTTATGGGCTGTTATAGGCTTGAGAATCATAGAAACGAAAATTGATTTTCACACACACCAACTAGTTGATAAAAGTTTTGAGTGAATTGTTAGTGTTCAAATGAACAAGTAATGTTTATGTGTGTGTTATGACCATATTAGACAGTAAATAAGCTCTGAAATTTAGAGGTTTTGAACCCAAGTTTGAGCATAAAAATGATTAGAAAAGCATATGAAAGCATATATGAATGATAGAAGCTCAATAGAATTAGTTTTAACAATTTTGTCAATCCCGAGCTGAATTTTTAGCTAGAGGAGACCTAACCATATTTGGCTTATTTGGAAATGTTCTACACCTCAAATGATGCCTAGGAACCATAGAAAACTATAGGTTTTGGAATGGATCGAATCCGATAAAAATTGTGCAAGTTATGTACAAAATAGTACCGTTAGAGCTCTGAGAAGTGAAACGGCTAGCTTAATGCAATTTTTATGGCATGAAATGAGTTTAGTTAGTCATTATTAGTTAAATGAAGCTTAGTTGTGGAAGAAAAACTAGCATCGCTAACCCGAAACCAAGAATTTGCAAAACGTGCACTAAAACGCGCCTGAAAGTGTCCAAAACGGGCGTTTTCTTTAAATTTGACTTAGCAAATGATAATATTTCTCAACGAAATTTGACGTGTGACTAGAATGGGATATAAGTGAACCATAGGAAAAAGAACGAAGGAAAACGGAGCCCCGAGCAGCAGGTTATTGTCTGTTCTGTCAAGGGCTGTCCATTTTAAATAAAATTGTGATTTTTTGTTTTAAGCCTCCGACAAGTAAATGGACCGTGTGGGGATATCCCTAGGGGTCCAAAACTAAAACTTTTCCACAAAAATCGAGATTTGAGAGTCTCGGTTGAATTAGAAACGAGTTAGGAGCTATATAGAGAAAAATGGTATTAGTTGAGATTATTAACCTTAAGTTGAGAATTTAGATTTTTGTCACAAGTAATAGTGAGAAAATCTTGTGTAGGTGAAGAGCGAGCCACCGAGGGCCCCGAGACTCGTGGAGGCATTTGACACGGCTACGAGGTAAGTGCTTTGTCACTTATAGTTTTTCCAAGTGATATTTTGATTCTTTTTCAATTATGTTAAATAGAAACAACAATGATTTTTAAACCATTAAGGAGTAAGTTGAATAGATGGATTCTTATGAAATCTATGAAGTGGTTTAAAGCAATACTAAGTATTTTAAAAAGAAAGGAGTTGAGATGAGAGTTTTTAGAAGTTTCAAAATGAGTTGGTTTTGTGCTTTTGGCACTAAATAAATATAGTTTTAAAACTCATGTATATTCCTTAAGATATAATGAGATTTAGCACTACGTGACGACGCAGTAAATTCCGTCCGTGGTCGCTCAGATTAGAAAAAAGTTAGCACTACGCGACGACGCAGAAAATTCCGTCCGTAGTTGCCCAGTTTCATTGAAAGTATAAGCGCTACGTTGCGATGCAGACAATTCCGCACGTAGTTGGCTATTTTTATAGTTTGGCACTATGTGGCGATGCAGAAAATTTTGCTCGTAGTTGCCCAGAGTTTTAGTACTACAATTGTGATGCAGAAAATTCCGCATTGTAGTTGCTCAATGATAAGCTTTAGCACCTTACGTGCGATGCAGTAAATTCCGTAACGTAGTGGTTGAGATAACTTAGTAAGCTTCACGTTGGCGTTAGTTCTAATCGCCTGTGATGGTTAGAATGTTTAAAGGATATACATGGGGGTTTTGAAAGAAATCATAAAACAAATGGTAAATTGTCATGTAAGTGTATGTGATATTATATCTTCGTTGCACTAACTTTGTTTATTTTCTAGTTATTTATATTTCATTGTGTGCCACCGCGGACGACAGGACGACATTATTTTGTTGTGTATATAGGTGGGTGATGCATGACATGTGATGATGTAAAACTTTATGTATGAGATGGATATGTAATTGAGAAACAAAGGTTCATATTTTGAAATTATATATTTGTAAATATTCATGCATTTTATATATATGATGCATCTAGATATATTTTACATGAGTTTATATTTATAAATTGAGAATTGGGTGTTGATGTTGCATGTTTGTGGAATAATGATGATGATTATTGCATGTTTGGGAATAAAGAAGTTGGGAGGAATTGAGGCTTTAGTTGAAGTGTAAATTTCTTGACAGGTAAATTTTGGTTTATCAAAAATGCAGCCGTTATGCTGAAAATTTTATAAAAATATTTGAAACAAAAGTCGCGAAAAATTTTATCACTCCCAACTAGTTTAAAAGAAAACTGAATTTTGAGTTTAAACGAGTAAATCGGTTACAGAAAGTTAGGGTTCGCTTCTCGGATTTCTTCGATCCGACAAGTCGGTTTCGATAAGTCCGTTGAAGTGCCCGGCAGGATCCTCCAAACAAGAGCATAGATAAGGTCTGGGAAGGGTCCTGTCAGCCGGACTAAGTGCTGCTCTCCTCGGACGCATCCGATGCCATTAGGAGTTGGGAACTTAACTGTCAGTGTTCTGGTTGAAGTAACCACATCCAACTCGTTCATGGCAGGTCTCCCCAGGACCACATTATAAGCTGAGGGGCAGTCAATTATCAAAAAGTCTGTCAGAGTTGTTGCCTGACGACCTGCCTCCCCAAGAGTCAATGGTAGCTTAATCTGGCCCACTGGTACTATAGCATCTCCAGTGAAACCATATAAAGGTTCTGGGGACGGTCTCATTTGTTCTGCTCGCAACCCCATTTGATTAAAACAGCTCTTGTACATCACGTTTATTGAGCTTCCTGTATCGATCATGATGCGCCTAACTTTCATATTACTGATTTTGGCTTGAATAATCAGCGCATCATTATGGGGCCAAATCACGCCTCGGGCATCCTCATCAGTAAACACAATCTCGTCCGAGGCCGTTTTAACTCTTTTTGAAGGTCCACCTGACCCATTGAGCTGAAAAGTATGATTCGCCTCTCAGACGTATTTCTCATGGGATCTATTTGAATCACCTGCGATGTGGGGGCCACCATGAATGGTAAAAATGGTTCTTACCGCAGGCTTATGCTCTGGTTCAAGAGCTTGTTAGGGCTGCTGTTGTGCTGGCTGTTGCTGCTGAGGTCGTTGTTGGTGAGGTTGCGGGTCAGCAGGTCTTGCCACATATTCTCTCAAACGACCTCTCCTGATTAACTTCTCAATGGCGTTCTTCAATGACCAGCAATCCGAAGTACTGTGCCCTACCTCATTATGATAGGCACAAAACTTATTTTGATCCCTTTGTTGAACGGGAGCCCATATAGGATTGGGTCTCCCAAAATCTTCCTTATTCCTCTCTGCAGCATAAATCCTGTCTGGTGAAGCCATCAGGACGCTGTATCCTTCATGACGACCTTGACATTGAGGTCGCTCATACCTTGGCTCTCTCCTCGCTCTCTTAGCGATCTAGTTACTTGAGCCACTATTTCTTCCTTCTTCGTTCCTACCATTGTTTCTCTTCTTTGGCTGGCTAGAACTGCCCACTTCATTCTTCTGATTCTGTTTCTTCGGGTCGAAGGTCTTTTCCCACCTAATCTCCTTCGCAACTCGCTCATAGAATTCCCCCATATCCTTCACCGGGGACTTGTAAATGCTCTCGTATAACTTTCCATCTTTGTGCAGCCCAGTCGAGATCGCTGTCAGTATACTCTCATCTGATGGATGCTCAACATTTGCGACCTCGCGTCTGAACCTGGTGATATATTCCTTCAACGATTCACCTTAATGCTGAAAGATCGCAACTAGGTGGCAAGATGGAGCGAGCTGCCTTCTCAGTGCTCTATATTGTCCAACGAACTTCCGTTGGCATTCCTCCCAACTGCCTATGCTGCGAGCCGGAAGATTCTTGAACCATGTTCTTGGAATATCTCCCAAAGTAGCTGGGATTATTGGTTTGTAGATCCATTTGAACGTTAAAGGCGTCGAGATGGTCATAGGGGTCACTGTCCCCGTTGTACTGCTGAATGCTCGGCACTTTAAACCTCGGAGGGAGAGGCTGTGTCTCAATCCCCCTTGTAAAAGGGGTCCTTTCCCCGTAGTGCCCACGCTGCTCCGGGGCTCCAGGTCACGCCTCCAACTGTTGGACCCTCTGGAGGAGCTCCTCTACCTGTGGATCTCGGAGCTCATATCTCCTCCGGTGATCGTGACTTGGAGTCGGGTGCTTTGGGTCATACCTTTCGTCCTCCTCGAACAGGCCCTCATGATGATGGGATTTTACTTGTTGCCCATCCACCTCATCAACATACCGAGCTGCGGCTCGGACTCTATTGTGCCCAACCTCTGCTCGTTGGTTTCCACCTTGGCTTAGCCTCACTACCAGGCTAGCCGGGCGTGTGACTTCCCTTTCTTGTCGGACAGGGTGTCTTCTAGCCTTGGAACGCGCATTAGAGGAGCGAGCCGAGTCTGCAGGTCGCGGAATTTCCCACGCCAGCCTTTTGGGCCCTTGCGCCACTTCATGCTGCTGGGGCACGCCCCTTGGTGCCTGAACTTCAACCCTAGGTACGTTCTGAACTTGAGCCTGCACCAACATGTTGACGGCCTCTGTGAGCTGTCTAACCGTGTCTTCCAACGCTTCTTGCCTCTATAACAACACATTCTGCCCTTCGGCCATTGGGGCAATCGGAACCGGTTGACGATGAGGCAGAGGAGGGATGTCTGTCGCGGCGTCGAGTGCCTGTCCATGGGACGGGCCTGCTGCATGCATGGTTGCATCTTGCATAGGCTGTATGTTCTGCTGAGATTGATTCATGTGGCTCTCTGCCTGGTCATCATCAATATGATACCTATTTGATCTGATTTTTGCCATGTTGTTAGGAATCAAGGAATCGAGATGAATAAGATTGCAGTTTGGGCCCTCCTTCTAGCGCTAAAATGTCGACGTTGAATTTCAGTTGACGAGTAATCAATACCCAATACCTGCAATCAATGTGAGAAAGCACAAAAATCCAAGATAATAACATAGCAAAGAAACTAACGAGATGAGGGAACATCGAACGTTTTACGTGGTTCAGCAATATTAAGCCTACGTCCACGACTGTCTCTCTTAATCTCTGCAGAGTGACAGTATATTATTCTATATTTTATATCCCTGTTACAATGATTTTAACCCCTATTTATAAGGGAAAAGATGTTACAATTCTGGTTGCAGTAAAATAGGAAAAGAATCCCGAATTAATTACATTTCCCAATTAATCAAGAAAAATAAGGAAAAGAATTGTAAATTAATTACACTTCCTAATTTATTTAAATGGAATTAGGAAACTGCTCCTTAAATTCCGAGATAAGGTTGACTTGAATTCGAATTTGAACAAACTTCCATATCTGATGAGGAAATCATGATTTGATTGGGTAACTGTCACATTTGGTGAAAGAATCATGATCGAATTAGGCGACTGCCTATTTCTGGAAGATACTGCATTTATTACGCTCTTGAGCGAGCTACTGTCTATGGCGGTCTCAAGCTCGAGCTCGCTAAGAGACTAGCTGTGCACAAGGCGAGCTGTAGCCTGGCTGTGTTTACGGGTCTGTTGATGCCAACAGAAGGAATTACCTGAGCGAGCTGCAGAGCTCGCTGGGCTTAGAATTGATACTGGGCCTCGTCTGATGGGCCTTGATTGGATTGACTTTATCGAGCCTTCTTATCAGGCCTAAATTGGGTTTTTACCATCCCATTTAATGAGTTCGAAAAATACATATAACAGGCTGCCATAAACTTGATAAAAGTGGAAACAAACTTGATTTTCATACACTCTAAGTATTTGACAAAAGTTGTGAGTGAGTTGTGATTGTTAAAATGAAAAAGCAATGAGTGTGTGTGTGTCAAGGCTATGAAGTACAGTAGATAACCTCTGAGTTTTGATGAATTTGAAGTCAAATTTAAGCATAAGTAAGGGTAGGAAAGCATCTAGAAATGATAGAATTGTCAAAGAGCTAGTTTTGGGAAATTTGAGAATCCCGAGCTCAAACCATGGGATAGAGACAACCTGCACAAGTCTAAAATATATCCGGTTGTTCTAGACCTCAAATCATGTCTAAGAGTTATAGAAAACCATAGATTTTGGAATGAAATGATTTCAACAAAAATTACGCAAGTTATGCCTAAAATAATACCGTTAGAGAGACATTAAGTGAAATAACTATGTAAATACAATTTTTATTGGATGGAATGAATTTAGTTGATCATAATTAGGTAAAAAAACCTTAGATACGAAAGAAAAACCATCATCGCTCGTCCGATGCGAAAAGTGCATCAAAAAGTGCCTGAAACAGGGCTTTTTTCTTAGATTTGACCTAGCAAACGGTAGAATTTTTTGATGAAATTTTATAGGGGATCAAAATGTGAGATAAGAGGACCGTAGGAAAAAGAATGAAAGAAAACGGAGCCCCGAACAGACCTACGCGTTACATTCTATTATAGGGTGTCAAAAGAGGCTTAAATTTTCGATTTTTCATTTCGGACCTCTAAAAATTATATGGGCAGCATGAGAGTGTCCCTAAGGGTGTATAATTGAAACTTTTGCAAATAAATCAGAATTAGAGAGTCTCAGTTAAGTTAGAAACAAGTTGGAAAGTTATAGTGCAAAATGGTAGTTATTGGAGAGAGAGTTGTGTTAGAAATGTCATTTTTAAAGTTTGAGTTATGAGATTATCACAAGTGATAATAAGAAATTGTCATGTAGGTGACGAGCAAGCGAGCGAGATCCGAGAGACTCATCGAGATGCTTGACTCGGATTTGCGCGACTTTGAGGTAAGTGTATTCCGTTTACGCTATTTCAATCTCAATTTACTTTGTAACTTATTAATGTTCAACAAATTCTTAAAAATAGTTTTCCAAATATAAGTTAGATTTAAAGTAAAAATCATGCTTCGAATTAAGAAATGAGATTCGAAGGCAAAAGTTGTTTTCAAAAGTTTGATGCAAAGCTTGAGTTAAGAGTCATGTGTATACCGTAGTATTGGAGTAATTGGCACTACGTGGCGACCTAGAAAATTTCGCTCGTAGTTGTCTAGAGTTATAATCGCTTGCGATGGGCTACGATGTAGAAAATTCTGTACCTAGTTGCAAGTGATAGTGAGTAGTTGTTTCACAATATGTGACGTAGAAAATTCTGCAAGTGGTTGCATAGAGTATAGTTCACTAGCACTACAATTGCGATGTAGAGAATTCCGCGTTGTAGTTGTCCAAAGTTGAGATTATTTGACGCTACGTTGCGATATAGTAAATTCCGCACGTAGTGGTCGAGAGACTATAGTAGCATCACGTTGGCGTTAGTGGAAAAAATCGTCACGTGATGGCTAGAGTACACTAGGGTATACACGTGGTCTTTTTATGAGAAATGTTTTAAAAATTGAAAAACTTCAACATCCATATACGTAAAGTATCAAAGTAGAATATTATTATGTGTTTTTATTATTATGTGATGAATTAACTTTTCATTTCTATTGTGTAGCTTGCTTATCCCGTCAGGTACCATTATAGGCGACTCCGTTGCCGAAAGACTGACATTTTGCGTTTAGGTGGGCGATTCATAAAATGTGTTGATGTAAATCATGTTTATGGATTCAATATATAAATTGTGGGAAGATACTTGTATTTTGAATTGTATGATTGTAAATACTATTGTAAATATTTATGCAATTTCATATATGATGTATATATGCATATTTTAGCATGAGTTCATACTTATTGTTGTGGAAAAAGTGATTATAATGTATTGTTTGTGGATAAAGTAGTTGAGAGGAAATGGAATTATAGTCGAAGTTTAATTTCTTTGTAAGTAAAATTTTGGGTTTGTTAAAAATGCAACCGTCATACTGTCGAAATTTTTCTAAAATTGTTTTAAACGGAATTACGAAAAATTTTATCACTCCCAACTGTTTTAAAGAAAATCAAATTCGTAAGTTTAAATGAGTAAACCGGCTAAGAAAGTATAGGGGTTCGCTTCTTGGGTTTCTTAAATTCGACGAGTCATGTTCAGGAAGTCCGTTGAAGTGTCCGATAGAATCCTCCAGACAAGAACCTAGATAAAGTCTGGTTAGGTTCCTGACAACCGGAGTTCGACATCTCTCTCAAACAATTATTTTCGTTCTATAATTTAGATTTGAGGAAAAGGGCAATTACATTTATAGCATTTATTTATTTTAAATAATCTCCAATTTCCAAAAAAAAAAAAAAAACTCTTTGTTTATTGGTTCATTTAAATTTATTTTAAAATAATGTTGATATTTTCAATTACCAAAAAGTAAACGCTTAAATTCAATGCTATTAAATTAAACTTTTCATTATGTTTGACTCTCTATCTTCTGTCATTTTCTCCTCCTCAACTCTCAAAAGGATTTTGATTTAATTTTTAACTTCCAAGTAAAATGAAAAGAAAAATTAATTATTGATAATATTCATGTAATCTGTTAATTGAGCAATGAATGAATTGAAACCTCATCCTTCATATCCAAGAGTACGGCAGTTGGCCATGGCGTATCCAAAATCAATAAATATTCGCAACTCACTATAGTCAACATTATTAGTATATTAATTAAATTACTGTCAATTTACAACTCATAAACTAAACTCTTTTTCAGCTATATACATCTTCTTACTTATAAATGATCAATTTGTTTGCAGTGGTTTGTTGGTGTTGAATTCAACTTTTTATTATTTTTAACTCTCTATCTTCTATCATTTTACTTTAAATCTGCAATCTTTCTTTTTAACTCTCAGACGATATTTAGGTCATCTGTCTCAAATAAATTAACTATTAAATACTTAATTTTTAACAATTTAGTCTCCAATCTGCATTATTATTTTTATGTATTTATTTGTTAAGTTATTTTTCAAGTGAATTTTTCATTGGGGAATGGTCTTTTAGTTAGTTGTGAGATCCATGTAAGGCAAGAAAACACCCAAACATTTCACTGTTTCTTTTCTTTTGAATCATCTCCAAATTATTCTTATATCCAACATATATATATATTATAATAATAATACACAATAAATTATAGTTATATAAGACGGCGAGCTTGGTAATTAAAGGTTCTGATCGTACTGATGGAAGGATAGTAAATGGGCAATTAATAAAGTTCAAGGTTGGTGGTGTTTAATTCAGGTGAAGGAATGTCGGTCTTGGAGGTTGGTTGGATTTAATGAGGTGATCAATGAGGAATTAAAGAGAAAGAGAGAGAAGAATGAAGAAACACAAGGATTTTTACGTGGTTCGGTGACTGCACTTACATCCACGACCGCTCTAGAGTAATTTCGGCAGAGTGATAGTTCTCTAGTATGTTCAACTTGTTGGTACAGTAAAATGTCTCTCATATTTATAGAGAAGGGGAGATGACAATAGAAAATACAAAAGAAAGTTACACACGTTTTTGGCAACGGCTAGTTTCAACTAATCCTGACATTGCCATGCTGCATTAATTGTAAAGGTAATGATGATTCTCTTCCTGCACAAGTCTGCATTTAATATACCAGAAGAGGCCTTCACTTCATTAAATGCTTCTGGGTAATTGTGCAGACAGTTTCCGACGGGAAGTCATGAGAGTTGGTATTCTGACAACTTGCTGTACAAGATATCCCCTATGTAAGTTCTCCGGCTAGTCAGATGACGTGTGCTGGAGACATGTCGACGTGGTCAGGAGAGGAGGTTCAGACGATCTAGAGGCTTCCGCGACCTCGCGACCTGGGCGAACTCACGAGCTCGACGAACTGCGATGCCGGCAGGATGCATGCTCGGAAGGTCTGGTAGTTGCTGCGAGCTCGCGGCCTGGGCGGCCTCACGAGCTAGGCTCCAAGCTGCTGGTCTTGATCATGGGCCTTCTGGACCTTTACTCCTGTTCAAATGTTTGGGGCCTATACTGGCCCACTTAGGCAGAGGACGAGGAAATGGGTATAGCATCAAGCTCCCCAGCTCTCTGTGAGTTTCGCGGACTGGGAGCTGATTCAAACTCGCGGTTGGCACCCATTTTCAAACCTTCTGGTGTCGTTTCAATCCCCGTACTATAACTGTTGACACACGGTGTTCATCCAAGCGTTGGATCCACAAACATGCCTCAGAACCGTATGCATTTAATGCGCACGTCTTGTAACTGACATGCATGATGGCACATGACCGGGATTGATGCTAGGTCATTGCATTTTTTTTACGGTTATGCCTTGGTGTCAGATTGGACGGCTGGGGATGGACGTCCTGGCCTATATAACTCAGAGGTCTTTTCCATTCCCTCTTTTTGCTTGTCTGATACAATTTTGATACTTATCTCTCACCATTTCTTTTTCCTCTCTGTTTCTTCCTTTCTCTACTTGATCGCTGCTTCAAACTCTGCTGTTTCAAGGGCTATCCACCATTTCCAGCAAGCCATTTACAGCTTGAGCAAGGTAAGTTTACTCCGACCTTGGTTTCTTGTGCTTTTTGAAAATTTGTTTCAGGTTCGCAAGATTGGCTTCTGCACTCGTACTGTGTCTGTGAGTCATTGCATATCTGTCTTGCCCTTTAGAAGTTTACTGTGTTGGTCGTTTGAGTGCCTGTTGTTCACCAGGAGGCGATCTGGCTGTCAGCCTGTGTCCCATATCGTTGAAGTCCGCCTCCGGGCTCCTCCTGCCATTTGTTGATGTTGCTTAAGCATTTCGATGGGAATGTCCCTGTGCTTCCTGATAGGAAACTTGTAAACATAGGGTTAGCAACACACATATTTAGGGTGATATAGTACCTGACGGGCCCATGTCCCTGGGCCTCCATTGCTTTTGGCGGCCAAGTGTGCGACCTGACGTATAGGACAATAGCTCCAAGAATTCTTTTTCTGTGTCTTGCTAGGCTCAGCATGCTGTAAGCGTTCTGATGTCGTTCCTTCTGTGTTATAGATGTCAGGTCGCTCACGTACTGGTCGAGGCAGGGCTTCTGCTTCTAGGAGGCAGGCAGGACGCCAGACTAGTGAAGCCGAGGCTACAACCTCGCGAGCTAGCGTGTCCACCGAGGAGGTCGCAGGAGGGGACGAGGTCGCTGAGAGGGCAGACCCTTATCCTTTCAAGCACACGCCTTCACTCATTACTCTCTCGAAGCTGGAGGCTTGGGCTCAAGAATTCAGCTTCCCCTTGGGGTGTCGAGCTAACGTCCCCGCGGCCAGTGATCGAGCCGCTTATCCTCCCGCGGGCTTTATGGCGATCAGCCGCGAGCATATGGAGCTCGACTTTAGGTTCCCAGTTCCTGGCTATCTTAAGAACCTCCTGAACGACCTGAAGCTCACCTCGTTCCAATTAACCCTGAATTCATATGCCTACATAACCACCCTAGCTGCAAGGTTCATTAAGCACGAGCTCGGGCCACCAACTCCTCGCATCCTCCGTAGCGTTTTCAGCTTTAAGGGGATCTCCGGAAAGGACGGTCTTTACTACGCTACACCTCGCCAACACTCCCTTTACAGGGCATATTTGCCCCAGAGTTGCACTAAGTCCAACGTGGGAGAATACAAGTCAAATTGGGCCCTGGTCACGTGCCCTTCGCTTGCCGGGCTGAATAATAGGGGCTTCGTTTTGGCACCTAGTAGGGACACAAGCACTTAAATAATAGTTGTTGTTGTTTTTTTTTTTTTTTTTATGAGCTAGCTTTTGCTTTGCAGGTGTCGCTGCTCCTGGGTACAAGCTTAGAGAGGATGAGCTGATTATTCTGGATGCTTATGCAGCGGCCAAGAGACCAACGAGGATTTCTTCCCCTCCGGTAGCGAGCTGGTAGAGCGGGGTCTCGCGCCATCTGCCACAAGTCCTCTTCTGAACATAGTCCAGCACTTGGGAATAAGGGGGGAAAGGTGCGAGGTTCCTTCCGCCCTTGCTGCTCCTGCACAGTCTGAGTCAGATCCGCAGCCCCTACAACGAAGGTCCCCGAGCACGAGCTTCTCCACCAGTACATCTTCGGGCAACATGGGAAGGCTTACGATGTCTGTTCCTCCTCTCAGGTCGGTTCCACCTGTCGGACCGACTGAGGTCGTCGAGGTGGATGACACTTCTTCAGAACGCTCACAAAGAGCGCCCTCTCAGCCTGCTGCAGCTGCTCCTTCTCCGACCAGGTCAGTTGTGACTCCTCAAAAGCGGGCTGCCCCATCTGAAGGGCAAAGTCCTTCCCCAGCCAAGAGGGTCAAGGTCTCTATCGAGGGGGGCTAACCTGCAGAGCCGGAGCCTGAGGGCCTGATCAGGAAGAGGAAAGGGAAGGCCGTAGCTGAGCCCCCGACCCGAAAGCAAAAGGGTGCCATTGAGGTCCGTAAGCCCGGGGCAGTTGTTATCGGTAGGGAGCCGGGCACTGAAACACCTGGACAACCTGCGAGGCCTGCAGTGGGGGAACGGGCAGACTCCGAGCTCCACTCTGAGGCGGCAAAGGAGATGGAGTACTTAAACAGCTTCATGGAGCTCGTGCCCGAAGTAATGGGAAGGCGTAACCCGAAGCTACAGAAAGCTGAGCTTACAGGCCGACACCTCGTAGGCTATGTAGCTCGTCATGCTGCATTAGTAAGGTTCACACCCCTCTATACTTTGATTTTCTTCTTTTCAAAAGATCTTTTACCATCTCTTCTGCTTTTTCAGCTCGGTATGGCGTCGGTGAAGTTGATGAGGGAGGTAGATTATCAGCTTGGTGAGAGGGAGGCCTTTAGGGTGTCCCAGGTACAGTTCGAGGAGGAGAGGAGAATACTGCAAGACGAAGTCAATCTCCTCCAAAAGGAACATGGAGAGCTTTCTGCCAAGCTTCGAGATGCTGACGCGGCCCTGTCACAAGAGACTGCTCGTAGGGAGGCTGCTACCTCTGAAGTCAGCAAGGCCCATAGCGAACTGAAACAGGTGAAAGGCGAGCTAAGTGCTGCAAGGAAAAAGGCAGAGGTTGCTGAGAATAAAATAAGTCAGCAACAGCAGGACTTAGCTTCAGCCAAAGAGAAGCTCGTTGGGGTCGAGGAGAAGCTGGCTGAGGTAGAAGGGAAACTGGCTCAGACAGAGGGGAAGTTGGCTCAGACCGAGGCGGGTATTGAGACCAAGTTAGTTCAGGAGTGGGACAGGGTTGAGGAAGAGGTCGAGAGGGTGTTCCTATTCAGCATGTGGGAGCGCTACCCGGATTTGGACTACTCCTTCTTTGGGTCAACCGGGGTCCAAATGATCCGGGAGTTCATGGAGCTCGCTGCAGGTGCTCAGGGCACGCAACATGCGGATACTTCCTCTGCTCCCCCAGTTGATCCATCTGCTGTCCCAATCCTTCTGTCAGAACAGGTCCCCGAGGTACCTCCAGCTTCAGAGGGTCCTCCAATGCCTGAGCCCCCAGTAGAGGCCCTTCCTGATTTACCAGCTCCTGAACACGTCCCTGCGGTGGAGCCCCCAGTAGAAGCCCCTGTTGATCTTGTTCCCTCGGACGAACCAGCTGGTGTCTAGGGCGTTTTAATTTCATTTGTTTGTTTTATTCCTTGTAATTAATTTTTTTTTTTTTGGATTTGTTGGAACTCAAACAACGAGCTTAAAGCTTGAAATTATAATACTAGATTCCCTGCACAATTCCAATACTTTGTCCAAGTGTAGATATGCATATTTTACTTATATAATGGGCAACTAGCAGACAATAAACACACCATTATAAGTATTAAAATTTGTTAAGTAAATCACAATCGTGAAAATCATGCTAACTTACGAACCCGCTAACTGCAGTCAGCTATTATAATAATACGTTAGCTCATAAGGATTTGAATTCGACAAATTGCTCGGTTGAGCAAAGTATTTGATCCTACAGGTAATATAGTTGGACAAGCCTTAAAGGATTGGTAGGAGCTTACAGTTAGTGAGGGGCTCGGAATTTCCTTAACCCATATGTTTCAACGACGTTGAGTGCGTTTGACGGTAACATTTTCTCGAACTTTGAGATTCCAGCCTGTGGCAGCACTCGTAGTTCAAGGGTGAGCCCTTTTCGCGAGTTCGCGGGCAGCTTTATATTTGAGAGGCGTGACCTTACCCCCTCCCGCGAGGTCGCAAGGCAATGATTCGCGAGTCCGCGGGCAGCTTTATATTTGAGAGGCGTGGCCTTACCCCCTCTCGCGAGGTCGAGAGGCAATGATTCACGAGTCCACGGGCAACTTTATATTTGAGAGGCGTGGCTTTACCCCCTCCCGCGAGGTCGCAGGGCAATGATTCGCGAGTTTACGGGCATAGCGGCTGCGAACTGAGGAATGAGCTTAACACTTGCTGATGTAAACCTTCTTAGTGAGGATAATATGGGTAAGTCGAGCATCAACTGATGAGGCATCCTCGATTGAGGTTTTTTATGGACACTTATTGTCGGAACGTGCTCGTAGCTTTGGCCAGCAATTTTATGCGAGCATTTTAGTTGCAAATGATTCCTTGGATTTTTGCACAGATATCTTCAAGGAATAATATATATAGGCATATATGATGATAGATTGCAGCTCGTTTTCTTGAGAAAGACATTTCATTAGCTTTGCTCTTTCTAGTATGTACATTTGCTGGTTCAACCAGTTTGCTTTCTGCATCAAGTATGACACATACAACAGAAAACAAGTGAAAGCATGTTTATAGACAATTGTCAAAAGAATCATGTACAAAGTTAGAGCGGGCTGACAGTTCTCAGGTGTAGTACGACCGCAGGTGTTCAGCATTCCAGGCTCGGGGTAACTCTGATCCATCCATGCTGGCCAAATGATAGGCTCCATTCTTCAGATTCTGCTTGATGAGGTACGGCCCCTCCCAATTGGGTCCGAGCACTCCGTCGCTTACCTTGCGAGCCCCGAGGAGGACTAACCTGAGAACGAGGTCCCCGGCTTTGTAGCTTCGAGCTCAAACCTTCTTGTTGTAATACCTGGCAACTCTCTGCTGGTACACTGCTACCTTCAGGCGAGTTGTTTCCCTCACTTCCTCGGCTAAGTCCAAACTGGCCGCGAGCAGCTGGTCATTGTCTTCAGGTCGGAACGAGGCCCTTCGTTGGCTGGGGACTTCAAATTCTGTTGGTATCATGGCCTCCGTCCCATAGACCATGGAAAATGAGGTTTCACCCGTCGAGCTACGGGCTGTGGTCCTGTATGCCCAGAGGACTTTCTGTAGTTCGTCAGCCCAAGCCCCCTTTCTTGCCTCTAACCTGGTCTTTAAAGTCCGCTTGATGATCTTGTTCATAGCCTCAACTTGACCATTGGCCTGAGGATGGTCTACAGCAGAGAAGCTCTTCGCGATTCCGAGCTCGTTGCAGAAATCTATAAATTGCTCGCTGGTGAACTGAGTCTCATTATCCATGACGAGCTGCTGAGGGATTCCGAACCTGCAGATGATGTTGTCCCACACAAACTTCTCTATCTTTGTAGTGGAAATTTTTGCTAGCTCCTTAGCTTCAGCCCATTTGGTGAAGTAATCCATAGCGACCACAGCATGCCTGCAACTTCCTCGAGCTGTGGGCAAGGGTCCGATGAGGTCCATCCCCCAGATTGCAAAAGGCCATGGACTTACCATCTGCTGGAGGTAGGCTGGCGGAGCTCGCGGGACCTTAGCAAATCTCTGGCACTTATCGCATTTCTTCACCATATTCATGGCATCTTGCTTCATAGTTGGCCAATAGAACCCCTGTCTGAGGGCCTTCTGGGCCAAGGATAATGCTCCTGCGTGGTTCCCACAGTGACCCGTGTGAATATCGTTCAGCACCACCTTCACAGTCCTCATCATCTATACATCGCAGTAGCGGGGTCGAGAACCCCTTCTTGTACAATCTGCCGTCATAAATGCAGTATCGGGCTGCTCTAGCTCGTATGCGGCGAGCTTCCAGCTTATCCTCTGGTAGCTTCCCTTCCTGCAAGTAGCCCAATAGCGAGCTCATCCAGGAGTTAGGCTGAACTTGTATGATCATCATTGCATCCTTGTCCTCGATGCTCAGAGTCGGTAGGAATTCCACAGGGATAGACTCAAGGAAATCTGCATCTTGGGAGGTCGTTAAGCGGGCCAGGGCGTCTGCATTAGAGTTCTGTGCCCTAGGGATCTGGCTTACTTCAAACCCCTTGAAAGCCCCAGTAACTTCTTAACCTTTTGGAAGTATTTCGACATCTTTCTTCCCTTGGTTTGATATTCTCCCCTGACATGGTAAACAACAAGTTGAGAGTCATTAAAGACCTTTACCTGCTCAGCTCGTACCTCCTTTGCTAGGCGGAGTCCGGCAAGCAACGCCTCGTACTCGGCCTCATTGTTGGTCGCTCGGAATCCAAACCTTAAGGCACTTAGGATCTTGTGGCCTTCTGGACTGATCAGCATTATCCCAGCTCCTGAGCTATGCTCGTTAGAGGATCCGTCTACATAAAGTTCCTAAACTTGATCACCTGTTAGCTCCTCCTGCTCCGGTATGGGCCCTATAAATTCCATAACAAAATCTGCGAGTGCTTGGGCCTTGAATGCCATTTTAGGCCTAAACTCTATGTCGAACTGAGCGAGCTCGATAGCCCACTTGAGGAGCCTGCCTGAAGTGTCTGCTTTCTGGAGGACTTGCCTGAGAGGGTACTGCGTGAGGACCTCTATCTGATGAGCTTGGAAGTAGAGACAGCTTCCTGAAGGCGGTTACCAGGCAATATGCGAGTTTCTCCATTTACGAGTATCGGGTCTCCGCATCAACCAGCCTTTTACTGATGTAGTACACGGGCAGCTGCATCTTCCTTTCTTCTCTCACCAAGGCTGCGCTCAGGGCGTGTTCAGAAATACCCAAGTACAGGAATAGCTTCTCCCCATCCTTTGGCTTGGACAGGAGGGGGGCCTGACCTATATACTCCTTCAGCCTCTGAAATGCTTCTTCACAATGCTCATTCCATTCAAAGTTCCTGGCCTTCTTTATAGCTTCGAAGAATGGCACGCACTTGTCAATAGCTTTTGAGATGAACCGGCTGAGAGCCGCGACCTGGCCATTAAGACTCTGCACGTCCTTGATTTTAGAGGGGGACCTCATTTCTACAAGCGCCCTGATCTTCTCCGGGTTGGCCTCTATCCCTCTACTATTTACCATAAATCCAAGGAACTTACCAGACACTACCCCAAAGGCACACTTCAGGGGGTTTAACTTCATCCGATAACTTCTGAGGACTTTGAACGTCTCGTCTAGGTCGCGAACATGATCCGCTGCTTTCTGGGACTTTACCAGCATGTCATCTACATATACCTCCATGGTCTTCCCAATCTGGTCCTGGAACATGGCGTTGACTAGTCGCTGGTAGGTGGCTCCTACGTTCTTCAGTCCGAATGGCATCACCCTGTAATAGTATAACCCTCTATCAGTGACAAAAGAGGTGTGTTCTTCGTCCTGTGGGCTCATGGGGATTTGGTTGTATCCTGAGTAGGCATCCATGAAACTCAAGAGTTGGTGCCCGGCTGTTGCATCTACCAGCTGATCAATCCTGGGTAATGGGAAGCTGTCTTTCGGGTAAGCCTTGTTCAGGTCGGTGAAATCAATGCAAGTCCTCCATTTTCCGTTCTTCTTCTTCACGAAGACCAGATTCGCGACCCAAACAAGGTAACGAGCTTCCCTGATGAACCTGTTAGCTTGCAGTTTCTCGACTTCCTCCTTCAGAGCTGTATAGCGTTCGGGGTCATCGGCCTCCTCTTCTGGTGGACTGGCCTGTGCTGGGGATCTATGTTCAGTCTGTGACACATAACATCATGATCTATCCCTACCATGTTTTTGTGGTTCCAGACGAAAACGTCAAGGTTCATCTTTAGAAATTCTATGAGCTCAGTCTTTACTTCTGGTGGCAGGTCTCTTCCTACCTTCACACATCTTTCCGAGTTTACTTCGCTGACCTGCACATCTTCTAGCTCTTCAATCGGTCCCGTGGCCCTGTTTGCATCTACCTTACGAGGATCGAGGTTATCGCTCACCCCGGCTTTCAGAGATAACTTGTGGTTGGCCACCCGAGACCACGTTTACTTTCCTTCCTCGAACTCCCATCTTCACTGCATCTTCATAGCATCGCCTTGCCAACTGTTGTTCTCCCTTGACACAGCCTACTCCATTGGGGGTTGGGAATTTGACCGTCAGTGTCCTGGTGGAGGTGACCATATCTAGCTCGTTCATCGAAGGTTGCCCCAAGACCACGTTGTATGCTGAAGGACTGTTAATAATCAAGAAGTTCGTAAGAGCTGTAGCTTGTCGGCCTGGTTCTCCGAGGGTGAGAGGTAATTTGATCTGGCCTATCGGTATCACTGCGTCTCCTGTGAATCCGTAGAGGGGCTCTGGTGAGGGTGTTAACTGCTCAGTTCCTAACCCCATCAGGTTATAGCAGCCCTTATACATGACATTGACTGAGCTGCCAGTGTCAATCATTATCCTTCGTACTTCGACGTTACTGATCTGGGCCTGGATTACAATCGCGTCGTTGTGGGGCCAGCGTACTCCTCTCTCGTCCTCCTCCGTGAATACAATGCTGTCTGAGGACGTCTTTGCCCTTTTGGTGGGTCCCTCGACTCCTCCATATTCTGCCAGCAGGGTATGGTTGGCTTCTCACACGTACCTCTGGTGCGATCTGTTTGATGTACCTGTCATATGGGGTCCACCATAAATAGTAAAGATTGTTCTCACAGCAGGCTCGCGCTCGAGCTCCTGAGCTCGCTGAGGTTGCTGTTGCTCGAGCTGTTGGTCTCGTCCTTGAGGTCGCTGGTGCTGAGGTCGCCTACCAACGGGCTGTACTACATACTCTCCTAGGCAGCCTCGTCTTATGAGTTCTTCAATGGCATCTTTCAACTGCCAGCATTCTGACGTATTGTGCCCGTTCTCATTATGGTAGGCACAGTATTTCCTCGGGTCCCGACGTCGATTAGGGGGTCCAGTCGGGGGTGGCTTCCCGAAATTCTCCCTGTTTCTTTCTACGGCAAAGATCCTGTCTTGCCTGTCTGATAACACACTATAGCTTTCATATCAGCTTGGACGCCGGGGTCACTCCACCCTCGACCCTGGTCTAGCTCGCTTCGCCACAACATTGGCGGTCTGGTGCCTCGGCTTCCCTGGCCTATCACTGCCATGGTTCTTCCTCTTCTCGCGATGGGAACTGCTCGTTTCACCCCGCTGACCGCCGGGCTTCTTAGCCTCGAAGGCTTCTTCCCATCTGATCTCTTTGGTAGCCCTTTCGTAAAACTCTCCCAGATCCTTCACTGGGATTTGTAAATGCTCTCGTATAGCTTCCCATCCTTTCTGAGCCCTGCAGAAATAGCTATTAAAATACTCTCGTCAGAGGGCGTTTCCACATTACTCACCTCCTCTCTAAACCGAGTAATGTAATCCTTCAAGGACTCGTTTTGCCTCTGGAAGATGGTAGCGAGGTGACAGGCTGGCGCAAGCTGCCTCCTCAAGGCCTTATATTGGTCCAGGAACCTCTTCTGACATTCTCTCTAACTTCCGATGCTGTGGGCTGGAAGGCCTTTGAACCAAGCTTGCGGAGCATCCCCTAGAGTAGTTGGGAATACTCGGCACTTTACCAGCGGGTCATCTGTCTGAAGATCCATCTGTACATTAAAAGCGTCCAGATGGTCGTAGGGATCTGTCCTGCCGCCGTATGGAGGGATATTGGGGAGTTTAAACTTTGCCAGAAGGGGTACTGTCTCAATCTCCCTGGTGAATGGTACCTTGCGATTCTCCCACTCTTCCTCGGTCTGGCCCCCAGGTCGAGCTTCCAATTGCTGGACCCTCTGTAACAACTCCTCTACTATTGGGTCCTGGGTCAGAGATCGCCGACTGGGGTTCCATCTACTGGTACTCTCCTGCTCCCCGAAGTGACGATTCTGCGACCTGCCCTCTTCGCCAAAAGCTTCTACGTGTCTGGCGGCCCTCCGTGGCTCGGGCTCATAACCTGCACGGTCTCCGCGGACTCGTCCTGGCCCACGACTACCGTCTTCGCGCCTGGCGCCCTCGGTGCTCGCTCTTGCCCTTATCCTGTTTGGGCGAGGTGAGACCTCCCGCCCTTGGTTCCGCCCCCTGGCTCTCCTTGGGTGTAAGTTCGAGGAGCGAGCTAATCCTTCGGTCAGCGACCTTTCCCTTACGGCTGCCTCCTTTGGAGTTGGGATTTCTTCCAAAGGTCGACGGCGAGCTCTGCCTGGTGGTGCGACCTCCACCTATCTTTGCATCGCACGAGCTTGGACTTCCATCAACGCCCTGACTGTCATCGTTAACTCCCTTACTGTATCTTCTAGAGCTCGCTGGTGCTGCTGCCATTCCTGAGCGACCTCGTTTCCGAAAGGTGAGGCGCTCTGTTCTTCTCGAATTTCATGTCGTTCTTCTGCCACTCCGACACTCTTTGTTGCCTTGATCCTAGCCATGACAAACAAATATAAGTGAATGTGAAATAGTAACTAGATGGAGATTACCAGGTTGCTGTTAGACCCTCTTTCTAGCGCCAAAAGATGTTGACGTTCGGAAACGGTCAACCAGAGATTTTGGGGCCCAGACGGCGAGCTTGGTAATTAAAGGCTCTGATCGTACTGAAGGAAGGATAGTAAATGGGCAATTAATAAAGTTCAAGGTTAGTGGTGTTTAATTCAGGTGAAGGAATGTCGGTCTTGGAGGTTGGTTGGATTTAATGAGGTGATCAATAAGGAATTAAAGAGAAAGAGAGAGAGAAGAATGAAGAAACACAAGGATTTTTAAGTGGTTCGGTGACTGCTCCTACATCCATGGCCGCTCTGGAGTAATTCCGGCAGAGTGACAGTTCTCTAGTATGTTCAACTTGTTGGTACAGTAAAATGTCTCTCATATTTATAGAGAAGGGGAGATGACAATAGAAAATACAAAAGAAAGTTACACACGTTTTTGGCAACGGCTAGTTTCAACAAATCCTGACATTGCCATGCTGCATTAATTGTAAAAGTAATGATGATTCTCTTCCTGCACAAGTCTACATTTAACATACCAGAAGAGGCCTTCACTTCATTAAATGCTTCTGGGTAATTGTGCAAACAGTTTCCGACGGGAAGTCATGAGAGTTGGTGATTCTGATAACTTACTGTACAAGATATCCCCTAAGTAAGTTCTCCGGCTAGTCAGATGACGCGTGTTGGAGACATGTCGACGTGGTCAGGAGAGGAGGTTCAGACGATCTGGAGGATTCCGCGACCCCGCGACTTGGGCGGACTCACGAGCTCGACAAACTGCGATGCGGGTAGGATGCATGCTTGGAAGGTCTGGTAGTTGCTGCGAGCTCGCGGCCTGGGCTGACAGGACCCTTCCCAGACCTTATCTATGCTCTTGTCTGGAGGATCCTGCCGAGCACTTCAACGGATTCCTCGAAACCGACTTGTCGGATCGAAGACATCCGGGAAGCGAACCCTATCTTTCTGTATCCGGTTTACTCGTTAAAACTTAGTGATTTGATTTTATCTGTTACTGGTTGGGAGGGATAAACTTTTTTGTTTAATTCTATTTCAATTTCATTTTAAAAATTTCGGCAACATAACGGCTGCGTTTTTTATAAACCAAAAATTTCACCTATGAATAAAATGACACTTCGACTATTTCTGAAAACCTCCCAACTTCTTTATCCACAATCATGCAATACTCATCACATTTGCATAAGTATCAACAATAAATAAATGCCAAGTATACATATATGAATCATATATATGTAGTATGCATGAATATACTTACATTTTACAAATTCAACATCATTCAAATTCAAAATATACATGATTAAATACATATACAAAATGTTTCTAAGTGTCTTTCGCGATTGCCCACCTATTGCTATTATATAAAGCAAAAGTCGGTCTTGTCCGGCGGTGCCGCGAAATGAAAACAAACAAGCTACAAAACGAACAACAAGTTAGTGCGATAACATCATAAGATATCATATCACACATACTAACATATAATTTACAAGTCTTAAAATTTTCTTTAAAACTTTCCATGTATACCCTTGACTCGTTCTAACCATCACGGGCGATTTTAACTAACGCCAACGTGAAGCTTACTAATGCATTTCAACCACTACGTTACGAAATTTACTGCATCGTACGTAGGGCTCTAAACTATTCACTGAACAACTACAATGCGGAATTCTCTGCATCGCAAATGTAGTACTAAATCTCTAGACTACTACGAGCGGAATTTACTGCATCGCTTCTGACAGGACCCTTCCCAGACCTTATCTAAGCTCTCTCATCTGAAGGATCCTGCCGGGCACTTCAACGGATTCCTCGAAACCGACTCATCGGATCGAAGACATCCGGGAAGCGAACCCTATCTTTCTATATCCGATTTACTCGCTAAAACTTAGTGATTTGAGTTTATCTGTTACTGGTTGGGAGGAATAAACCTTTTTGTTTAATTCTATTTCAATTTCATTTTAAAAAAATTTCGGCAGCATAACGGCTGCGTTTTTGATAAACCAAAAATTTGACCTGTAAGGAAAATAACACTTCGACTATTTCAATACACCTCCCAACTTCTTTATTCTCAATCATGCATCATTTATCACAATTTCATAAGCATAAACAATGAGTTTGAATTCAACATGTACATATATGAACTATATACATAAAACGCATGAATGTTTACAACTTACAAATTCCACATCGTTGTAATACAAAGTTAATAGAATAAATACATATACAAAAATGCATATACACATGTCTTGCGCTATCGCCCACCTATCAATGTATATAAAGCAAAAGTCAGTCTCGTCCGACGGTGACGCGAAATGAAACAAACAAGCTACAAAACAAACAACAAGTTAGTGCGATAACATCATGGGATATCATATCACACCTACTAACGCATAATTTACAAGTCTTAAAATTTTCTTTTTAAAATTCTCCATGTATACCCTTGACTCTTTCTAACCATCACGGGCGATTTTAGCTAACGCCAACGTAAAGCTTACTAATGCATCTCAACCACTACGTTACAGAATTTATTGCATCTACGTAGGGCGCTAAACTATTCGCTGAACAACTACAATGCGGAATTCTCTGCATCGCAAATGTAGTGCTAAATCTCTAGATGACTACGAGCGGAATTTACTGCATCGCTTCGTAGCGCTAACTGTCAACTAACCAACTACGTGCGGAATTGTCTGCATCGCAACGTAGCGCTATACTTTTCTATAAATTGAGCGATTACGGACGGAATTCTCTGCGTCGTCACGTAACGCTAAAATTCGCTAACTTATAAGGTATACACATGGTTTTCATACTAAGTTTCTTTAAGTGCAAAAGCACAAATGACTTTAGTTTGAATATCTTGCAAACTCTCTTATTCATTTTCTTTACATGCAACTCATTATCATTTTCTAGTAACATATGGATTCCATAAGAATCCATACGCTTAAACTTTAACTACCTCAATAAATATCATTTTCGATTTCCTTTATTACATAGCTACTATCGTCATTTAACATCATCAAGAATTTGCATGACAATTTAAAAAGCTATTAAGTGGCGAACCACTTACCTCAAGGCTGCGTCAAGCGTCTCGACGAGGGTCCTGGATGCCGCTCATGCGCTCGTCACCTACACAACATGATCTCATCATTACTGTTAACAAAAACCTCAATTTCTCAACTATATGCTAGGAATTCTCAACTATGCCCAATTCTCTCTATATAGCTCCTAACTCGTTTCTAAATCAACCGAGACTCTTAAATCCCGATTTTTATGGAAAATTTTTAGTTTTGGACCCCTAGGGATATCCCCACACGGTCCGTTTACTTGTCGGAGGCTTAAACCGAAAAATCACAATTTTATTTAAAATGGACAGCCCTTGACAGAACAGGCGATAACCTGCTGCTCGGGCCTCCGTTTTCCTTCGTTCTTTTTCCTATGGCTCACTTATATCGCATTCTAGTCACACGACAAATTTCATCAAGAAATATTATCGTTTGCTAAGTCAAATCTAATGAAAACATCTGTTTTGGACACTTTCGGGCGTAATTTAATGCACGTTTTGCAAACTCTTGGTTTCGGGTTAGCGACACTAAATTTTCTTCCATAACTAAACTTCATTTAATTAATAATGACTAATCAAACTCATTTCAAGCCATAAAAATTTCATTAAGCTAGCCGTTTCACGTCTTAGAGCTCTAACGACACTATATTGTGCATAACTTGCACAATTTTTATCGGATTCGATCCGTTCCAAAACCTATGGTTTTCTATGGTTCCTAGGCATCATTTGAGATGTTGAACACCCCCAAATAAGCCAAATATGGTCAGGTCTCCTCTAGCTCAAATTTGAGCTCGGGAATCCTTTTTTTTTTCTATAACAATGCCTTTGCAATTCTAAACACTTCTCTAACTTTTCTAACCTCTTTGAGGCTTAAAATTGGTTTCAAAACCATCAATTTTCAAGGTCTAACTACTGCCCTTCAAGTCTCTAATACATATATAGATCTAATTTAGTCATTTAATTGCTCAAACTTTACTCACAACTTCTATCAACCACTTGGTGTGCATATAGAACCATTTTCGGTTTCTATTTTGAGAGAGGGTGTAACAGCCCATTTACATTAATTTAAGGCAGCTATTACACTCAAAACTCATCCTTCATGATTCTATAACAATCTCATGAGGTTCTAACAAGATTTAAAAGCAATCTAATCGACCAAATCAACAACACAACAACAACAACAACAAGAGCTGTCACAATTTCTGTTCTGTTTCAGCAGCAAATTGAAGAAAATAGATTGTAATCTCACTTAGAGCTTACTTGGAGAGTTTAGATGACTTACTAGGGACCCTAAGAGGTGGATTGAGGGGATGGAAGGTTGGTTGAGAGCGTCTTTCTTCCCTGGCCGACCAGCTCGTCGCGATTCTGCTCGCAGATGCGCTCGCGATTCAGCTCGCGTTCTGGTGCGTTTCTGCTCTGTTTCTGCTCGACCAGACCTGCCCCTCTCCTTCTTTTGCTCGTCCTCTTCCTTTGCTGCCCAGATACTACAGTTTTACTGCCTTGGATCGCCCTCACGCGAGCTGTCCTGCTCAAACTCGCGTCAGTTCCTCGCGCGACTGGTTCTGCTCGCGACCAGCTCGCGTTCTGCTGCTGTCCTGCTCTACTCCTTTGCTGTTCTGGACGGTTTCTGCTGCTGATGACTTCCTTCTTCACTTGACTTCTTCTTCTTTCTTCTGGTTCTCTCTTCCTTGGTCACGGCAACAGCTATTCTCTCTTTCTCAAAGTCTCTCGTTCACTCGGCTGAAAAGGCTGAAATTTTTGCTGAAAAATCAGCTAAGTATTGATATTTATATTGACCAACTTGCCTTAATCTCATCTTGCCCCAATAACTCTTTAATTTCATTTCACCCATCATCTTCTTGGTGCTCTTTCACGATTACCCCTCATTATTCTCCCTTGTCTATTTCGCTTCCATTCGATTAATTTTCGTCTTACAAGAATTTATTTTTAAACAAACGCTAAGCTTGTTTTATTAATCTTGGCTCTCTCTTTTAAATCGAATTTTAATTCGATTATCATTTACTAAAATCTTAGATCTCCTAACTTGAATTTTCATTGGGACGTTATTAAATTTTTTTAATGAGACGAATTTCGTCGTATTCTAAATGAATAAATTTCGGAGGCTATGAAATTAAATCAATTAAACGTAGAGAGAGTTATATATTATCTCTCTAACTTATTTTCTAACGTTGGGACTTTAGGAGTCGGAGCTAAGAGTTTACAGCTTCGTAGCGCTAACTGTCAACTAACCAACTACGTGCGGAATTGTCTGCATCGTAACATAGCGCTATACTTTTCTATAAACTGAGCGATTACATACGGAATTCTCTGCGTCGTCACGTAACGCTAGATCTCATAGCTTTTAAGGTGTATACATGGGTTTTATTATTAATTTTTCTAGTGCCAAGGCACAAAACTCTATAGTTTCAAAACCTCTAAATACTTTTCTACTTTCATTTTCTTTTAACAGCAACTGTGTATCAATTTCTATTCTCATATAGGATCCATAGGAACCTATACACTCACATTTTGACATTTATATAAGAAAGCATTCTCATTTTCTTTTATTACTTACTACTGTATTTATATTCAAACATCAAGCGATTTCATAAATTTGAAAAAAAAGTCAAGTGGGGAACCACTTACCTCAAGGCGGCGTCAAGCGTCTCGACGAGGCTCCTGGACGCCGCTCACGCGCTCGTCACCTACACAACATGATTTTATCATTACTATTAACAAAAACCTTTATTTCTCAACTATATGTTAGAAATTCTCAACTATGCCCAATTCTCTCTATATAGCCCCTAACTTGTTTCTAATTCAACCGAGACTCTCAAATCCCGATTTTTATGAAAAAGTTTTAGTTTTGGACCCCTAGAGATATCCCCACACGGTCCGTTTACTCATCGGAGGCTTAAAACGAAAAATCACAATTTTATTTAAAATGGACAGCCCTTGACAGAACAGATGATAACCTGCTGCTCGGGGCTCCGTTTTCCTTCGTTCTTTTTCCTATGGCTCACTTATATTATATTCTAGTCACACGACAAATTTCATTGAGAAATATTATCGTTTGCTATGTCAAATATATGGAAAACATCTGTTTTGGACACTTTCGGGCGCAATTTAATGCACGTTTTGTAAACTCTTGGTTTCGGATTAGCAACGCTAGATTTTATTCCATAACTAAGCTTCATTTAACTTATAATGACTAACTAAACTCATTTCGTGCCATAAAATTGCATTAAGCTAACCATTTCACTTCCCAGAGCTCTAATGGCACTATATTGTGCATAACTTGTATAATTTTTATCGGATTCGATCCGTTCCAAAACCTATGGTTTTTTATGGTTCCTAGGCATCATTTGAGGTGTAGAACACCCCAAATAAGCCAAATATGGTCAGGTCTCCTCTAGCTCAAATTTGAGCTCGGGAATTACATTTTTGGCTATAACAATGCCTTTGCAACTCTAAACACTTCTCTAACTTTTCTAACCTCTTTAAGGCTTAAAATTGGTTTCAAAACCATCAAATTTCAAGGTCTAACTATTGCCCTTCAAGTCTCTAATACAAACATAAACCTAATTTGATCATTTGAGTGCTCAAAATTCACTCAAAATTTTTCTCAATCACTTGGTGTGCATAAGACACCAATTTCGGTTTCTATTTTGAGGGAGGGTGTGACAGCCCATTTACATCAAGTTATGGCATCAATTACACCCAAAACTCCTCATTGATGATTCTATAACAATCTCATAAGGTTCTAACAAGATTTAAAAGCAATCTATCAACCAAATCAACAACAACAACAACAACAAGAGCTGTCATCAATTTCTGTTATGTTTCAGCAGCAAGTTAAAGAAAAATAAATTGTAATCTCATTTAGAGCTTGCTTGGAGAGTTTGGATGACTTACTAGGGACCCTAAGAGGTGGATTGAGGGGATGGAAGGCTGGTTGGGAGGTTCTTTCTTCCCTGGTCGACCAGCTCGTCGCGATTCTGCTCACGGGTGTGCTCGCGATTCAGCTCGCGTTCTGGTCCGTTTCTGCTCTGTTTCTGCTCGACCAGCAGCTGGTGCTCCTTCCCCTTCGTGTCCCCTCCCTCTTCTCTTCCTTTGCTGCCCAGTTTGCTGTAGTTCACGGCCTCTGAATCCTCCTCACGCGAGCTGCCCGAACTCGCGACCTGCACTTTCGCGCCAGAGTTTCTGCTCGCGTCCACAGCTTGCGTTCTGCTGCCTCCCTGCTCGACTCCTTGCTGTTCTGCTTCTCCTTTTCCACGCCTCCTCTTCTCTTCTTCCAGCCCTTCTTTTCTGGTTCTCACAGTTCACGGCTGGCTGTCTCTTCTATTTGCTTCTCACGGTTTCTGGCACATTCTCGACTGAAGGCTGTTTTTGCTGGAAAAAAAATCAGCCAAGTGTTGTCATTTATACTCATCAACTATTGTTATTTACATCTTGCCCCAACTCTCTTTAATTTCATTCTCATCTCCTTTTCTTGAAGCTCTCTCACGGCAACACCCCTCTTGGTCTCCCGTGTTTAATTCGTTTCTCATTTGATTTTAAATCTTGTTTCGTTATAATTTATTTTAAAAATGCTAAGCTTGTTTTATTAATCTTGGCTCTCTCTTTTAAATAGAATTTTAATTCGATTAGCCTTTACTAAAATTTTGGATCTCCTAACTTGGATTTTCATTGGTATGTTACTAAACTTTTTAATACGACGAATTTCGTCGTATTCTAATTGAATAAATATTTGGAGGCTATGAAATTAAATCAATTAAACGTTGAGAGTTATATATTATCTCTCGAACTTAATTTCTAACGTTGGGACTTTAGCAGTCGGAGCTAAGAGTTTACATGGGCGGCCTCATGAGCTAGGCTCCAAGCCGCTAGTCTTGATCATGGGCCTTCTGGGCCTTTACTTCTGTTCAAACGTTTGGGGCCTATACTGGCCCACTTAGGCAGAAGACGAGGAAATGGGTATAACAGAAAAACTTATTATATTAATTGACTTCTATAAATTTATATAAAAAGAGAACAAATTATATATAGAAACAATTTATTTAAATATATATAACAACAAATTATGGACAAAAATTATGTCCTTAGGCAGTTGGACAATATATTATATTAATTTTAAGAAGAATTTCATTTTGGTCTCTATGTTTTTGGGAAACTTCTCAAATCTAAATATGAATGCGTTTATTATTCTGTGGTCACTAGTTAGAAACTAATTTTTCAAATTAATCCCTGCTGTCATCAAATGTTAAAGAGTAGGGTAATTTCGATGTGACTATGTCACATGAAGAAGAAAAAGAAACAAAATGAAAAAAATAAAAAAGATCTCCACTGTTCATCTGATCTAATGGATGGGGCAGCTCAAAACTAGCAAAATAGTTAAAAATTGAAATTTTAAGCAAAAAGAAATGATCTTCACCATCTAAAAAAATAAAATGAAAAAAAAAAAAGAATATCTCCACCATTCACCTCTAAAAAGGATAGTAGGATATCATAATCAATTTAATAATTTATTAAATTAAGTTAGTAAATGTTATGTGTATTTTTTGTATTCATTAAATGGGTTGGTAAAAGCCCAACTAAGGCTCAGCATAGGCCTAATAAAGTCAACCCAATCAAGGTCCATCAGACAAGGCCCATATTTCAACTCCAAACCCAACGAGCTTTACAGTTCGTCTCAACAACCTTCTTAGCTCGCAGCAACGAGCTCGTCTCACAGCAATATTGCAGCTCATCCCACCATTCACCATAAGCACAGCTCGCTGTTTGCTTCTCAACGAGTTCCAGCTCGAGGTCACCGTAAACGGCAGTTCACCCAGAGCGCAATTAATGCAATATCTTCTAGAATGGGCAATTACCCAATTTGATCATGATTCTCTCTTCAGAAACGGAAGTTAATTCAAATTCAAATTCGGTCAACATTATCTCGAAATTTATGGAACAGTTTTCTGATTTATTTCAACTGATTAGGAAGTATATTTATTGTGAAATTCCTTTCCTATTTTATTGCTTCCTAATATATAACAACTTTTCCCCTATAAATAAGGACTAAAATTATTATAAACGGGACAATTGAATATCATACAGTCACTCTGCAGAATTTTAGAGAGACAGTTGTGGACGTAGGTATACTCGCTGAACCACGTTAAAAATCCTATGCATTCTTGTTTGGTTCTTGGTTCTTATTTATTTTCTCCTCGATTTCTGTGTTTTCTCACATTAGTTGCAGGTATTGAGCATTGAATACTCGTCGACTGAACTTCAACGTCGACATATTGGCACTAGAAGGAGGGCCCAAACTGCGATCTTTTTCGTTTCAAGCTCCTTGATTTCTGACAACATGCTAAGGACCAGATCAAACAGGTATCTCGGAGATGATGACCAGGCGGAAAGCCATATGAACCAACCTCAGCAGAATATACAGCTTGTGTAGGATGCACCCATGCATGCAGTAGGTACGTCTCATGGACAGGCAATTGGCGCTGCAACAGGCATCCTTCTTCTGCCTCATCGTCAACCGGTTCCAATTGCCCCAATAGCTGAAGAGCAGAATGTGTTGCTGCAGAGGCAAGAAGCACTGGAGAACACGATCAGACAGCTCACAGAAGCCATTAATATGTTGGCATAGGCTCAAGTATAGAACATACCTAGGGTTGAGACTCAGGCACGGAGGCATGAGTCCTAACAGCATGAAGCAATGCAAGTTTCTGAAAGGCCAGCGAGGGAAATCCAGCAACCTGCCGGCTCCGCTCATTCCTCTAACGCTCGCTTTAGAGCTGGAGACCACCCTAATCGCAGGGAAAGGGAAGTTGCGCGCCAAGCCAGCCTGGTAGTAAGGCTGAGTCAAGACGAACACCAGCGAGTAGAGGTTGGGCATGATAGAGTCCGAGCCGTAGCTCGGTATGTTAATGAGGTGAATGGGTGACAAGCATGATCCCATCAGTCTGAGGGTCTGTTCGGAGAGGACGAGAGGTATGACCCAGAGCACCCGGCTCTAAGTCACGACCACAGGAGGAGATACGAGCTCCGGGATCCACAAGTAGAAAAGCTCTTTCAGAAGGTCCAGCAGCTGGAAACGTGACCTGAAGCCCCGGAGCAGCATAGGCGCTACAGGGAAAAGACCCCATTCACAAGGAAAATTGAGACGCAGTCTCTTCCCCCGAGGTTCAAGATGCCGAACATCCAGCAGTACAATGGGGATAGTGACCCCTATGACCATCTCGATGCCTTCAACGTTCAGATGGATCTGCAAACAGATAATCCTATGGTGAAATGTCGTGTATTCCCAGCCACTTTGGGGGACATTCCAAGGACGTAGTTCAAGAATCTTCCAACTCGCAGCGTAGGTAGTTGGGAGCAATGCCAGCAGAAGTTTGTTTGTCAGTACAGGGCATTAAGAAGGTAGCTCGCTCCATCCTACCACCTAGCTACCATCTTCCAACATTAGGGTGAATCGTTGAAAGAGTATATCACCAGATTTAGATGTGAGGTCGCAAATTTTGAAAATCTATCAGACGAGAGTATTTTGATAGCGATCTCAGCTAAGCTGCGTAAGGATGGGAAGTTGTATGAAAGCATCTATAAGTCTCTAATGAAAGATCTGAGAGAGTTTTATGAGCGAGCTGTGAAGGAAATCAGGTGGGAAGAGACCTTCGGCTCGAAGAAGCAAAGTCAGAAGAATGAAGCGGGCAGTTCCAGCCATCCAAAGAGAAGAAACAATGGCAGGAACGAAGAAGGAAAAAACAATGGCTCGAACAATCAAATTGCTAAAAATGCGAGGAGAGAGTCAAGGTACGAGCGACCTCAACGTCAAGGTCGTTATGAAGGATACAGCGTCCTGACGGCTTCACCGGACAGGATTTACGCTGCAGAGAGGAACAAGGAAGATTTTGGGAGGCCCAATCCTTTAAGGGCTTCTGTTGAACAAAGGGATCAGAGCAAGTTTTGTGCCTATCATAATGAGGTCGGGCACAATACTTCAGATTGCTGGGCGTTGAAGAACGCCATTGAGAAATTGATCAGGAGAGGTCGCTTGAGAGACTATGTGGCAAGACTTGCTAACTCGTGACCTCATCAAGAACGACCTCATCAGCAACCAAACAGCAATAGCCCCAGCGAGCTCCCGAGCCAGAGCATGAGCCTGCGGTAAGAACCATCTTTACTATTCATGAAAGCCCCCCATATCGTAGATGCTTCGAACAGATCGCATGAGAGATTTGTCCGAGAGGCGAATCATACTTTCCAGGTCAACGGGTCGGAGGGACCTACAAAAAGGGCAAAGACGACCTCGGACGAGATTGTTTTCACTGATGAAAATGCTAGAGGTGTGATCTGGCCTCACAATGATGCGTTGGTCATCCAAGCTAAGATCAACAACATGGAAGTGCGACGCATCATGATTGATACTGGGAGCTCGGTAAACGTGATGTACAAGAACTGTTTTGAGCAGATGGGGCTATGAGCAGAGTAGCTGAGACCATCCTCAGAGCCTCTATATGGTTTCACTGGAGATGCTGTTGTACCAGTGAGCCAGATCAAGTTGCCACTTACTCTTGGGGAGGCAGGTCGTCAAGCTACAGTGTTGGCAGATTTTCTGATAATTGACTACCTGATACATCAGCACACAACGTGGTCCTGGGGAGACCTGCTATGAAAGAGTTGGATGTGGTTACTTCAACCAGGACCCTTACGGTAAAATTTCTAACCCCTAATGGCATTGGATGTGTTCGGGGGGAACAGCACTTAACTAGAAGATGCTATGAAGATGCTGTTAAGATGGGCGTAAGAGGAAAGAAGGTGAACGTGGTCTCAAGGGGCGAGCCACGAGCTATGACTGAGAAAGGAGTCAGTCACCACCTGGACCCTCGCAAGGTAGATGCGGACCGAGCTACTCGTCTAGTTAAAGAATTGGAAGATGTTCAAGTCAACAAGGCGGATCCAGAAAGATGCCTGAAGTTGGAAAGAGGTTTAGCTCCAGAATTGAAAGCCCAGCTCGCTGACTTCCTGAAGACGAACTTGGATGTATTTACGTGGAATCATGAGGACATGGTGGGGATAGATCCCAAGGTGATGTCACACAAATTGAATATTGATCCTCACCACAAGCCAGTTTGCCAGAAGAAAAGAGCAATGACGGAGGAGCGCTATCTTGCATTGAAGGAAGAGGTAGATAAGCTGTTGGCGAACAAATTTATTCGAGTAGCTTACTACCCAACTTGGATCGCTAATCCAATTCTTGTAAAGAAGAAAAATGGGAAGTGGAGGACTTGCATCAACTTTACTGATTTAAACAAGGCGTGCCCAAAGGATAGTTTACCCTTGCCAAGGATAGACCAGCTCGTGGATGCCACAGCTGGACACGAGCTCCTGAGTTTTATGGATGCATACTCGGGTTATAACCAGATCCCCATGAACCCCGAGGACGAAGAGCATACCTCATTCATGACTGACCGAGGCTTATATTGCTACAAGGTGATGCCCTTCGGGCTGAAAAATGCAGAAGCAACCTACTAATGCTTGGTGAATATGATGTTTGAAGAGCAAATTGGAAAGACCATGGAGATCTATATTAACGATATGCTGGTGAAATCCAAGCAGGTGGGTGATCATGTGCGCGACCTGGGGGAGATGTTTCAGATTCTAATGAGCTATCAGATGAAGTTGAATCCACACAAATGTGCATTCGGAGTAGCTTATGGGAAGTTTCTGGGCTTCATGGTCAACAGTAGAGGTATTGAAGCCAATCTTGAGAAGATCAAAGCAGTGATCGACATGAGGTCACTAACTAGGGTGAAAGATGTGCAAAGCCTTAATAGCCAGGTTGCGGCACTAAGCAGGTTCATTTCGAAAGCCACGGATAAATGCATCCCATTATTTGACATTTTGAAGAAGGCAAAAAGCTTCGAATGGACTGAGCAGTGGCTGTCTTTCAACAACTAAAAGAATATATAGGGCGAGCTCCACTCCTCTCTAAGCCTAAGGAAGGAGAAAAGCTGATTCTATACTTGGGAGTGTCTCAACAAGCTTTGAGTGCTGCATTGGTGAGAGAAGAAGAAAATACGCAGCTTCTAATGTACTATGTGAGTAAAAAGCTGCAGGATGCTGAAACTAGGTACACGCAGATGGAGAAGCTTGCCTATTGCCTGGTGGTCGCATCGAGGAAGCTGCGACCTTACTTTCAAGCTCATACAATCGAAGTCCTCACCCAATATCCGTTGAAGCAAGTCCTACAGAAAGCGGACACCTCAGGTCGATTGTTGAAATGGGCAGTTGAGCTTGCACAGTTCGATATCCAATTTAAATCGAGGATGGCTATCAAAGCTCAAGCTCTGGCGGATTTCATTGCAGAGTTTACAGGGCCTATGGATGATGAAGCTGAATCTTCTGAAGGCCTAGCTTGGGAGCTATATGTTGACGGATCATCCAGCGAGTAGAGGGCCGGAGCTGGAATATTGTTGAAAGCCTTGAAGGCCACAAGATCCTTTGTGCCTTAAGGTTTGGTTTCTAGGCAACAAACAATGAAGCTGAATACGAAGTACTGCTCGCACGTTTGCGTTTGGCTAAGGAAATGCGAGCTAAAAGGTTGAAAGTCTTTAGTGACTTGCAGCTCGTGGTTTGCCATATATTGGGGGAATATCAGACCAAGGGACCAAAGATGACCCTTTACCTCCAGAAAGTTTATGAGTTGCTAGATGCGTTTCAGAGGTACGAGGTGAAGCAGATCCCACGAGCACAGAACTCGCATGTAGATACATTAGCTCGCCTCGCAACCACGCGAGATGCAGACTTTTTGGGGGCAATCTTAGTAGAGTTCTTACCAGCTCCAAGTATGGAAGAGAAGAGTGTGATGATGGCCATAACTGTGCAACCCGACTCTTGGATGAGCCCAATTCTCAATTAATTACAGGATGGAAAACTGCCAAGTAACAAGCTGGAAGCACGGCGTCTGCGAGCTAGAGCAACTAGATATTGTATCTATGATGATGTGTTGTACAAGAAAGGATTCTCAGCTCCCCTTCTACGATGCATTGATGGCCTAGAGTGTGAAATAGTGATGAGGCAGATACACGAAGGCCATTGTGGAAATCACGCTGGGGGCTTTCCTTAGCTCAAAAGGCACTTCGTTAGGGTTTTTATTGGCCCACCATGAGGCAGGATGCCATCGACTTGGTCAAGAGATGTGATAAGTGGCAAAGGTTTGCCCAAGTTCCGCGAGCTCCACTAGCCTATCTTAAACAAATGGTAAGCCCATGACCCTTTGCAATTTGAGGGATGGATCTGATCGGGCCTCTGCCAATGGCTCGTGGAAGATGCAAACATATCGTGGTCGCAGTTGATTACTTTACTAAGTGGGCAGAAGCAAAGGAGTTGGCAGAAATCTCCACAACGAAGATTGAGAAATTCGTATGGAGTAATATCATTTGCAGGTTTGGGGTCCCACAGCAGATCGTGACAGATAATGGGACCCAGTTTAATAGCACCCAGTTTCTCAAGTTTTGCAGCGATCTGAAGATAGTCAAAAGTTTCTCAGCAGTGGACCATCCACAAGCCAATGGCCAAGTTGAAGCTGTGAATAAAATTATAAAGCAGACCTTGAAGATGAAACTGGAAGTGAAGAAGGGAACATAGGTAGACGAGCTTCAGAAAGTATTATGGGCTTACAAGACCACAGCTCGTAGTTCCACAGGCGAGACTCCGTTCTCAATGGTGTATGGGTCTGAAGCCATGATTCTAGTAGAGTTAGAAGTCACCTCGCAGCGAAGAGCGACCTTCGATCCAAATGACAATGATCAATTACTTAATGCAAATTTGGATTTGCTTGAAGAAGCTAGGGAGACAGCTAGGCTGATAGTAGCTGTCTACTAACAAAGAATAGCGAGGTACTATAACAAGAATGCTCGGATTCGCAGATTCAATGTCGGAGACCTAGTACTGCGTATCATTCTGCCTGGAGCTCGCAAACCCAGTGATGGGTCCTTAGGCCCAAATTGGGAAGGACCCTATATCATCAAGGCAAACTTGGGAAATGGAGCTTATCATTTGACCAACATGAATGGAGCGGAGGTCCCTCGAGCTTGGCATGCCGAGCATCTGCGACCGTATTATTAGTAACTTTATTTGTTACCCAAGATTCAACGTTGTAATAAGAAATGAAAGCTCCATTTCCCCTCATAAGGTGCATTATTTCACAAAGTTAACAGGCTCCGTGCTGATAAGCTTGTAGCTCGCTAAAATAAAAAGAGCCTAAAAAGCAGGTGTGGCTAAGTGCCCCTACATAGCTTGCTAAAATAAAAAGAGCCTAAAAAGCAGGTGTGGCTAAGTGCCCCTATAAAACTTAGTTTAATCAAACGCTCGCACTCACTAGGCTTTATAGCTTACAGTTATTTTTTGTTCTATGTTACAAAACCTCTCAGGTGCAGGAACAAGGAATCAAGGTTCCAGTCCACCGCGATCAAGCTAGGTGGGTCAGACGATAAACAACGCTACATTGTTTCTTCTGTAAACATTGTGCTTCTAATGTTATTTTCAATTATGTTATCTTGCATATTTTAAAATTTGAATAACATTTTGTAGAATTTTTATATAACCATGACGACATGCCTATTTTAGATTTTTGCATGTTCATGATAATATTTTTAATTACAACATGATTGATATAGATATTGAGAAAAAATTTTAAGATTGATGGTTTTCTTCTTTAGCAAAGTTACTTATTGATACGGGTCAACTCCACAACATCCTTTTGGGTCTTAATAGTTAGACTTCAGAAGGGTCTCGTAGGGTGCCCGGCAGAATCACTGGGTCCATTAGAGGGAAGAGGGAATTCAGATCGGGTCCTGTCAAATGGACTGTCAATGTGGATTTTTAATGTTTAACCTCCTCAATTCTTTTTTTTTTTTTAATATTTTAATATTAATTTTAATCTAATTCTACTTTTAATTTAGTTTTTTTTTATCATTGAATCTCCACCATGCACCTTAACTTGATGGATGGCGGAGATATATTTTGTAATTTATTAATTTTTAAAAATATATAAAATAATATAAAAGGGTAAAATCATAAAATTATAAACCCTTAGTCTCGATTTTTAACTTCATAGTGTTAGAAGCTAGATTATGAAGTTAAAATGATAAATCTAGTCAGCGTTAATCTAAACTAGGACATTGAAGAGTTAATGATCGTTATAGGATTATACGATAATCGTCTTAATAAGAAAAAGTCAAAGAGATGTAAAATAGTTCTTTATAAATAAGAGATAAATTATAAGGGGTAATACGGTTAAGTTCAAAAATGAGAATTATAAGATTTATTATTTAGAATTAGTAGTCAATCACTGATTGGATTAAATTAAAATATGAGTGATGGTCAAGTGAGTCAAAGGGACAAGCTTGTCATTTTGGGAAATGTTACTTATATATATAAGTAACACTTAGAAAAAAAAATTGATGAAAGCAAAGAAGGAGTGGTTGTGAGATTAGAAAGAAAGAAAGAGCAGTTGTAAACTTGAGAGAGTAAGTGAGAGTGGTATACGGCAAAGCAAGAAAGGAGAAGAGGAAAGCTTCCATCAATCTTTCCAACCTCCAACCACATCTCTAGAGTGTTTTTTTAGCTAAACCCATCAATCTTAAGCAAGAAACAAGATGAGACATTGACAGGACCCAACCCAGACTCTCTCTAATCTCTGTTTTGGAGGGTCCTACCGGGCACTCCAAGAAACTTCTCTTAATCCGACTTGTCGGAATGGAGAGTTTCGCAAAGCGAATCCCTTAATCTTACCCGATTTTCTTAACTTAATTCAATTGTATTCTTTATTTTTGAAAATAAGTTGGGTGGATAAAATTTGTTCGCAATTTCATTTTAAAACGAGTTTGTAAAAATTTCAGCAGCATAACGGTCGCATTTTTAAAGTTTCCAAAATTTTTGCCTGTAATAAAACACACTTCAACTATATTTCCATTTCCTCTCAACTTCTTTAATCCACAAACATACATTATCACCGCACTTTACACAATCAATATGCATGAAATCATAATAGAATGTATAAGTATATATATCATACATGAAAATTCATAACCAATCACAATAACATTTACAAATATATAATTCAAAATGCAAGATGTCATGGTTATGATATAATACAAATATTTTTTCATGATTAATATGTTCAACATATGTACATGTTTTATACAATCCTATTTCATAGCTCGCCCACCTATAGGTATGTAATGAAAATCTCTCTGACCCACCGTCCTACGACAGCACCCAATAGTGAACAAGCTACACAATAGGTAAACAAGTTAGTGCAATAAAACAGTGTAATATAATATGGTCTAAGGTAATAAGTTATAAACTTATTCATCCTTAGAAATTTCAAAATCTCAAAGTTTTCTTTAAAATTCACCATGTATACCCTTAAAATACTCTAATCATCACGGACGATTCTAATTAACACCAATGTGAAGCTTCTAAAGTATCTCAATCACTACGATGCGGAATTTACTACATCGCAACGTAAGGTGAAAAATCTCGTATCTGAGCGACTACAATGCGAAATTTTCTACATCGCGATCGTAACACTATAACTCTGGACGACTACGAGCGGAATGTATTGCATCGCCACGTAGTGCAAAACTGTAAACTAACCGACTACGTGTGGAATTATCTGCGTCGTAACGTAGCGCTATATATTCTAAAAAAATTGAGCAACTACAGACGGAATTTTTTACATTGTCATGTAGTGCTAAATTACTCTATAGACTGAGCGGTTACGAATGAAATTTTCTACATCGTTTTGTAGCGCTAAATCTCGTATGATCTTAGGCATATACATGGGCTTCAAAACTAAATTCATTAAGTACAAAAACAAAAAACTACTTGTTTTCGAATCTCTAAAAATTTTCTTGATTTCGTGTAAGATCTTTTACTCAACTTGAACTTATATTTTACAATTCATTTTATAAAACTTGAAAATAACACAAGTTATAAATGAAATTGGAATTAAAGTATAGATAACATAAGCGATGTAACACTTACCTCAGGTTCCAAGCTTTCTAAAGGACTTTACAGAAGCTCATTCCCTTCACTAGCTTGTGCGTCACCTGCACCACATGTTCTTATTTAAAATACGCTACAATGTGCTACATAAACTACACACATTGCTTTTAAACTTTAAAACTATTTACAATGCACTTTTTAACTACAACTTTCTCTATTAGATTTTAATTTAATCGAGGCTTCCTAATTCCAGTTTCTTCACAAAATTTTCAGTTATACATCCCTAGGGACACCCTCATGCAGTCCGTAAAATTTTCAGAGACCCGGAACGAAAAGTCAAAATTTTAGATCCCCTATAACATAACAGTGCGCACAGCCCATTCTATGGGCTGTTTCGCTTCCATTTTTGCTTAGACCATCTTTTTATCTTTCACTTAGGTCCCCCGTAAAATGGTTTCGAAAAACTCTAAGTATTGATGGGTGAAACCTAGGAAAAACACCTATTTTCTACACTTTTTGATGCTCGTTTTCATATCGAACAAGCAACAATGTTATTTCTTTCATATCTAAAATTCTTTTACCTAATTATGATCAAATATATTCATTCCATGCGTAAAAAAATGCATTTATATAGACATCTTACTTTACGACTCTCTAAACGCACTATTTTGGTCATAATTTGTCCAATTTTTATCGGAATCATTCCCTTCCAAAACCTATGGTTTGTTATGACTCTTAGGCATGATTTGAGGTCTAGAACAACCCTAAATAAGTTAAAACAGTGCAGGTTATCATTACTCCTTTATGGGACTCGGGATTCTCCATTTTGCTAAAAACTACTCATTTGATAATTCTATCACTTCTATATGCTTTCCTATCCTCAAATAAGCTTAGATTTAAGTTCACATCAATCAAAACTCAGAGGTATCCTACTGTCCGTCATAACTGTGACACACACATATACACATCAAAGTGTAAATCTTTTCAATTCTACATGTTAATCTCTCTCAATCCTTTTATCAAACAACTTATCTACATCTTGTTAGACACTTTATGAATTTAAATCACCCTTTAAAGTTTGCTATCCATAAACCCTAGCCTACCATTCATACACAACAACATGTCATCTAAACTTCCATAGCACCCACTTAGGGTTCTATACTAGTTTTAAGTGTAAAATACCCTACAAAATTCACTACAACAACAAGACTATCAATATACTCATTATAATTCCAACTAGCTTTAAAGTTGAGAGAAGAGATAATATCTTACCTTAATCTTTGTTGGGTTTTGCTTTCCTAACTTGGATTTGACAAGACCCAACCCAGACTCTTTCTATTCTCTTATCTGGAGGGTCCCGTCGGGTACTCCAACGGACTTCTCTTAACCCGACTTGTCGGAATGAAGAGATCCGCGAAGCGAATCCCTTTTTCTTTCTCGATTTTCTTAACTTACTTAAATTATATTCATTAAATCTATAAATAAGTTGGGTGGTTAAAATTTTTTCACAATTTTATTTTAAAACGGTTTTATAAAAATTTTGGCAGCATAACAGCTGCATTTTTAAAGTTTCCAAAATTTTTACCTGCAATAAAATACACTTCGACTATATATTCATTTTCTCCCAACTTCATTTATCCATAAACATGTATTTTCATCCCACTTTCCACAACAATAAGTATAAACTCATACTAGGATATACATATATACATCATGCATGAGAATTCATAAGTATTCACACTAACATTTACAATCTACAATCTCAAAATAATTTGCAAGATGCTATAGTTATAATGTAATACAAATGTTTTTCCAAAATTGATATCCTCCAACCATATGCATGATTTATACAACATAATTGGCAACTCGCCCACCTATTGCAATGAATTATTTCATCGATTTTGATTTTGGTTCTTGATTTTTCCTTGCAATACCTGTGGAGGTTTTATACAATATGAAAAAACAATAATATAAGTTTAAAACAATCACTACTATTAGATACATTTACAATTAATCGCTTATAGACTTATTGGAAATCATAACTTATAAAAATCGTAAAACTTTTCATGAAATTCTTTTACTTCAAAAGACACCATTCGTATTCTCCAATTACGATGTCACAAGGCGACTTAGTGAACACCAACCGTGACTTTTCTAATACTTCTCAGCAACCACATATGGAATTTTCTGCATCGCCAATCGTGGTGCGAGCTACTATATAGGCTTAGCGACTACGTGCGTAATTGTGCGGAATTTACTGCATTGCAAACGTAGTGCAATTTACTATATTAAATCTGAGCACTCGATTACGGAATTTTATGCATCGCAATATATAGTGCTATGCGAAACTGTAACTCTGAGTAACTACGAGCGGAATTTTCTACATCGCTATGTAGTGCTAGGTACTCTGAGATGTTAAGGGTCTACGAATGGCTTTGAAAACTTTTTTTTTTCTTATTAGGTGCTTTAAGCACCAAAACTCATTTTTCTTTGAATTTCTTTTCTAAGTGCATGAAGCACTAATTAACTCATATTTTGAAATTTTTAAACTTAGAGCTTTTAAGCTCACTTTCTCAAGGATCTTTTAAATCTCAAAACACTTTGAACACATATTAACATTTATATATAAATCTTTTTGAGAATAAATAAACTTACAATAACCAATACGATTGACTATAACGTGAGTTAGTATACTCACTTCAATTCACACTCGCCAACGGGCTCTAATAGATCTCCCTCGCTCCACTAGCTTGCTCCGAAACTACATATCACATTCTCATTCAAACTTTGCTAGAATGAACTTCATTGAACTACAATTGAAACTTGGAATACAATTAACTCTATTATGACCACTTTAGACTACAATCTAGACTACAATCTTTCCATCTTGTTTCTAACTTAACTGAGGCTTTCAAATTCCGATTTCTTCACAAAATTTTCTGTTTTGAAACCCCTAGGGACACCCCAACGCAGTCCGTATAATTTTTGAGAGTCCGGAACGAAAAATCGAAATTTTAAGCCTCTTTTGACACCCAATAACAAAATGTGATGCACAAGTCTGCTCGGGGGTCTGTTTTCTTTCATTCTTTTCCCTACGATTCTTTTATCTCACATTCTGGTCACCTGTAAAATTTCATCAAAAAATTCTATCGTTTGCTATGTCAAATCTAAGAAAAACGCCTTGTTTCGAGCACTTTTTGAAGCACTTTTTCGCATCAGACGAGTGACGATGGTTTTTTTTTGTATCAAAAGTTCTTTTACCTAATTATGATCAACTAAATTCATTCCATGCAATAAAAATTGTATTTACATAGTTATTTCATTTAACGTCTCTCTAACAATATTATTTTGGGCATAACTTGCGTAATTTTTATCGGAATCGTTTCGTTCCAAAACCTATGGTTTTCTATGACTTCTAGGCATAATTTGAGGTCTAGAACAACCCTAAATAAGTCAAACTTATGCAGGTTATCTTTATCCCATGGTTTGACTCGGGATTTTCCAAATTAGCCAAAACTACCTCTTTGACAATTTTATCAATTCTATATGCTTTCCTAACATCAATTATGCTTAAATTTGGGTTCAAATTCATCAAAACTCAGAGGTTATCTACTGTCTTTCATAGCCTTGACACACCCACATACTCATTAAAAGTAGAACTTTTCAAAGTTTACAAGACAATCTCTCACAAGCTTTTTATCAAACAACTAGTCTACTAATTGTGTGACTTTTTAGTGCTTTAAACTATGCTTTAAAGATTGATATTCATGAACCCTAACCTAAGATTTACATACAAGAACATGCCATTAAGGTTTCCATATCATCTAGTTAGGATTCTACACTTGTTTAAAGTGTAGAATACCCATCTCAAGACACTACAATCACATAGCTTTTATTAAACTCATACAACACCAACCTTGTGAAATCTTGAAGAAAATGATGAGAACTTACCAAGTTTTTGCTTAGGGGATGATCTTCTAGCTTGGATTTCCTTGAAATCTTGTTCTAAGGCTTGAAATTGGGTGAAAAGATCTTGCTTCTCCTTCTTTCTTGCTATTGCCGTCCACTTCCCCTTACTCTCTCCCTTTCCATTTCTTTTTCACGGCACTTTCTCTCATTCTCTATATTTCTCATGGCAACACTCCTCCTTTTTGTTCAAAAATGTCTCTAAGTGTTGTATATATATAGAATTAACATTTCCTAAAATGACTTCCATGTCCCTTTGACTAGTTTTGACAATTACTAACATTTTACTTTAATTAACTTAATAATTAACTACTAGTGAGAAATAATAACTCCTATAATTCTCATTTTAAACTTAATCATATTATCTTTTATAACTTATCTCTTATTTGCGGACGAACTATTTTACCCTTCATTGACTTTTTCTTATGAACTTAATTATTGTGTAATTCTAAAACAATCGTTCGCTCTTCGATGACTCGATTTAGATTAACATTAACTAGATTTATTATTTAAACTTCATAATCTAGTTTCTAACATTAGGAGGTTAAAAATCAAGATGAGGGGTTTATAATTTCTTCCTCCCTTATAAAAATTTCGTCCTCGAAATTTTAAACTGCTTACCTGATTCAAATAAGTGAGGATACTGGGCACGCATCTGCTCTTCAGGCTCCTAAGTAGCCTCTTCTGATCCGTGATTTCGCCATAACACCTTCACTAGCGGAATTACCTTACTATGTAGCACTTGATCTCTACGATCTAGAATCTCCACTAGCTGCTCCTCATAGGTCAAGTTTTCCTTCAATTGCACTGGTTGTTCTTTAAGAATGTGGGAAGGATCGACGACATACTTGCGAAGCATGGAGACATGGAACACATCATGGATGTTAGCCAACTCTTGTGGTAGCTTCAATCGATAAGCCACTCCACCCACTTTGTCCACTATCTCATATAGGCCTATATATCGTGGGCTCAACTTCCCACGTTGCCCAAATCTCAAGATGCCCTTCTAGGGTGAGATTCGTAGAAATACTCTGTCACCCACTTCAAACTTTAGATCTTGTCTTCGATTGTTTGCATAGCTTTTCTGTCTATCACTTGCTATCTTCAACCGTTCTTTAATCACACTTATCTTCTTGGTTGTAGCTTGGACAATCTCTAGGCCAATCATTCTTCTTTCACCTACTTCATCCCATCAGACTGGGGTTTTGCACTTCCTGCCATACAACGCCTCATATGGTGCCATACTAATGCTGGACTGATAGCTATTGTTGTAGGCAAACTCCATCAACGCTAGGTAATTATCCCTGACACGACTCGAACCAGACCTTATCTAGGCTCTTGTCTGGAGGATCCCACCAGGCATTTCAACGGACTTCCTGAACCCGACTCGTCGAATTAAAAAAAACCTAAGAAGCGAACCCTTAACTTTCTTAACAGGTTTACTCGTTTAAACTTAAGAATTAGATTTTCTTTAAAATAGTTGGGAGTGATAAAATTTTTTAACAATTTAGAAAAAAAAAACAATTTTAGAAAAATTTCAACAGCATAACGGTTGCATTTTTGACAAACCCAAAATTTTACCTGCAAAAAATTACACTTCGACTATAGTTCCATTTCCTTCTAACTTCTTTATTTACAAACATGCATTAAAATCACTTTCTCCACAACAATATGCAAGAACTCATGCTAACATAGGCATGTATACTTTATATGTGAAAATGCATAAGTATTTACAATATTATTTACAATCATACAAATTAAATTACAAGTAATTTTCCAAAATTTACATATTCAATCCATAAACATGATTACATCAATACATTTTATGAATCGCCCATCTAAAAGCAAAATGTCAGTCTCTCGACAAACGAGTCCCCTATAAGTAACACCTGATGGGATAAGCGGGCTACACAACACAAATGAGAGGTTAGATCGTCACATAATAATAGTACGTAATGATATTCCAATTTAATGCTTTACTTATATAGTTGTTGAAATTTCTTTTTCAATTTTTAAAATATTTCTTATAAAAAGATCATGTATATACCCTAGTGTACTCTAGCCATTACGTGACGATTTTTTCACTCATGTCAACGTAATGCTACTATAGTCTCTCGACCACTACGTACGGAATTTACTACATCGCGACATAAGGTGAGATAATCTCAACTCTGGGCATCTACAATGGGAATTCTCTACGTCATAATTGTAGTGCTAGTGAACTATACTCTGTGCAACCACATGCGGAATTTTCTACATCGCATATTGTGGAGCAACTACTCACTATCACTTGTAACTAGGTACGAAATTTTCTACATCATAGCTTATCACAAGCGATTATAACTCTAGACAACTACTAGCGAAATTTTCTACGTCGCCATGTAGTGCCCATTTACTTCAATACTACAGTATACACATGGTTCTTAACTCAAGCTTTGCACCAAACTTTTGAAAACAACTTTTGCCTTCGAATTTCATTTCTTGATTTGAGGCAATGATTTTTAATAAAGATCCAATTCATATTTGGAAAACCATTTTAAACATTTATTGAGTATTAATAAGTAACAATATAAATTAAGATTAAACGAACGTAAGCGGAGTACACTTACCTCGATCTCAAATACGCTCAAGCGCATCAATGGGCCCCTCGTGCCTCACTCACCTGCTCGTTTCCTACATAACATTCATATTCATAAGAATAGCACTTGACTAGTCAACAATGTACTTAGTCACATTGTTTCTACACTTTTAACCTTTTTGATAATTCTATACGCTATAACTTTTTCATCTCGATTTTAACTCAATCAGGACTCTCTAATTCTAATTTTTTCACAAAAGTTTCAGTTATACACCTCTAGGGACACCCTCACGCAGCTCGTAAAATTTTTAGAGGCCCGAAACGAAAAATCAAAATTTTAAGCCTCATTTGACACCCTATAACAGAATGTGAGGCAGCAACCTGCTTGGGGCTCCGTTTTCTTTTGTTCTTTTTCCTACAATCCTTTTATCTCATATTCTGGTCACATGTCAAATTTCATCAAAAAATTTTTATCGTTTGCTATGTCAAATCTAAGAAAAACGCCCTATTTTAGGCACTTTTTCATGCACTTTTTCGCATCGGACGAGCGACGATGATTTTTTTTCATGTCTAAGCTTCTTTTACCTAATTATGATCAATTAAATTCATTTCATGCAATAAAAATTATATTTACATAGTTATTTCACTTATCGACTCTCTAACGGTACTATTTTGAGTATAACTTGCGTAATTTTTATTGGAATCGTTCCGTTCCAAAACCTATGGTTTTTATGATTCATAGGCATGATTTGAGGTCTAGAACAACCTCATATATGTCAGACTTGCACAGGTTGTCTTTCTCCTATGGTTTGAGCTCGGGATTCCCAAATTGCTCAAAACTACTACCATTGAGCTTCTATCACTTCTACTTATCTTATTAGGCTCTAATATGCATTTAAATATGCTCATTTCTATCTAAATTCAAAGGATTACACATCTCCCCTTAGTGACCAAACTCACCATACACACACACCACACACTACTCTTTCATTTCAACAATCACAATTCACTCACAACTTTTGTCAAATACTTAGAGTACATGAAAATCAATTTTGTTTCCACTTATTTTAAGTTTATGACAGCCCTTTTTATACAGTCCTAATCTATCATTCACTCACAACAACTTATCATTAAAGCTTACCTAACTCCAACCTAGAGTTCTATACAAATTTTGAGGGTAAAACACCCAACACAACATACCAACACCAACACAATTTTCATCCAACACATACCACACCAACTAGAAATCAAGATGAAGAAAAGAGGTGATATCTCACCTTGTTTCTTGTTTAGAAGGGTGAGATTAACTTGGAAGAGGTCTTAGAGAAGTGGTTTGAAGCTTGGATGGTTGCTTCTTCACCCTTTTCTTCTTGCCGTTCAACTTCACCTCTGCTGTTCTGTTTTCCTTTTTTTTTTTTTCACGCCAGATCTGTTTTGCTCTTGTATTCACGGTTGCTCTTGTTTTTCTTTCATCAAAATTTACTCTAAGTGTTGTATTTATATCATTAACAATTCAAAAATGCCTTCCATGTCCCCTATTCCTTCTATTTCACGCCACTTCCTCTCATTTTCTAACATCTCACGACTGCACTCTTTTCTTTTGTCAATTTCCTAGCAACTTTGCACTCTTCATTCTCAATTGTGTTTTAAGTGTTATTTATATATCTCATTAACAATTTATAGAATGTCAAGCTTGTCCCTTGACTTGTTTTGACTATCACTCTTAGTTAATTTTTAAGTTAATTTGTTATTAACTACTAATTCTACATGATACTTCCTCTAGTTTTTATTTTTGGATTCAAACATATTATCACTTATAATCACTCACTTAATTGTGAACGAACTATTTTACCCTTCACCGACTTATTGTACTATAAGTATCCAACATTTTAATATCGCTCATAAGGTTGTTAGTATTATTCATAACTTAACTTACACCTTTCCATATGCTAACTTCTACACTAGAACACTAAAAAATAAAATATCAAGGATAGGGGTTTACAATCCCAACTCCCTTTGAACTCCATCACACACGCTCTCAACACGTCTCGAGAATTTGGATGGTTCTTTCTGATTGGCCATCTGTCTGTCGGTGAAAAGTTATACTGAAACTCAATCTGGTGCCCAATGGCTTCTTGTAGCTTCGGCCAAAATCGAGAAGTGAAGTGAGGATCTCTGTCTGATACAATGGACACTGGTGCACCATGTAACCTCACGATCTTATCTACATATATTTTAGCTAACTTTTCCAGAAAATAAGTATTCTTAATCGCAAGAAAGTGAGCCGACTTTGTCAATCTATCAACTATCACCCAAATGACATTATGTCCACTCTGTGTCCTGGGAAGTCCCATCATGAAATCCATTGTGATCCTTTTCTACTTCCACTCCGGAATAGACAAGGGTTGTAGTAAAACCTGCAGGTTTTTTATGCTCAATCTTAATCTGCTGATAGGTTAAGCACTTAGATACGAACTCTGCTATCTCTCTCTTCATGCCTCTCCACCAGTAATGGTTCTTTAGAGTCTGATACATCTTAGTACTCCCTGGATGCATGGCGTATGCTGAAGAGTGTGCCTCTTCCATGATCTCTTTCTTCAAGTCTGTCACATCTAGCACACACAATCTTGGCTCAATACCAGAGTTCCATCACCTCTTATTGCAAAGTTACTCCGTTGCCCCGCTTCTACTTCATTTCTTAGCTTCCTCAAATGTGGATCCTGGGCTTGTAAATCTCTAACTCGATCCACCAGCACTGGACGGACCTGAAAGGTTGCTAACAAAGCATCTGAATTCGTCATCTCCAGTCTGACTCCCATGGTGACAGGACCCTAACCAGATCTTCTCTAGACTCTTGTTTAGAGGATCCTGCTGGACACTTTAACGGATTTCCTGAACTCGACTCGTCGGATTGAAGAAACCCGAGAAGCGAACCCTATACTTTCTTAGCCGGTTTACTCGCTTAACTTAAGAATTTAGTTTTCTTTAACATAGTTGGGAGTGATAAAATTTTTCGCAATTTCATTTCAAAATGATTTTATAAAAGTTTCGGTAGCATAATGACTGCATTTTTAACAAATCCAAAATTTTACCTATAAATAAACATACACTTCGACTATAATTTCATTTCCTCTCAACTTCTTTATCCACAAACATGCATTAGTATCACACATTTCCAAATCAATAACACATGAGATTATAATACAATGTACAAGTATATATCTACATGAAAATCCGTAAGTAATCACGAAATATTTACAACTACACCATCCAATATGCAAATTAATTTTCCACAATTAACGTCTTCAATCCATATACATAATTTACACAACATATTTTTGTGACTCGTCCCACCTATATATATATATGAGATGAAAATGTCGTCACCTCGTCCGACGATCGCATCCAATGGAATATATAGCTACACAATCATTAAACAAGTTAGTGCAACAAAATAATATAATATAATAAACACTAAGGAATTAAGTTGCAAACTTATTCCCCCTTGAAATTTCAAAATCTTAAGGTTTCTTCCAAAATCTCCATGTATACCCTTAAAGTATTCTATCGATCACGGACGATTTTAACTAACGCCAACGTGAAGCTACTACGGTATTTCAACCACTACGATACGAAATTTACTGCATTGCACGTAGGATGATAAATCTTATAACTGAGCAACTACAACGCAGAATTTTCTGCATCGCTATTGTAGTGCTAAAACTCTAGGCAACTACGAGCGGAATATACTACATCGCCACGTAGTGCCAAACTGTAAAATAACCAACTACACGTGAAATTGTCTGCATCGCAACGTAGCGCTATACTTTCTAGGAAAACTGAGCAACTACGGACTGAATTTTATGCATCGTCGCGTAGTGCTAACTTCTCTATGATCTGAGCGGCTATGGACGAAATTTTCTGCATCGTCACGTAACGCTAAATCTCATATAATCTTAAGGTATATACATGGGTTTTTAAAACTAAATTCATTAAGTGCAAAAGCACAAAACTACATACTTTATAAACTTCGAAAGTTCTTTTAATTCTACTTCTAAAGAAAATAACTTATATTGATTTATATCACTTTATGAATTCCATAAGAACCCACATATTCACAACTTGAATTTTGATATTGGAAAATCATTTTCGTTCTCACTTGACACTTATATACAATAGTTAACGCAAAGGCATAGAATTAAACATAAGTGATAGTATACTTATCTCAAAGCCGCGTAGATCCGCGTCAAACGCCTCGACGAGTCTCTCGGACCTTGCGTGCTCGCTTGTCACCTGCATGACAATTTCTTATTATCACTTTTGACAATCACATAACTCAACTTTAAATTAACATTTCTAACACAACTTGCTCCAATAACGACCCTTTTACACTATAACTTCCCAACTTATTTCTAACTCAACCGAGACTCTCTAATTCCGATTTCTTCACAAAATTTTTAGTTTTTCACCCCTAGGAACACCCTCATGTAGTCCATATAATTTTTAGAGGCCCGAAACGAAAAATTAAAATTTTTCGCCTCATTTGACACCCCATAACAGAACGTTATGCACAGCTCTACTCGGGGCTCCATTTTCTTTTGTTCTTTTTCCTACGGTCCTCTTATCTCACATTCTGGTCACTCGAAAAATTTCATCGAAAAATTCTATCATTTGTTATGTCAAAGCTAAGAAAAACGCCCTGTTTTTGGCACTTTTTTATGCGCGTTTTTGCATTAGATGAGCGACGATGGTTTTTCTTTCGTATCTAAGGTTCTTTTACCTAATTATGATCAACTAAATTCATTCCATGCAATAAAAATTGCATTTACATAGTTATTTCACTTAACGTCTCCCTAACGCCACTATTTTAGGCATAACTTGTGCAATTTTTATTGAAATTGTTCCATTCCAAAACCTATAGTTTTTATGACTCCTAGGCATGATTTGAGATCTAGAACAACCCCATATAAGTCAGACTTGCATAGGTTACCTCTATCCTATTGTTTGAGTTCGGGATTCCCAAATAGGCTTCATACTATTATATGTACTCCCATTTGTTCCTTCTGGCAGATGCTGTACTGGGTACCTGTAATTGAATTGCATCTGTAGGAAGAAAAGCAACAGAATTAAACAAATCAAAAGAACTGACAAAATAAATTGATCAATTTATGTATATATACATACACCGACGTCGGTATGTGATGGCAAACGTAAACCGACTACGGGCTAAGTTGGGAAACGTAAGCTGAATCGGATGATGCTGAAGTATTTGAACCAACGCCGGCTTACGTTACCAAGATAACCCAAATCGGCATATCTTTGTCTACTTAAACTGACGTTGGTCTCTGTTTCCAAACATCAGCCGAATCGGCATTCGTTTTTCAACTTGAACAGATGTCAGGCTATGTTTCCAAACACAAGCCAATCACTCAACCAAACCTGCATTTTCCATTGAATTCTGACCACATCCTAAACAAAATACAACATAACCTGACCTTAACCATCAAATAAAGCTGATCGGTTTTTGTTCCGTTAACCTAAGCCGACGTCGGTATAAGATATCCAACATAAGCCGAGTTAGCTTTTGTTGGTATACATAAACCTACGTCGGATTATGTTGCCACACATAACCCGATCGGCTTCTGATAGTATTAAATCCTTCTAAACCTGCAATTTCAGTACAAATCCAAACCATATCCTAACCAAATGCAACACAATCTCACCGTAATCATCAATGCCCAACGTTTAAAAACACAAACCAACTCTACAAAATGGTAAGAAATTCAAAAAGTCACAAAATTATACACGAATCGGCTTACCTTTACCAATGGAGTAGGAGGACGTGCTCGACAGCAATTTGCAGTGGTTACAGGGTGACGGCGACGGCGTGAGATGGTCGGCTACTGTGCAAAGTCGGCATCGAGGTGCGTGGCTTGATAGACAACGGGTTTGGTTTTTCGTCGGGTTGCATTTGTCACCCATTCTCACTGATCGAGATATCTTAAATAGCAAGGATAGTTTCGTAATTTTCGTTTTCCCTTTTTTTTAAATTTTGAAATCGAGTGGCAATTTCGTAATTTTAGGACAGGGGCAATTTGGGTATCTTAGGTATAGAATGCAATTCATTTGTTTGGGAGGTTAAAATAGAATTTTTTATAAATATTGGGTATAAATGTATTTTATGTTATTTAGATGGTTCTTTTTTATATTTTTCACAAGTTAAAATTATTATTATTTTAAACTCGCTAAAGTTTCTCTTCTACATACTTGGCTCTAGGACGAAGCTGAAGTTTTTGAGACGTGGGAGGGAAGGGTAGGAGACATAGAACCAGCTCTCCTTATACTTCCCAACGTTGGATTTGCCCTTTCCTTCTCCTTGGGGCAAGAGATCCTTGTAGTCAAATTGGCGGGCTGTGAGGTAGTAGATGCCATTGGGTTTTTCTCCCGCCTTTGCACTCAAACCCTTGATACTATAGAAAGTTTGGATTATTTTAGGAGTAGGAGGACGAAGACCATTTTTGAGGAAGGCCAGAGCCAACGAGGTCAGCTGTGCATACGAGTTTGGTGTTAACTGGAACGGAGCGAGCTTGACAGCGTTCAAGAACCTGATCAAGTAGGAAGGAACTGGGAATCTCAGTTCGTGTTCCAGGTGCTGAGTGCTGACAGCGACATACCCCTGTGAAGGATAGACTGCATGTTTCTTTGGAGTGGGTAACATCGCGCGGCAGTCTCTGGGGATATGGAATTGAAGAGCAATCTCTTCCAGCTCGGAAATTTTTAAGGAGGACGAGTGGTGAGCAAACAATTTGCGAGCTTCCCTCTCATCTTCAGCTCGTTGCTTTTCCATGGTTCGACGACTTGATTCAGAAGTAACTCGAGCCTCAGCTGATCCCTCTCCTCGGGAAGTTTCCTTGCGAGCTCCGCTTAAAGATATCTGTGTAGAGGAAATATGTTTAGGTCGCAGCAATTCACATGCATGACAACCCACAAACAGTAATAAGGTCGCTAAGAAGCTCGTAACAAGATCAAATTGACAGAAGTTGAAAAGTTTTGTTCAAGAAACTCATAACAGCAAAGGTTCAACACCAAAAAAAAAAAAAAAAACATGATGTACTCAAACCATTTAGACACCATGATGTCAAAGTTTTAACAGCGATAGTTTAATATCAAGAACATGGCATGTTCATACCATCACATATACAAGAATGGCGTAATGGAAGCACAATATAATATAAACTCAACAAAAATAATCCAAAGAACTGAAAATTTGAAGAAAGAAACCAGAAGCTTACTTTGAATCTTTGACGAAATGGAAAGAAACGGTGACTGGAAATATGGATTTCGTGCAAAAGCTTGTGAGTTTTCTACGTTTGGTTGCTTGGTTGCTTTGAAAGAAAATGACAGATAAAGAAGAAAGTGGAAGAGGCCCCACCAGTTTATATAGATATACGAGCTCGAACCCCAGCCGTCAGATCTATGAGTTGTGTAACCGTCATGAATCCAATGGTGCAACGTGAGGTACGGTTTTGTAATCATGGAGCCGTCAGTTGAAAGGCGTGTGCATTAAATGCGCATGTAAGGGACGTGCTAACGTTGTTTTAGTTACCTCCTGCATGAACGCCACGTGTCGAAGCTGAAAAGACAGAATTTGAAAGGGTGCGAAGCAGTTATTCAATTTGACGTGTCAAAGAAGCCAGCTTTTACCAGCGAGCTCAAGCTCCCAGTTCGCAGAGCGAATTGCGAGCTGGGGGGCTGATGTTATATGCATTTTTCGGACTCATTAAATGGGCTAGTAAAAGCCCAGTTTAGGCCCGATAAGAAGGTCTAATAAAGTCAACCCAGTCAAGGCCCATCAGATGAGGTCCAGTATCAATTCTAAGCCCAGCTCACTCTGCAGCTCGCTCAGGTAATTTCTTCAGTTGACATCAACGGACCTGTAAACACAGCCAGGCTATAGCTCACCTTGTGCACAGCTCGTCTCTTAGCGAGCTCAAGCTCGAAACCGCCATACAGTCAGCAGCTCGCCCAAGAGCGTAGTTAATGCAAAATCTTCTAGAACAGGCAGTTACCTAATCCAACCATGATTCTCTCTTCAGAAACGGAAATTAATTCAAATTCAAACTCAAACTCAGTCAACATGATCTCGGAATTTAAGAAGCAGTTTCCTGATTCTATTCAAACAAATTAGGAAGTGTAATTAATTCATGATTCTCTTCCTTATTTTTCCTGATTATTTGGAAAGTATAATTAATTCGGGATTCTTTTCCTATTTCACTGCAATCAGAATTATAACGTCTCTTCCCCTATAAATAGGGGTTAAAATCATTGTAATCAAGAGGGAGAATATTGAATAATATACTTGACAGGACCCTTCCCAGACCTTATCTAAGCTCTTGTCTGGAGGATCCTGCCGGACACTTCAACGGACTCATCGAAACCGACTCGTCGGATCGAAGACATCCAGGAAGCGAACCCTAACTTAGTATTCCGGTTTACTCGTTAAAACTTAGTGATTTGATTTTATCTGTAACTGATTGGGAGGGATAAACTTTTTCCTTTAACTATTTCAAATTCTTTTATAAAAATTTCAGCAGCATAACAGCTGCGTTTTTTATAAACCAAAAATTTCACCTGTGAATAAAATAACACTTCGACTATTTCTGAAAACCTCTCAACTTCTTTATCCACAATTATGCAATATTCATCACATTTCCATAAGCATAAGCAATGCATTTGAATTCAAATATGCATATATATAGAATGCAAAAATATTTACAACTTTACAATTCCACATCATTGAAATCCACAATTTAATAGGTTAAATACATATACAAAAATGTTTCCAAAAGTCTTGCGCAATCGCCCCACCTATACAAACGCAACGCAAAAGGCCGATGTCTCGTCCGGCGGGCACGCAATAAAACAAATGAGCTACAAAATAAGCAGTGGGTTAGCGCAACAAGGATATATATAATATCACATACACTAACATAAGGATTCGTTATTAATTCAAGTTTTACAATTTCTTTAAATTCTTCCATGTGTATCCTTGACTCGTTCTAACCATCACGGGCGATTATAACTAACGCCAACGTGAAGCTTACTAATGTATCTCAACCGCTACGTTATGGAATTTACTGCATCGCACGTTGGGCGCTAAGCTATTCACTAAACAACTACGATGTGGGATTCTCTGCATCGCAAGCGTAGCGCTAACTAACAACTAATCAACTACGTGCGGAATTGTCTGCATCGCAATGTAGCGCTATACTTTTCTATAAACTGAGCGATTACGGACGGAATTCTCTGCATCGTCACGTAACGCTAAATCTCATTAACTTATAAGGTATACGCATGGGTTTTCATAATAAATTTCCTTAAGTGCAAAAGCACAAATGACACTAGTTTGAAAATCTTGAACACTTTCTTATTCCATTTTCTTTACATGCAACTCATTATCACTTTCTAGTAACATATGGATTCCATAAGAATCCATATGCTTAAACTTTAACTACCTCATTACATAATATTTCATTCATTCCTTAGCTACTACATTCCTTTAACATATTCAAGAATTGGTATAACAATTTACAAAGCTATTAAGTGGCGAACCACTTACCTAAAGGCCGCGTCGCTCCATATCAAGCGTCTCAACGAGACTCCTGGATGCCGCTCACTCGCTCGTCACCTACACAACATGTTCTCGTCATTGCTTACAACAAAACTCAATACTTAACCATACTTTAAAAATTCTCAACTATTATTATTTTCCTCTACATAGCTCCTAACCTGTTTCTAATTCAACCGAGACTCTCTAATCTCGATTTTTATAAAAAATTTTTAGTTTTGGACCTCTAGGGATATCCCCACGCGGTCCATTTACTTGTTAGAGGTTCAAAACGAAAAATTACATTTTTAATTCAAAGTGGATAGCCCTTGACAGTGCGCACTGCGACATGCTGCCCAGGACTCTGTTTTCCTTCATTCTTTTTCTTACGGCTCACTTATATCACCTTCTAGTCACATGTCAAATTTCATTGAAAAATATTATCATTTGCTAAGTCAAATTTAAGAAAACGTCCGTTTTGGACACTTTCGGGCGCGTTTTAATGCCCGTTTAGTAAACTTTGTGTTTCGGATTAGCGACGCTAGATTTTCTTCTATAACTAAGCTTCATTTAACTAATAATGACTAACTAAACTCATTTTATGCCATAAAAATTTCATTAAGCTAGCCGTTTCACTTCTCAGAACTCTAATGACACTATTTTATGCATAACTTGCACAATTTTTATCGGATTCGATCCGTTCCAAAACCTATGGTTTTCTATGGTTCTTAGTCATCATTTGAGGTATAGAACACTCCCAAATAAGTGAAATAATGTCAGGTTTTCTAGAGCTCAAAATTTGAGCTCGGGAATCCCATTTTATCTATAACTATTCTTTTGCGACTCTAAACACTTCTCTAACTTTTCTAACCTCTTTAAGGCTTAAAATTGGTTTCAAAACCATCTAATTTCAAGGTCTAACTACTGCCCTTCAAGTCTCTAATACATACATAAATCTAACTTGGTCAATTAATTGCTCAAATTTCACTCACAATTTTTATCAATCACTTAGAGTGCATGTGTAACCATTTTCGGTTTCTACTTTGAGGGAGGATATAACAGCCCATTTACATCAAGTTATGGCATCAATTACACTCAAACTCATCATTGATGATTCTATAACAATCACATAAGGTTCCATTAAGGTTTGAAGAGCAATCATCCAACAAATCAACAACAATTACAACTAAGAAGCTGTTACCACTGCAGTTCTATTTTAGCAGAAATTAAAAGAGAAATAGGTTGTAATCTTACTTAGTTTTTAGCTGAGGGGATTGAGAGGAGTCTAAAAAGGATGTTTGAGGGCTTGGAAGGCAACTTGGGTGGTGGTTCTTCTCCCTTCTTTCCTGGCCGACCAGCTTCCTCGCGATTTCTGCTGTCGCAATTCAGCTCGCACTCGATTCTATCTTGCTTGCTGTTTCGAGTGCGTTTTGCACGACCAGACCTGCACCTCCCCTTCTTTTGCTCGTCCTCTTGCTGCTCTGCCCAAATACTACAGTTCACGACCTCAGATCGTGTCTTCCTCTCCCCCTTCGCTGTTCTGCTCGAACTCGCGACCTGCACTATCGCGCGAGAAGTTCTGCTCGCGTCCACAGCTGCTGCTGCTGCCTCCTTGCTCGACCAGCAGCCACTTACTTCCTTCTTGCTTACTGGTTGCTTCTCTTCTCTCTTCTGGTTCTCCTCTCTTCCTTTCACGGCAGCAGCTTCACTCTCTTTCTCGAACTCTCTCGTTCTCTCGACTGAAAGGCTGTGTTTGTACTGAAAAATTTCAGCTTAAGGTTGTTATATATAGTCATCAACTTATCTTAATTACATCTTGCCTCAACTCTCTTTAATTTCACTCCAATCTCATCTCTTTTCTTTGTTTCTCATATTAGCTCATTTATCTTTGCTTCCAAGTTAGCTTTCATCGTTTGATTTAATTCTCGTTTCGCTAAGAATTTATTCTAAAACGTCAAGCTTATCTTATTGACCTTGACTCTCTCTTTTTAATTGAATTTTAATTCGAATTATCATTGATCACTATTTTAAAATCCTAACTTGGATTTTATTAACCCGCTATTAAACTTTTATGTTGGATGATTTTCATTGAATTCTTAATTTAATATTTTCTGAGATCATAACTATCAACCTATTAAATGTAGAGAGTTATGTTATCTCCCTAACTTAGCTTCTAACGTTGGGACTTTAATAGTCGAAGCTAGAGGTTTACAATTTCTTCCCCCCCTATAAAAATTTTGTCCTCGAAATTTAAATTGCGTACCTTATTCAAATAACTGAGGGTATTGGGCACGCATCTGTGCTTCGGGCTCCCATGTAGCATATTCTAACTCGTGATTTCGTCATAGCACCTTCACTAGCGGAATCACCTTGTTACGCAGCACTTGATCTCTACGATCCAGGATCTCTACTGGATGCTCTTCGTAGGTCAAGTTTTCCTTCAACTGAACTGGTTGCTCTTGCAGAATGTGAGAAGGATCAGCTATATACTTGCGTAACATAGAGACGTGAAATACGTCATGGATGTTGGCTAACTCTAATGGTAGTCTCAATCGATAAGCCACTTCACCCACTTTGTTTACTATCTCATAGGGGCCTATGTATCGAGGGCTCAACTTTCCACGCTTTTCGAATCTCAAAATACCCTTCCAGGGCGAGACTCGTAGAAACACTTGATCGCCAACTTCAAACTTTAAATCTCTTCTTTGATTGTCCATATAGCTTTTCTATCTGTCGCTTGCTATCTTCAACCTCTCTGATCATATTCACTTTTTCGGTTGTATCTTGGACAATCTCTGGGCCAATTAATCTTCTCTCCCCCACTTCGTCCCAACAGACTGGGGTTCCGCACTTTCTGCCATACAACGCCTCATATGGAGCCATACCAATACTTGACTGATAGCTATTGTTATAGGCAAACTCTATCAATGCTAGATAATTATCCCAGCTCCCCTTGAATTCCATCACACAGGCTCTCAACATATCTTCGAGAGTCTAGATGGTTCTCTCTGATTGGTCATTTGTCTATGGGTGAAAAGTAGTACTAAAATGTAATCTGGTGCCCACAGCATCTTGTAGCTTCGGCCAGAATCGAGAAGTGAAGCGAGAATCTCTATCTGATACAATAGACATTGGTGCGCCATGTAGCCTCACAATCTCGTCTATATATAACTGTGCATATCTTTCCAGAGAATAGGTATTATTAACAGCAATGAAGTGGGCCGACTTCATCAATCTATCCATGATAACCCAAATGGCATCATGTCCACGCTGTGTCTTGGGAAGTCCTGTCACGAAATCCATTGTGATCTTTTCCCACTTCCACTCAGGAATGGAAAGAGGTTGTAGTAAACCTGCTGGCTTCTGATGTTCAATCTTAATCTGCTGACAGGTTAGGCACTTGGATACGAACTCTGCTATCTCTTTCTTCATACCCTTCCACCAATAGTGGTCTCTTAGAGTTCGATACATTTTCGTACTTCCTGGATGCATAGCATATGCTGAGGAATGTGCCTCTTCCATGATTTCTTTCTTCAAATCTGCTACATCTGGGACACATAGTCTCTGGCCCAATACTAGCATTCCATCACCTCGCAAAGTGAAGCTATTCTGCTGTCCAACCTCTATCTTGTTTCTCAATTTCATCAAATACTGATCCTGAGCTTGCAATTCTCTGACTCTGTCCACTAATACTGGCCGAACATGGAAAGCTACTACTAGAGCGCTTGATTCTGCTGTCTCTAAACTGACCCTCATAGATCTCAACTCTACTAGCATCTGTAAGTACTCTGCTTTAAGCTGGGCTAGGGAACTAGAGGGTTTCCTGCTTAGCGCATCTGCTACTACATTTGCCTTGCCTGGGTGGTATTCAATGGTGCAGTCATAGTCTTTAATAAGCTCTATCCACCTTCTCTGTCTCATGTTCAAGTCTTTCTGCGTGAACAGGTAGTGTAAGCTCTTATGATCAGTGAAGATCCTACAAGGTACTCCATAGAGATAGTGTCGCCATATTCTCAAAGCGAACACTACAACTGCTAACTCTAAGTCGTGTGTTGGATAGTTCACTTCATGCTTCTTTAATTGCCTTGAAGCATAAGCTATCACTCTATCATGCTGCATCAACATACAGCCTAAACCTTGCCTTAAGGCATCGCAATACACTGTAAACCCTTCACTTCCTGAGGGAAGTGTAAGCACTGGTGCTGTGGTCAGCCTTTGCTTTAACTCATCGAAACTACTCTGACAGGCTTCTGACCAGATGAACTTCTTCTTTTCTTGTTAACTTGGTCAGTGGAGTAGCTATCTTGGAGAACCCTTCTACAAATTTTCTGTAATACCCAGCTAAACCCAATAAGCTTTTGACTTCTATTACACTCGTGGGTGGCTTCCAATCTACAATAGCTTCTATCTTTTGGGGATCTACTGAAATACCCTCTGCTGATACTACATGTCCCAGAAATGCCACGCGATCTAGCCAAAATTGGCACTTGCTAAACTTTGCATAAAGCTGATGCTCTCTTAGAGTCTGCAATACAATCCTCAAGTGCTCTGCATGTTCCTCTCTACTACTTGAATACACCAAGATGTCATCGATGAAGACTATGACAAACTTGTCTAAATATGGTCTGAAGACACGGTTCATCAAATCCATAAAGGCTGCTGGGGCATTAGTTAAGCCGAATGGCATCACCAAGAACTCATAATGCCCATATCTGGTTCTGAAGGCCGTCTTGGGAACATCTTCCCTACGCACCTTCAGCTGATGGTATCCTGACCGTAGATCTATCTTCGAGAAGACTTTAGCTCCCTTTAGCTGGTCGAACAAGTTGTCGATTCTTGGCAGTGGATACTGATTCCGGATGGTTACTTTGTTTAGCTGTCTATAATCAATACACAAACGGAGGCTTCCATCTTTCTTCTTTACAAACAACACCGGAGCTCCCCACGGTGATGTACTAGTCTTTACGAAGCCTTTGCTTAACAACTCTTCCATTTGCACTTTCAACTCTTTTAACTTTGCTGGTGCCATCCGATACGGAGCTATAGAGATGGGCTCTGTGCCAGGTGCTAGCTCAATCTCGAACTCAATCTCTCTATCCGGAGGTAGTCCTGGAAGGTTCTCGGGGAATACATCAGAGAACTCGTTCACCACAGGAACTTCTGTCAACTGTAACTCAGTACTGCCAACTTCTATTGCATACACCAAGTACCCCTAGCATGCTTTACGGAGCATCTTGTTTGCTCGAATCACGCTTACTAAACTTGTAGAGAGTATTTTTCGCTCTCCACAAAAGACTACATCTGGTTCCCCAGGCTTGTTAAACTGGACCTCTTTTCTATAGCAATCTACAATCGCACGATGCTTGGATAACCAATCCATGCCCAAAATGATGTCAAAGTCATGAATATCGAGTACTATTAGATTAGCCTCGAACTCATGACTTGCTATAGTCACCTTACTTCCCATGTAGACTTTATCCGCAATAAGTGAATCACCTGTGGGAAGTGACACTACCATACTACACTTTGTCGGACTCAACTCTATCCCGACTTTATCTATGAATGCTCAAGAAACAAAAGAATGGGTGGCTCCTGGGTCCACCAATACATGAGCATCAATATCAAATAAAGAGATGGTACCTGTGACCACATCTGGTGTAGCATCTGCCGCCTACTGGGTCACTGTATATACTCTAGCGGCCTGACTGCGGGGTCTACCTGTCGGTGCTCTAGGAGGTCTACCTGGCTGTCCTCTGGGGGGTATGTCTCTACCTGCTCCGCCACTAGGCTGCCATGCACTAGTAGCTCCTCCAGTCTGGGGGCCTCCCCTATCAGGTCCATGGCTCCCACTAGTCTGCCCCTGAACTGCTGATCTGGCCTCTGATGGACTCGACGCCACTGCACTGGGACAGTCTCTCATGAAATGGCCCTCCTGTCCACACCGGAAGCATCCGGTCTTGCCCTAAAGGCACTCACCGTAGTGTAACCGGCCACATCTAGCGCACAACGGTCGGCTCCTCCAGCTCTGCTGGCTCCTGGACCCTGCTGATGACCGAAAAGAACTCTGACTGGTCTAGGGTCTCTGACTCTGCTGCCAACTCTGTGACCCTGCTGAGCGCTGCCCACTCTTGGGCACCTTGTTGGACTCTCCCTGATGGCTACCGGTCCAGCTTCGCTTCTGACTGAATTTTGACTTTGACTCCACGGCGGTCTGTATGCTCTGCTTTACTCTGGTGGCTGCCTCCACCAGCTGCCCATATCTAGTATGTGAGGCAGATGTCACAATGGTCCTAACTGCGGGGTTAAGACCTGCCATAAATCTGTTGATCTTTTCTTCCTCATTCTCTGCAAAGAACGGAACTAGGCGGATCAACTCTGAAAACTTCTTCTCATATTCTGGCACTGAGGAGTCCCCCTGCTCCAATCTGTAAAATTCTTGTACTTTAACATCTTTATAGCTCTTGGGGAAGAATCTATCTATGAACTCTCTCTTGAACTCGGCCCAAGTGACTCCCTCTGAGTGGGCTCTCTGATGCGCCTTCCACCAGTCCTTGGCGCGATCTTTAAGTAAGAAAGCGGAATAGGAGACCATCTGCTCCTCTGTACACCCTATAATATGAAAGATCTCCTCGTTTGCCTCTAGCCAAGACAACGCTCTCTCGAGATCTTTGCTACCATCATACGGCTTCGCGCCTAATTTACGGGCGCGCTCAATCGATATCCCAGACTCCCGCGACTGCTGAAGGGCCACTGCTAGCATTTGAGCCATTTGCTCCATCTGCCCTGGAGTAGGTCCTAGGGCAGGCTCTGATCCTGCTGGCTGAGATGGCTCAGGATGGGATGAACTCTCTGGCACATTGACGGACTCGTCAACATGCTCCTCCTGTGATGGGGGTGCCTCTGTGGCTACCCGTCTCGTCCTCGGACGATCTCTGCGCTGCATAGCTAAGGGTGTACTAGTACACTAATAGCCACAAAAATCAAAATTTGAATTTCAGCAAACTAGTGCAATAAAATCTGGCATGATAATTCTATGCAATATAAACTCAAAATCTCATGCATACTCATAACATGTTCAAATCGAGCAATAAAACTCATGCTTTAGTTTATGCATTACTGACGCATGATTCATGCGAAATAAATCAGCTTTTCTTTTAAAACTTTCTCTCTGAAAACTCTTTTAACTGAACGAGAACTGGGCTCTGATACCAACTTGACGGGACCCTTCCCAGACCTTATCTAAGCTCTTATCTGGAGGACCCTGCTGGGCACTTCAATGGACTCATCGAAACCGACTCGTCGGATCGATGATATTCAGGAAGCGAACCCTAACTTAGTATCCGGTTTACTCGTTAAAACTTAGTGATTTGATTTTATCTGTAACTGATTGGGAGGGATAAACTTTTTCCATTAACTATTTCAAATTCTTTTACAAAAATTTCGACAGCATAACAGCTGCGTTTTTTATAAACCAAAAATTTCACCTGTGAATAAAATAACACTTCGACTATTTCTGAAAACCTCCCAACTTCTTTATCCACAATCATGCAATATTCATCACATTTCCATAAGCATAAGCAATGCATTTGAATTCAAATATGCATATATATAGAATGCAAAAATATTTACAACTTTACAATTCCACATCATTGAAATCCACAATTTAATAGGTTAAATACATATACAAAAATGTTTCCAAAAGTCTTGCGCAATCGCCCCACCTATACAAACGCAACGCAAAAGGCCGATGTCTTGTCCGACGGGCACGCAATAAAACAAATGAGCTACAAAATAAGCAGTGGGTTAGCGCAACAAGGATATATATAATATCACATACACTAACATAAGGATTCGTTATTAATTCAAGTTTTACAATTTCTTTAAATTCTTTCATGTGTATCCTTGACTCGTTCTAACCATCACGGGTAATTATAACTAACGCCAACGTGAAGCTTACTAATGTATCTCAACCACTACGTTACGGAATTTACTGTATCGTACGTAGGGTGCTAAGTTATTCACTGAACAACTACGATGCGGGATTCTTTGCATCGCAAGCGTAGTGCTAACTATCAACTAATCAATTACGTGCGGAATTGTCTGTATCGCAACGTAGCGCTATACTTTTCTATAAACTGAGCGATTACGGACGAAATTCTCTGCATCGTCACGTAACGCTAAATCTCGTTAACTTATAAGGTATACGCATGGGTTTTCATAATAAATTTCCTTAAGTGCAAAAGCACAAATGACACTAGTTTGAAAATCTTGAACACTTTCTTATTCCATTTTCTTTACATGCAACTCATTATCACTTTCTACTAACATATGGATTCCATAAGAATCCATATGCTTAAACTTTAACTACCTCATTATATAATATTTCATTCATTCCTTAGCTACTACATTCCTTTAATATATTCAAGAATTGGTATAACAATTTACAAAGCTATTAAGTGGCGAACCACTTACCTCAAGGCCGCGTCGCTCCGCATCAAGCGTCTCAACGAGGCTCCTGGACGCCGCTCACGCGCTCGTCACCTACACAACATGTTCTCGTCATTGCTTACAACAAAACTCAATACTTAACCATACTTTAAAAATTCTCAACTATTATTATTTTCCTCTACATAGCTCCTAACCTGTTTCTAATCTCGATTTTTGTGAAAAAGTTTTAGTTTTGGACCTCTAGGGATATCCCCACGCGGTCCATTTACTTGTTAGAGGCTCAAAACGAAAAATTATATTTTTAATTCAAAGTGGATAGCCTTTGACAGTGCGCACTGCGACGCGCTGCCCAGGACTCGGTTTTCCTTCGTTCTTTTTCCTACGACTCACTTATATCACCTTCTAGTCACACGTCAAATTTCATTGAAAAATATTATTATTTGCTAAGTCAAATTTAAGGAAAACATCCGTTTTGGACACTTTCGGGCGCGTTTTAATGCCCGTTTAGTAAACTTTGTGTTTCGGATTAGCGACGCTAGATTTTCTTCTATAACTAAGCTTCATTTAACTAATAATGACTAACTAAACTCATTTCATGCCATAAAAATTACATTAAGCTAGCCGTTTCACTTCTCAGAGCTCTAACGACACTATTTTGTGCATAACTTGCATAATTTTTATCGAATTCGATCCGTTCCAAAACCTATGGTTTTCTATGGTTCCTAGGCATCATTTGAGGTGTAGAACACTCCCAAATAAGTGAAATAATGTCAGGTTTTCTAGAGCTCAAAATTTGAGCTCAGGAATCCCATTTTATCTATAACTATTCCTTTGCGACTCTAAATACTTCTCTAACTTTTCTAACCCCTTTAAGACTTAAAATTGGTTTCAAAATCATCTAATTTCAAGGTCTAACTACTGCCCTTCAAGTCTCTAATACATACATAAATCTAACTTGGTCAATTAATTGCTCAAATTTCATTCACAACTTTTATCAATCACTTAGAGTGCATGTGTAACCATTTTCGGTTTCTACTTTGAGGGAGGATATAACAGCCCATTTACATCAAGTTATGGCATCAATTACACTCAAAACTCATCATTGATGATTCTATAACAATCACATAAGGTTCCATTAAGGTTTGAAGAGCAATCATCCAACAAATCAACAACAATTACAACTAAGAAGCTGTCACCACTGCAGTTCTGTTTCAGCAGAAATTAAAAGAGAAATAGGTTGTAATCTTACTTAGTTCTTAGCTAAGGGGATTGAGAGGAGTCTAAGAAGGATGTTTGAGGGCTTGGAAGGCAACTTGGGTGGTGGTTCTTCTCTCTTCTTTCCTGGCCGACCAGCTTCTTCACGATTTCTGCTGTCGTGATTCAGCTCGCGCTCGGTTCTATCTTGCTTGCTGTTTCGCGTGCATTTTGTACGACCAGACCTGCACCTCCCCTTCTTCTGCTCGTCCTCTTACTGCTCTGCCTAGATACTGCAGTTCACGACCTCAGATCGTGTCTTCCTCTCCCCCTTCGTTGTTCTGCTCAAACTTGCGACCTGTCACTATCGCGCGAGAAGTTCTGCTCCCGTCCACAGCTGCTGCTAGTGCCTCCTTGCTCGACCAGCAGCCACTTACTTCCTCCTTGCTTACTGGTTGCTTCTTTCTCTCTTCTGGTTCTCCTCTCTTCCTTTCACGGCAGCAGCTTCACTCTCTTTCTCGAACTCTCTCGTTCTCTCGACTGAAAGGCTGTGTTTGTGTTGAAAAATTTCAGCTTAAGGTTTTTATATATAGTCATCAACTTATCTTAATTATATCTTGCCCCAACTCTCTTTAATTTCACTCCAATCTCATCTCTTTTCTTTGTTTCTCATATTAGCTCATTTATCTTTGCTTCCAAGTTAGCTTTCATCGTTTGATTTAATTCTCGTTTCGCTAAGAATTTATTCTAAAACGTCAAGCTTATCTTATTGACCTTGACTCTCTCTTTTTAATTGAATTTTAATTTGAATTATCATTGATCACTATTTTTAAAATCCTAACTTGGATTTTATTAACTCGCTACTAAATTTTTATGTTCGACGATTTTCATTGAATTCTTAATTTAATATTTTCTGAGGTCATAACTATCAACCTATTAAGTATAGAGAGTTATGTTATCTCCCTAACTTAGCTTCTAACGTTGGGACTTTAATAGTCGAAGCTAGGGGTTTACAATACTGTCACTCTGCAGAGATTAAGAGAGACAGTCGTGGACGTAGGCTTATTATTGCTGAACCACGTAAAACGCTTCGTGTTTCTTCATCTTACTGGGTTCTTTGCTATGTTATTTGCTTGGTTTTCTGTGCTTTCTCACATTAATTGCAGGTATTGGACATTGATTACTCGTCGACTGAAATTCAACATCGAGAGATTCATAAATTATTTTAAAGTACCGGTTTCTTGTTTTAATTAATATTTCCTTCTCCTAAATCTAAGAAAACCTACTGTGCCTTTTATTTTTCTTTTCACTATCTATCTTAGAAACCCTTTTAACTTTCTTTTCATGATCGATCTCGGTAACCTTTCCATGACCATCTTCATACTCGGACAATGTTACAGTATGTGTTGTATGTATTTTTCGGACTGGTTAATCGGGCTGGTGAAAGTCCAGTTTAGGCCCATTTAAGACCCAATAAGAAGACCCAATAGGGTCAACCCAGTCAAAGCCCATCAGACGAGGCCCAGTATTGACTCTAAGCCCAGCAAGCTTTTCAGCTCGTCTAAAGAGATTTTCCAGTTGGCATCAACAGACCCATAAGCATAGCCAGGTCGCAGCTCGCCTCTTGCGCAGCTCGTCTCTCAGCGAGCTCGAGCTCGAAACCACCATAGACACGTTAGCTCGTCCAAGAACGTAATAAGTGCAGTATCTTTAAGAAACAAGCAATTACCAAGTTCAACCATGATTCTCTCTCCGAATATGACAATTACCCAGTCAAACCATGATTTCCTCGTCAGATATGAAGATCTATTTAAATTCAAATTCAAATTAACCTTATCTCAAAATAATTATAGTAATTTCCTGATATTATCTAAACATATTAGGAAGTGTAATTAATCCACAATTCTTTTCCTTATTTCTCCCAATTATTTAGGGAATGTAATTAATTCAGGATTCTTTTCCTTTTTGCTACAACCAAAATTGTAACACCTCTTTCCCTATAAATAGAGATTAAAATCATTGTAACAGCAAGAGAGAATAATCAATAATATACTGTCACTTTGCAGAATTTAAGAAATAGACAGTCGTGGACGTAGGCCCATTATTACCGAACCACGTAAAAGCTTTGTGTTCTTACATTCATACTCGGTTCTTGTCTTTGTTATTTCTTGGTATTTGTGCTTTCTCACATTGATTGCAGGTATTGGGTATTGATTACTCGTCGACTGAATTCTAACGTCGACAGTATGGTATTTTGACCTATCCAACTCCCAAAGCCTTCCCACTTTATCTTCATAACAATTCATGAGTTCTAACCTGAGAAAAGAACCATCAATTGCAATTTAATTACTAGAGATTATAGGATTTTTCTCATAATTCTCAAGATACATAAATCAGAAAAAAAAAAATAAAATAAAATATATATTAAAAAAAAAAGTTTTAGTAATAACATAAAGTACCAGTATGCTAGACATTGAAATGGTGCATATTTATCATATATTTCTTTAAGAACACCTTCAACTAGTTCTTTGGTATTTTCTCTTGAGTATAACCAAACAACAATAGAAAACCCTTAAAAGAATTGTAGTTGCTTATCACACACACACACACACACATATATGTTAAAAGGAATAACCCTATTTTCCCCTTATAGTTTAACATAATGCCAAATTCCTCCAGTATTTTTGGAATTTGCTAATATCCCTCTTGCCTATTTATGAAATAGATCAAATACCCTCTATGATTTATAAAAATGTCTAAAAAAATACCTTCTTGGCAAAGTTAACTTTAAAAATCAATATTTGATTATTAATGTGAAAGGACAAAACTATAAAAACACTTTGTTTATTCTGGTCATCTCAGTAACAGTGGTAACGATAGCGGATAATATGAGATTTTCTAAAACTATAGGGGTGTAATTAGCAATTATGTCAAACTATAAGAAGATAAGTTGGATTATCCCTTGTTAAAAAAAAAAAAAAAAAAATCAACATACTGCACCTTTTGTAAAAGTTTGAGAGTTTCAGAATCAACTGGGAGCTTCTTATAAAATCCAATGCACATTAACACGTTGGCACATGTAAAGTCACCAAAACCATAGTTCTTTTCTAATTCTTCATGTACTTCATCATAAGGCTTATGACAGGACCCTTCCCAGACTTTATCTATGCTCTTGTCTGGAGGATCCTGTCAGACACTTCAACGGACTTATCGAAACTGACTTGTCGAATCGAAGAAATCCGAGAAGCGAACCCTAACTTCCTTCAACCGGTTTACTCGTTTAAACTTAAAAATTCAATTTTCTTTGAAACTAGTTGGGAGTGATAAAATTTTTCTCGATTCTATTTCAAATAATTTTATAAAATTTTCGGCAGCATAATGACTGCATTTTTTATAAACCAAAATTTACCTGTCAAGAAATTTACACTTTGACTAAAATCTCAAATCCTCCCAACTTCTTTATTCCCAAACATGCAATAATCATCATTATTTTTCCACAAACATACAACCTCAACACCCAATTCTCAATTTATAAGTACGAACTCATGTAAAATATATCTAGATGCATCATATATATAAAATGCATGAATATTTACAAATATACAATTTCAAAATATGAATATTTGTTTCTCAATTACATATCCATCTCATACATAAAGTTTTATATCATCACATGTCATGAATCGCCCACCTATATATACACAACAAAATGATGTTCGTCTTGTCGTCTGCGGTGGCACACAATGAAATATAAATAGCTACAAAATAAACAAACAAATTAGTGCAACGAAGATATAATATCACACACACTAACATGACAATTTACCATTTGTTTTATGATTTCTTTTTAAAACCCCCATGTATATCCTTTAAACATTCTAACCATCACGGGCGATTATAACTAACGCCAACGTGAAGCTTACTAAGTTATCTCAACCACTACGTTACGGAATTTACAGCATCGCACGTAGGGCACTAAAGCTTATCACTGAGCAACTACAATGCGGGATTTTCTGCATCGCAATTGTAATGCTAAAACTCTGGGCAACTACGAGCGGAATTTACTGCATTGCCACTTAGTGCCAAACTATAAAAATAGCCAACTACGTGCGGAATTGTCTGCATCGCAATGTAGCGCTTATACTTTCTATGAAACTGGGTAACTACGGACGGAATTTTCTGCGTCGTCGCATAGTGCTAACTTTTCTCTAATCTGAACGACTACGGACGGAATTTACTGCATCGTCACGTAGCGCTAAGTCTCATTATATCTTAAGGAATATACATGGGTTTTAAAACTATATTTATTTAGTGCCAAAAGCACAAACTCACTAATTTAGAGATCTTGAAAACTTTCTCATTTTAATTTCTTTTTATAACTACTTAGTATCAATTTCTATTTCTATATAGGTTCCATAGGACCCTATACACTCAAACTTTAACTTGATATTGAAGATCATTTTCATTTTCTTTTATTACTTAACTATTACATTCATTACCAAAATCAAGAATTGACATGAACTTGTAAAATATCTTAAGTGGCGAACCACTTACAAGTCACTTCAAATTTCTTCACCACCTCTCTAACACTCCTTTTCGCTTCTTGAGGCTCTCCTACAATATAATCCAACCAACAATCTTGGTTTAGGATTCAAAAGATATTACAATTTCACTTTATTACAATCTCATACATCAATACATAATCATATTATATCCTTGAAAATCTTCCACTCACTTTCTAACCCAAACTCTTTATATCTAAACTCATTCAACTATCCACAATTTATTCACTTTAGATTCAACACATGCTTTACCAATAGATCATTTAGTCTAACTTAATATATATATTCTTTACTTTACTTTATTTTCCCTTAACAATCATACTTCCATTCAATTACTTCCTTTGATGCTCAATTATTCAAACACATCATAATCACCATCCAAACACCTATAATAATTCATTTAAGAACTTCATCATTTACTCACATAAACTTTCAATAAAATATATTAACTAGTTCAATTATTTTATCCATCAACATATATTCTCAAGAAATTCATAATTCCATCAACTTTCTAATTAATATTCTCACATTCATTTCTATTTATTTATTTGACATTAAAGTACTCAAACACTTGATAACCATCATCAAATACATGCAATCTATTTGATGACAATTTCACCTCCACACTTAACTTTAACCAACTTAATTATTTATCTTTCCAATTTTCATCTCTCTTGCATCCTTTGATACCAACCTACTCACTTACATCCCATAACCTTATACATCAACATATATGAAAACAACAATTGCTCAAGCACTAATATAATTATTCACTAACTTAATTCTTTGTTTTTCTTTTCAAGATTTTCTTTCAATCAACATAGTTTCACACATAATTTATTTAATCATCCAAATACTCTCATTATCTATTCTTTTATGATTCATTCACATACTAACATATAACAACTTTATTCATCCTTTTTCATCTCAACAAATAATCACACATAAACACTTCAACAATCATCCATCAACTCAATTACAACCTTAAACTAAAGAAATCAATTAAATCTCATCAACCTTTACTTATCAAACTCTAACCCTTACCTCTCAACAACCTTGATCCAAGCTTCTTGATTCTTTTCCTTCACTTCCAAGCTTATATTGATGATGATTAACCTTGATTTAGTTCATGAAATTCATTAAAACCTCATATAAATCCATAACTAAAAATATCCATCAACCAACTACAAAATCACTTCACTTACCTTCACTCTTTCTTGATGAAGGTGGATGGGTTTGAGAGATCACAAAGCTTGGATCATCTCTTCTTCTTCTTCTCCTCATCCTCTTTCACGGCTACTGGACGTCTTCTTCTTCTTCCGGTTCTACTCTCTCACGTCCAGCTCTCTCTCTTTTCGGTTCTGATTTTTCTTTCTCACGGTCTGCCGCTTTTCTTCACGATTTCTTTCTCCTTCCACCAACTTATCTCTCTCCCAAACATCCACCAAGCCTTCACTTATATACTCACACATATTCCATGCCAATTTTGCCTTTAATTTAACTCTCAATTCACACAATTGCCATCACATATGCATGGAGACATTTGGTTGGTTAATTATTTCATCCAATTCATTACTAACAACTCATTCCATTTCATTAATTAACTTTCAACCAAATCAATTGCTTTTTGATTTAAAGATGTCACAAACTTATTGGTCTTCATCCAAGCACATGAATTGTGCTTCTTTGATGAATAACTTTTCCTACACATATGTTATTACAATTAACTTAAATTTTAATCCTCGCTTAACACCAATAAATCCCAAAAATATTCTATGGTCATCCTATCATCAAATTGATCATGCAATACTCTAATTGGACATCTTAACCTCCAATTTCACACTTCGAAAAAATTTCAATTGGCTATATACTCGTTAAAATTCACAACATTCTCAACGAGGGTATTTTTATCTAAAATAATATTCGGAACCTTTAAAATCCCCTCAAACGAACTCATCTTTACTCCGCTTCAGCTTCTAATAACTCTAATTCATATTCTGGAGCTATTGATATCTGGGATCCATTTTCCAAAAATCATTATTCACGCGAATACTATTCACTGAAAACAGTATTCATCCGAAAATATTATTTATCGAAAAAAATTTTATTTCACGAAACTTAAGAAAATCTTCCTTTTTTCGAAAATCACTATTCACTCAAAAACACTATTCACATGAAAATCAGTATTCATCTGAAAATACTATTCTGTCCGAAAATACTTTTTATCTGGGAAATACTATTTCTTCCAGGGAAATGAAATTTCGGGTCTTACAATGAAATTCAATTAATTTTAATGTAGAGATTTATTTTAACTCTCTAATCCATCTTTTAACACTAAGAGATTATAGATCGAGACTAGGGGTTTACAGCTTATCTTCTTCTTCAAATTTCTTAAGATTGATCTCTGCAATCTCTACTTTCTTAGCAAATCGCTGAATACATTTTGCTCTATTCTCGACACCGAAACGACCTCTCAAATTTTTTTGGCCAATGTTGGCTAATTCCCTTAAGCTTGAAAAATTCCCACTTTTGTTCCTCCCCCTTTTAGGTAAATTACTTATACTCAACTCTGCTTGAAGCTCACAAAGAGCTTGAGCCATGTTCAATGATGTTATGTGCATTTTCTAGACTCACTAAATAGGCTGGTAAAAGCTTGATAAAAGTCCATTAAGTCAGTCCAAATGCAAAGACTCATCAAACAAGGCCCAGTTATCAATTCAGGCCCAATAAGCTCTACAGCTCAACTCTCCCCAACGAGCTCTTCAGTTCACATCAATTAGCTCATCTCAACTTGATTACAGTTCGCTTTGAAGCTTGCTCTATACATAGCTCGTTACTCAGCAAGGTCAAGCTCGAAGTCGCTCAAGGCAGTAAACAGTTCGTCCAGTGGACAATTAATACCAAATCTTCCAAATATGACAATTACCCAATCTAATCGTGATTCTCTCACCAGATATGGAAGTTAATTCAAATTCAAACTCAGTCAACGTTATCTTAGATTTTGTGGAACGGTTTCCTGATTTTATTCTAACTAATTAGGAAGTGTAATTAATTCGTGATTCTCTTCCTATTTTATTGTTACCAGATCTGTAACATTACTTCCCCTATAAATAGGGGTTAAAATCATTGTAACAAAGGAGAGATATTCAATAACATACTGTCATTTTGCAGAATTTTGGAGAGACAACCGTGGACATAAACGCACTCGCTAAACCACGTTAAAAATCCTTTGTTCTTTCGTTTGTTCTTGGTTCTTTATTGCGTTTTCTCTCTATTTTTTTGTTTTCTCACATTGATTACAGATATTGGGATTTGAGTTCTCGTCGACCAGAAATCAATGTCGACATTTTGGCGTTAGAATGAGGGCTCAAACTGCAATATTTTTCATCTTAATTCATCGGTTTTTGACAACATGGGAAGAACCAGATCAAACAGGTATTTTGGAGATGATGACCAGGCATAGAGCCACATGAACCAGCCTCAACAGAACATGCAGCCTGCGTAGGACGCACCCATGCATGCAGCAGGTACATCCCATGGCTAGGCAATCAGTGCTGCAGCAGGCATTCTCCCTCTGCCTCCTCGTCAACCGGTTCCAATTGTCCCAATAGCTGAAGGGCAGCATGTGTGGCATCAAAGGCAAGAAGCGTTGGAGAACACGATTAGACAACTTACAAAGGCTGTCAATATGTTGGTACAGGCTTAGGTGCAGAACGCACCTAGGGTTGAGGTCGAGGTTCCAAGGCACATGTCTTAGCAGCATAAAGCAGTGCATGTGCCTCAAAGACCAGCAAGGGAAATGGCACGACCTGCCCACTCAACTCGTTCCTCTAATGTGCGCTGTAGAGCTGGAGACCACTTTGTCCGTAAAGAAAGGAAAGTCGTGCGCCCAGCTAGCCTGGTAGTAAGGTTAAGCCATGATGGAAACCGACGGGTAGAGGTTGCGCACGATAGAGTCCGAGCTGTAGCTCGGTATGTGGATGAAGTGAATGAGCGACATGCGAGATCCCATCAGCCTGGAGGTTTGTTCAAAGGGGACGAGAGATATGACCCAGAGCACCCTTCCCCAGGTCGCGACCACAGGAGAAGATATGAGCTCTAAGATCCACAAGTAGAGGAGCTCCTCCAGAAGGTCCAACAGTTAGAAGCGCGACTTAGAGCCCCGGAGCAGCATGGGTATTACAGGGAAAGGACCTCATTTACAAGGGAAATTGAGACGCAGCCTCTCCATCCGAGGTTTAAAATGCCGAATATTCAACAGTACAATGGAGACAGTGACCCCTATGATCATCTAAATGCTTTTAACGTTCAGATGGACCTACAAATAGGTAATCCTATGGTGAAGTGCCGTGTATTCCCAGCTACTTTAAGAGATATTCCAAGGACATGGTTCAAGAATCTCCCAGCTCGCAGTATAGGTAATTAGGAAGAATGTCAGCAGAAGTTCGTTGGCCAATACAGGGCATTAAGAAGGCAACTCGCTCCATCCTGCCACCTAACTACCATATTCCAACGTTAGGGTGAGTCGCTGAAGGAATATATCACTAGGTTTAGACGCGACGTCGTGAATGTTGAGAACCCATCAGATGAGAGCATATTGACAGCGATCTCAGCTGGGTTGTGCAAGGATGGAAAACTGTACGAAAGCATTTATAAGTCCCTAGTGAAGGAATTGGGAGAGTTCTATGAGCGAGCTGTAAAGGAGATTAGGTGGGAAGAGACCTTCGGCTTAAAAAAGTCCAATCAGAAGAATGAAACGGGTAGTTCCAGTCAGATGAAGAAAAGAAATAATGGTAGGAACGAAGGAGAAGGTAGAAACAGTGGCTTGAAAAATCAAATTGCTAAAAAGGCGAGGAGAGAGCCAAGGAGTGAGCGACCTCAGCGTCAAGGTCACTACGAAAGTTACAACATCTTGTCAGACTCGCAAGACAGGATCTTTGCAGCAGAGAGGAATAGAGAAGACTTTGAGAAGCCCTACCCTTTAAGAGCCCCTATTCAGCACAGCGACAGGAGTAAGTTTTATGCCTATCATAATGAGGTCGGGCACAACACTTCATATTGTTGGGTGTTGAAGAACGTCATTGAAAAGTTGATCATGAGAGGTCGCTTGAGAGATTATGTGGGGAGACCTGTAGACTCGCGACCTCCTTAACAACGACCTCAACAACAGCCAACACAACAACAGCCCCAACAAGCTCTTGAGCCTGAGCATGAGCCTACGGTAAGAACTATTTTTACAATTCATGGTGGCCCCCATATCGCAAGTGCTTCAAACAGGTCGCACGAGAAGTATGTCAGAGAAGCAAATCATACATTTCAAGTCAGTGGGTTAGAGGGACCCACCAAGAGAGCCAAGACGACCTCGGATGAGATTGTTTTCACTCATGAGGATGTTAAAGGTGTGATCTGGCCACACAATGATGCGTTTGTTATTCGAGCTAAAATCAGCAACATGGAAGTACGGCGCATCATGATGATACTGGGAGCTCGGTAAATGTGATGTACAGAAACTATTATGATCAAATGGGGCTATGAGCAGAGCAACTGAGACCGTCCCCAAAGCCTCTTTATGGTTTCACTGGAGATGTTGTTGTACCAGTGGGCCAAATCAAGTTGCCACTTATGCTTGGGGAGGCAGGTCGCCAAGTAACTGTGTTGGTAAATTTCTTGATTATTGACTGCCTATCAACACACAATATGGTCTTGGGAAGACCTTCGTTGAATGACCTGGATGCAGTTACTTCAACCAGGACTCTTACAGTGAAGTTCCCAACTCTCAGCGACGTCGGATGTGTCCGGAGAGAGCAGCACTTAGCTAGGTGCTACTATGAGGACATAGTGAAGATAAGTGTAAGAGGAAAGAAAGTGAACGTGGTTTCGGGGGGCGAACCACGAGCTATGACTGAGAAAGGAGTTAGTCACGATTTGGACCCTCGCGAGGTAAATGCAGACCGAGCCACTGGGCCAGTCGAAAAGTTGGAAGATGTTCAGGTCAGTGAGGTGGATCTTGAAAAATGCTTGAAACTGGGAAAAGGATTGGCTCCAGAACTAAGAGCCCAGCTCGCTGACTTCCTAAAGACGAACTTGGGCATGTTTGCATGGAATCACGAGGACATAGTGGGGATAGATCTAAAGGTGATGTCACACAGGTTAAATATTGATCCTTATCATAAGCCAGTTCACCAGAAAAGAAAGGCAATGACAGGGGAGAGTTACTTAGCACTGAAGGAAGAGGTAGATAAACTGCTAGCCAACAAGTTTATCTGAGAAGCTTACTACCCGACCTGGGTCGCCAATCCTATGTTGGTGAAGAAAAAGAACGGAAAGTGGAGAACTTGCATCAACTTCATTGATTTGAATAAGGCGTGCCCTAAAAATAGTTTTCTACTGCCGAGGATAGACCAGCTCGTGGATGCTACAACTAGACACGAGCTCCTGAGTTTTATGGATGCCTACTCGGCTTATAATCAGATCCCCATAAATCTCAAGGACGAAGAGCACACCTAATTCATGACTGATCGCGGCTTGTACTACTACAAGGTGATGCCCTTCGAGCTGAAGAAGGCAGGAGTGACCTACCAACGCTTGGTAACATGATGTTTAAATAGCAGATCGAGAAGACCATGAAGGTCTACGTGGATGACATGTTAGTAAAATCCAAACAGGTGGGTGATCATGTGCACGACCTGGAGGAGATGTTTCAGATTCTAAGGAGCTATCAGATGAAACTGAATCCACACAAGTGCGCATTTGGAGTAGCTTCTAAGAAGTTTCTGGGCTTCATGGTCAATAGTAGAGGTATTGAAGCTAATCCTGAGAAGATCAAAGCACTGATCGATATGAGGTCGCCAACTAGGGTAAAGGATGTGTAGAGCCTCAATGGCCAGGTCGTAGCACTAAGTAGGTTCATCTCGAAGGCTACGGATAAATGCATCCCATTTTTTGATATTTTGAAGAAAGCAAAAAGCTTCGAGCTGACCGAGCAATGTAAATTTGCCTTCCAGCAGTTGAAAGAGTACGTAGGGTAAGCTCCACTCCTTTCTAAGCCCAAAGAATAAGGAAAGCTGATTCTATACTTGGGAGTATCACAGCAGGCTTTAAGTGCTGCATTGGTGAGAGAATAGGAGAAGACGTAGCTTCTAATGTACTATATAAGTAAAAGGTTGCAAGATGTTGAAACTAGGTACTCGTAGATGGAGAAGCTCGCTTATTGCTTGATGATCACATCGAGGAAGCTGTGACCTTTTTTTCAAGCTCATACGATCAAAGTCCTCACCCAGTATCCGTTAAAGCAAGTTCTACAGAAAGCGGACACTTCAGGTGGCCTACTCAAATGGGCAGTTGAACTCGCACAGTTTGATATTCAGTACAAGCCGAGGACGGCTATCAAGGCTCAAGCTCTGGCAGACTTCATTGCAGAGTTTACAAGACCTGTGGATGATGAATCTTCTGAAGGTCTGACCTGGAGCTTTATGTTGATGGGTCATCTAGTGAACAGAGGGCTAGAGCTGGGATTCTATTGATTAGTCTTGAAGGCCACAAGATCCTTTGTGCTTTAAGGTTTGGTTTCCAAGCTATAAACAATGAAGCTGAATATGAAGCGCTACGCACAGGTCTGTGTCTAGCTAGAGAGATGCGAGTTGAGCGACTAAGGGTTTTCAGTGACTCACAGCTCATAGTTTGCCACATTCTGGGGGAGTACCAAACCAAGGGCCCGAAAATGGCTCTGAACCTCCAGAAAGTTCATGAAATGCTGGGTTCTTTTCAAAAGTGTGAAGTAAAGTAGACTCCGCGAGCTCAGAACGCACATGCAGATGCTTTAGCTCGCCTGGCAACCACGCGAGATACAGACTTCCTAGGGGCAATCCCAGTAGAATTCCTACCAGCTCCCAGTACGGAATAGAAGAATTCGATGATGGTCATAACTGTGTAGCCCAATTCCTGGATGGGTCTGATTTTGAGCTATTTACAAGATGGGAAACTGCCAAGTGATAAGCTGGAAGCACAGCGCTTGCGAGCTAAAGCAGTCAGGTACTGCATCTACGAGGATGTGCTGTATAAGAAGGGATTTTCAGCTCCACTTTTGAGATGCATAGATGGCCAAGATTGTGAGGCAGTAATGAGGCAAATACATGAAAGCCATTGTGGAAACCATGCTGGGAGGTTGTCTTTAGCTCAGAAAGCACTTCGTTAGGGTTTCTATTGGCCCACTATGAAGTAGGATGCCATCGACCTAGTCAAGAAATGCGACAAGTGTCAGAGGTTCGCCCAAGTCCTACGAGCTCCACCAGTTTATCTCCAACAAATGGTGGCCCTTTACAATCTGGGGGATGGATTTGATCTGGCCTCTGCCAACAGCTTATGGAAGATGCAAGCATACCGTGGTCGTAGTTGATTACTTCACTAAGTGGGCAGAAGTAAAGGAGTTGGCTGAAATTTCCACTACAAAGATTGAAAAATTTGTGTGGAATAATATTATTTGTAGATTCGGAGTCTCACAACATAACGTGATAGACAATGGGACCCAATTCAGCAGTGAACAATTTCTTAAGTTTTGTAGCGACCTGAAGATAATCAAGAGCTTCTCAGTAGTGGACCATCCATAAGTCAATGGCCAAGTTGAAGTTGTGAACAAGATTATAAAGCAGACCCTGAAAATGAAACTGGAAGCAAAGAAAGGAGCGTGGGTAGACGAGATTCAAAAGGTATTGTAGGTTTATAAAACCACAACTCGTAGCACTACAGGCGAGACACCCTTGTCGATGGTATATGGATCTGAGGCCATGATCCTAGCGAAGTTAGAAGTCACCTCACAGCGAAGAGCGACCTTCAATCCAAATGACAATGATTAATTACTTGCTGCAAACTTGGACTTGATTGAAGAAGTCAGGGAAACAGCCAGGTTGAAAGTAGCTATCTATCAACAAAAAATCGCGATGTACTATAATAGGAATGCTTGAATCCGTAGCTTCAACGTGGGAGATTTGGTACTACGTCTCATTCTGCCTGGAGCTCGCAAATCCAGTGATGGGTCCTTAGGCCCAAGTTAGGAAGGACCCTATATCATCAAAGCGAACATAGGAAATTGAGCTTATCATCTGACCAACATGAATGGAGCTGAGGTTCCTTGAGCTTGGAATGCCCAGTATTTTCGACCTTATTATTGGTAACTTCTTTTTTGCATGAACTTGACTTGTAATTTAGTCTTATTATGAATGCTCTAATTTCCTCATGCTACATATTGCTGCACCTAATGATGTATGAGTGCAAATTTCATAAGTGAACAAGCTAGCAAGCTCTAGCCTAATTAACTCGTTACCGCGCTATAAATAAAAAAGAGTCTAAAAAGCAAGTGTTGCTAAGTGCCCCTACCTAGCTCGCTATAAATAAAAAAGTTCCTAAAAAGCAGGTATAGCTAAATGCCCCTACATAGCTCGCTATAAATAAAAAAGAGCCTAAAAAGCAAGTGTGGCTAAGTGCCCCTGCATAGCTCGCTATAAATAAAAAAGAGCCTAAAAAGCAGGTGTGACTAAGTGCCCTTGTATAGCTCGCTATAAATAAAAAGGAGCCTAAAAAGCAGGTGTGGTTAAGTGCCCCTGCATAGCTTGCTATAAATAAAAAAGAGCCTAAAAAGCAGGTGTGGCTAAGTGCCGCTACATAGCTCGCTATCAATAAAAAGAGTCTAAAAAGCAGGTGTGGCTAGGTGCCCCTACATAGCTCGCTATGAATAAAAAGAGCTAAAAAAAGCAGGTGTGACTAAATGCCCCTGCATAGCTCGCTATAAATAAAAAAGAGCCTAAAAAGCAGGTGTGGCTAAGTGCCCCTGCATAGCTCGCTATAAATAAAAAGAGCCTAAAAAGCTGGTATAGCTAAGTGCCTCTGCATAGCTTGCTATAAAAAAAAAAAAAAAAAAAAAAAAAAAAACCAAAAAAACAGGCGAGGTTGCGTACCCCCGCATAGCTCGTTAGTAATTCGATATCGCAGATAAGGTTTCGACCAGTTGCCTATATCAAAAGATCCTATTAACTGGTGAATCAAGTATTTGCTTAAGTTATAATATCTGATTTCGGGCAAGTTTAGATGATTAGTTCACATGAAGTTTTATAACTTATAAAAGGAAGATTATAAAATGTGTTACAAGAAAAACAAGAATTCAAGCCCATTCAACAGAGAAGATATGGAAAAAGAGATTTCATTAAATTCAAAATTTCTTTACAAATCGAAGTTAAAAGAATACAAGAACAAAAAATAATAATAATAAACTCCTAATTTCGAGCTGGAGAATCTGGGCCTAAGAGAGAGCTTTTGCTAGAAGAAGAAGACGAGCTAGAAAACTCGGGGTCACCAACAGACTCGGCTTGAGAAGTGCCAGGAATCTCTGTTGCCAAAGGGTCTGCATCAGCTGAAGACGAGGCAGTCTTTGCTTTGAACTTCTCCACAGCTTGGAGCCCCTCATCACCAAAAATGGAAAAATCCAATTCAGGATGGGACATCCACAGCGTATAAAGAAAGTTAAGGTCTGTTCTTTCCTCAGCCTCATCTTTGGCTTCAGCGATCTGCACCTCCGTTTCCTGAATAGATCTTTCTCGAAAAGCCATCAACTCTTCGAAGGCGTCATTTGCTTGACGATTAGCAACCTCGGCTTCTTGATACGTGGCCCCTGCTAGTTGCTCGGCTGCTTCAACTAGCTTCTCGGCAGCCTCAACCCGTTGTAGCACTTTCCCCACTTTTTGCTTTGCAGTCCCGACCCGCTGCATTGCATCCCCCACTTGCTGCTTGAGCACTTCGGCTCGATGTTCGGCCTCTTCAGCCCGTTTAGCTGTAGCTTTTATTCTTTCATCCCGTTGCTCAACAATCTCAGCCCGCTGCACTGCAACCTCAACCTTTTGTCCGAGCACCTCGACTTGTTTCTCTACAATTTCAGCTCATTGCTCGGCTTCTTCAGTCCGCTGTGTCGTGGCCTATGCTAGCTTGGCCTGTTTTTTCGCCAGTTTGGCCTGTTGCTCAGACTGCCTCAGCTTGTCTCTCACTTTGTTTAATTCATCCTTTGCCTTGTCACATTCATCTTCGCAATTGCATTGTAAAGCAGTGAGGTATGACCTAGTCGGTTCGTAATTATCTTCTGCCCACGCTAGAGCTTCTTCGGCTATTTGTCTAGCAATGATCTCCGCAGCTATTTATGCCTCGTGGCCTTCCACATACCTTTTCCTTTCTCGGGCCCTCTCGGTTAAGGCTGTAATCTCCTCCTTAGCTTCCTCCAGCTCGTTCTCCAACCTCATTATTCGATCCTCAGTGAGTCTGGTCAATCTCCTTCGCTTTATTGATGCAAAGGCAACCTGAAAATTCTACAAGTTAATATTTGATAAAGTAAAGAAGCCAGGAGATAAAAGAAAAATAACTTACCAGCATGGCATGTCGAGCTGCGTACTCGTCTAGGTCTGTACCCTTAAGGGACCTATTCTCTAAAACCCTTGCGTTAGTCAACATAATTGTTGGCCAGTTATCGAGAAGGGAAGTTAAATATCTCCCCCAGGTCCAATTTCGACGTCTGGCATTGTTAGTGATGAAGTCCCCTCAGCCTCTACGACCTTAGACTCTTCACTCCAGTAAACATGATTCGCATGAAAAAGGCACGCCTAGTCCAATTCCTCTTTGGTCTCTCGTTGGTACCAGCTTGGGTTGCCTGAGGAGCAACCTCGGATAGGGCATCCCTTTCTCCAGGTTACGAGCTGGGAGTTGGAACCTGTGAAACATCTGTTGCTGCTTCAGAAGGATGCACCTCGCTAGGAGCAGCAACCGAGGGAGTTTTTGCCTTAGCAGGTCGCTTAAAATGCTTTGAATGAGCAACTGGAGAGGTTGAGGCTTCAGCAGACTGCTTTGCTGGAGTAGCTGAAGAGGCTGAAGCTTTAGCAGGTCACTCAGGAGAGAACTCCAAGAGAGTAAGTTTTCTCCTCTTGACTGAAGCGGCCTAGAGGAGGAAACGGGAGCTGAAAGAACAGCTGTTCGTGATGAACCTATTGGCGAGGTGCGAGTTGGAGCTAATGTTGCTTTAGCAGATGCTGGAACTATTGGAGTATAGGCCGAATCTGCTAGAGCAGGCGATGGAGTCTCTAGAATAGTTGTGCAATTTGGAGAGGGGGATGAATCTATTTGTACAACAGGGGCTGCACGAGCTGGAATCGTTTCTGCCTGAGCTGGAGCTGGAGCTGTAATTTCTACCAGCGAGCTAGGGGCAAGAGCTGTTGTATCTACTCGCGAAGTGGTGGCAGGACTTGGAGATGATCGAGGAGTAGGTGCATCCTCTTCCTCGACAGGTATTTTAAGGACAGAAGGAAGAATAGGGTCATCGTCCATACTCCTTAAATCCTCTTCTGGATTTAATAGCGGAGAATCCTCAAGAGGAGTAAGGCCATGAGCCTGGAGAAAGGCGGTGTCAAATTTACTGTTGATGCTCGCTTCACCTGAGTTCACAAGCACCTCGAGGGCCCTTTTCTCCTCGTCGTTGGGAGGAGATTGGTCCATTTTCAGCTTTACAAAGCAAAATGTTAAAAAAAAAAAAAAAAATTCTTAACTCGCTAAAGATTCCCCTCTGCATACCTGGTTTCAGAATGAAGCTGAAATTGTTAAGACCCATTAGAGAAGGGCAGAAGACAAATAACCAACTCGTCTTATATGCCCCGACGTTAGACTTGCCCTTCGCACCTCCTTGGGGTAGAAGTTTCTTATATTCCGACGGACGAACTATGAGATAGTAGATGCCATATGGTTTTTCTCCCTTTTTAGTGCTCAAAGCCTTGAACCTGTAGAGGTGTTGAACGATTTTTGGAGTTGGGGGAGAAAGGCCATTTTTTAGGAAGGCCAGAGTCAACGAGGTCAGCTGTGCATATGAATTCGGTGTCAATTGGAATGACGCAAGCTTGACCGTGTTAGGTACTCGATCAGGTAAGGATGAATGGGGAACCTTAGTCCGTGCTCTTGATGTTGGGTACTGACAGTGACATACCCCCATGGAGGATAGCATGCATGGTTTGTGGGAATGGGTGATAACACACAACAACCCTTATGATAAACCCCGATCTTAGTTTCCTCATAGAATTCATTTCTGACGATCGGATAGAGAATAAAGAGTCTAGAAATAGTGCAAGAGGCCCGGTTAGAATTCTATTATATTTATAAGGTCCTGAGTGTCGTGTCAGTAAGAAATGAGAATTTTCGATGAACAATGTTCGGATCCAAAACGAATAGTGATTTTTTCAGAAAAGATTCGAAATTAGTGTTTAAGACTGAATTTGGACCTGGTTATATTGTCCAGGGTCATAAATTGAGATTCAGTGGGAAACGAAAGTTTTTGATGAATAGTATTTTTAGGACGAAAAATTTCGGATGAATAGTAAAATTTTTGAAAATTTACCTTAACGGTCGAAAAGGTCCGAAAATAGCAGGAGAGTATAGAGAAATAGAAACGGATAAAAAAGAAGACCATTTGAGTCAGTTTTAAGCTATTCGAAGAAAATTACATTGCCCTTTTGAGAGATTAATGAGTTTTAATGAGTTTAAGCATGAGATTGATAGATAAGACACCCAATTAGAGTATTTCATGGTCAATTTGAAGATTAGATGACCATGGAATATTTTTCAGTCGAAGTGAAATTAGATTATAAAAAAGGCAAAATAGACATTTTAAGTTAAATATGCATGGATCACGCGTGAGCATAATATGCAAAAGTTTCAAGGAGTGTAAACCAATTGAATGAGAATAAGTTAAAGAGAATGCGCATAAAAATCGAGTATTTAAGCTATAGATACATATAAAAAGTTATTGGTTTCTTCGATTAGATTTTGACTAAAAACATTTTTTTTTTATCAAGTATATATGAGAGGTATTAGACCGAAATTGAAGCTTATAAAGTTAAATTGGTCATAAGATATGTGTAGAATATTTATGGAATATTTTTCGAAACGATTAGGAATGAATTATTTGTTAATCAAGCGAGGTGAGCTCACGAAATAAAATAAATGATATTTTAATTCAACCAATAAGAAAAGAGATAAGTGACTTGAAAAGTAGTGGCTATGGATGTGTCATATGTCATCTAGTGAATGGTTGAATAAATAAATGGATGAAAAATTGTCAAATGGACCAATGGAATAAAAATATATATATTTTTGGGCACTAGTAAGATTACTGAAAGTTTGAGGTGATTAAATGAAATTTTCTTGAGGGATTCTTTTGTAATTGAGCATTAATATATATAAAAGTGATTTTTGTCTCATATGAGACAATTGTGATCGTGAAAACCAGAAAAGGAAGAGAGAAAAAAAGAGAGACCCGTGTGTGCGACGTGAGAGGGAGAGGGGAGAAGAAGAGGATTTGGCCCGATTTTAGCTGCGGTTTCTTCACGAAAGTTGTTCCTTATCACCTCCTCTAACTAACCCAATAAATTTGAAGCGAAAAGATCGCCTATTTGGTGAGTTATTTCAGTTTAAAAGTTTATATTTCATATGAAAACCCATCTTCCTTCTTATTTCTTTTTCAAATCAGAGTTTAGGGATGATGAGAGGGAGGTGTGAGGATGATTTTGGTGTGATTTGTGAGTGATTTAGTGGAAGAAAAATGGGTGAGAAAGAGAGAGAAAGTCGCGGTCAAAAAAATGGGTATTGTGAGATCCGAGTTCGTTTTCGATTCTAAGGCATTAGATAGATATTTTAGAGGTTAAGAAACAATCTTACGAAGTTAGATTTCGAAAACGAAAAGTTCAGGATCGATTTCGGAGCTAAACAGACGAGTTGAAGGTTGTTTTTCGAAATCCTTCTAAACGCATTTGTTTAACATTCGAAACCATTTATTTAATCATAGTTGGGTGTTAGAACACTAGAGGATTGATTTTTTAAGTTGTCGTACGTTCGAAACGAAAAGTGATTTTTATTAGTAAGCGAAATCGAGCGAATTTCGTTCCGAGCTTCCGACGATGAAATTGAGTATACTAAGGTATTCCTAAGAAATAATAAGTAGGATTTATGCAGAGAAAACGGATTTCAAAAACCCCGATTGAATAGAAATTGAGATTCGAAAGTTTAGATATTAAAGGGTATTAATAGAAATAAATGAGATTCTTATTGATTTTGAATGTGTTGTGTGTATTTTTCGGATTCAGTAAATTGGGCTGGTAAAAGTCCAATTTATGCCCATTTAAGACCCGATAAGAAGGCCCAATAAGGTCAACGTAGTCAAAGCCCATCAGACGAGGCCCAGTGTTGACTCCAAGACCATCAAGACTTCCAGCTGGCATCAGCAGACCCATAAATACAGCCAGGTCGCAGCTCGCCGCTTGCGCAGCTCGCTTCTAAGCGAGCTCGAGCTCGAAACCACCATAACGCGTCAGCTCGCTCAGACACGTTATAAGCACAAAATCTTCCAGAAAAGGCAGTTACCAAGTTCAATAGTGATTCTCTCTCCAAATATGGCAATTGCCCAATCAAACAATGATTTCCTCGTCAGACATGGAGATTAATTCAAATTCAAATGCAAGTCATCATTATCTTGAGATAAATATAGCAATTCCCTAATATTATCTAAATATATTAGGAAGCATAATTAATTTATAATTCTTTTCCTTATTTTTCCCAATTGTTTAGGGAATGTAATTAATTCAGGATTCTTTTCCTGATTTACTTCAACTAGAATTGCAACTCTTCTTCCCCTATAAATAGGGATCGAAAACATTGTAACAGAGATATACAATATTTAATAATATACTGTCACTCTGCAGAATTTGAGAGATAGACAGTCGTGGACGTAGGCCTTTCTATTGCCGAACCACGTAAAAGCTTGGTGTTTTTCGTTCGATCCTGTATTTCTATCTTTGTCTTTCCTTGGTTTTCGTGTTTTCTCACATTGATTGCAGGTATTGGGCATTGATTGCTCGTCGACTGAAAATCAACGTCGACATTTTGGCGCTAGAAGGAGGGGCCCAGACTGCAATCTTGTTCATCTTAGTTCATTAACCTTTGACGAGATGGCAAAGACTAGATCAAACAGGTTCCTTGGAGATGACGATCAGGAGGAAAGTCACGTGAATCAATCCCAACAGAACTTACAGCTTGGGCAAGACGCAACCACGCATGCCGCAGGCCCGTCCCATGGACAAGTTCTCGGGGCTACAACAGGCATTCCTCCTCTGCCTCACCGTCAAACGGTCCCAGTTGCCCCGACGGCCGAAGGACAGAATGCATTACTGCAGAGGCAGGAAGCGTTGGAAGATACGGTCAGACAGCTCACGGAAGCCGTCAATATGTTGGTGCAGGCCCAGGTTCAGAACGTGACTAGGGTGGAAGTTCAGGCACCACAGGGAGTGCCCCAGCCTCCCGAACCAGCACGAGGACTTGAAAGGCTGGCAAGAGAAGTCCAGCGACCTGCAGACTCGGCTCGCTCATCCAATGCGCGTTCGAGGGCTGGAAGACACCCTGTTCAGCACGGAAGGGAGGTCGCACGACCTGATAGCCTGGTAGTAAGACTGAGCCAGGAGGGAAACAGGCGGATGGAAATTGGTCAAGGTAGAGTCCGAGCCGCAGCTCGTTATATCGACGAGGTGGATGGGCAGCAGGTAAGATCCCATCATCATGAGGGTCAAGTTGAGGAAGACGAAAGGTATGACCCTGAACATCCTGCTCCAAGTCATGATCACAGGAGGAGATACGAGCTCCGAGACCCCCAACTAGAGGAGCTCCTCCAAAGGGTCCAGCAGTTGGAAGCACGACCCGGAGTTCCGGAGCAGCGTGAGCTCTACGGAGGCAGAACCCCATTTACAAGGGAGATTGAAACGCAACCTCTTCCTCCGAGGTTCAAGATGCCAAGCATTCAGCAATACAATGGGGACAGTGACCCATACGACCATCTAGACGCTTTCAACGTTCAGATGGATCTGCAAACAGGAAATCCGATGGTGAAGTGCCGAGTATTCCCCGCTACATTGGGGGATATTCCAAGAACGTGGTTCAGGAATCTCCCAGCTCGCAGCATAGGAAGTTGGGAGCAATGCCAACAGAAGTTCGTTGGTCAATACAGGGCACTGAGAAGGCAGCTCGCTCCATCCTGCCACCTAGCCACCATCTTTCAGCGTCAGGGTGAGTCGTTGAAGGAATACATCGCCAGATTTAGACGCGAGGTCGCGAATGTCGAGCACCCATCAGATGAAAGCATTCTAACAGCGATCTCAGCTGGGCTGCGCAAGGATGGAAAGCTATATGAAAGCATTTACAAGTCCCCAGTAAAGGATCTGGGAGAGTTTTACGAGCGAGCTGCGAAAGAGATCAGGTGGGAAGAAACCTTCGGCCCGAAAAAGCAGAATCAGAAGAATGAAGCGGGCAGTTCCAGCCAGCCAAAGAGGAGAAACAATGGCCGGAACGAAGAAGGAAGAAACAACGGCTCAAGTAATCAGATCGCTAAGAAAGCGAGAAGAGAGCCAAGGTATGAGCGACCTCAGCGTTGGGGTCGCCAGGAAGGATACAGCGTCCTGACGGCATCACCGGACAGGATTTACGCTGCGGAGCGTAACAAGGAGGACTTCGGGAGGCCCAATCCTATAAGGGCTCCCATTCAGCACAGAGATCAGAACAAGTTCTGTGCCTACCATAATGAGGTCGGGCACAGTACTTCGGATTGTTGGGCGTTGAAGAACGCCATTGAGAAATTAATAAGGCGAGGTCGCTTGGGAGAATATGTGGCAAGACCTGCTGATCAGCGACCTCACCACCAGCGACCTCAGCAGCAACAGCCAGGACACCAGCAGCAGCCCCAGCGAGCTCCCGAACAAGGTCAGGAACCTGCGGTAAGAACCATCTTTACTATCTATGGTGGCCCCCATATCGCAGGTGATTCCAACAGATCGCATGAGAGGTACGTCCGGGAGGCGAATCATTCATTTCAGCTCAATGGGTCGGAGGGACCTACCAAAAGAGCGAAACCGACCTCGGACGAGATCGTATTTACCGAGGAAGATGCCAGAGGAGTGATCAGTCCTCATAATGATGCGCTGGTTATACGAGCTAAAATCAGCAATATGGAAGTTAGGCGCATCATGATCGATACCGGCAGCTCAGTGAACGTGATGTATAGGAGCTGTTTTGACCAGATGGGGCTGCGAGCAGAACAGATGAGGCCATCCCCGGAGCCTTTATTTGGATTCACTGGAGATGCTGTGGTGCCAGTGGGGCAGATCAAACTGCCTTTGACTCTGGGGGAGGCAGGTCGTCAGGCCACAACCCTGACGGACTTCTTGATAATCGACTGCCCATCGGCGTATAACGTGGTCCTCGGAAGACCTGCTATGAACGAGTTGGACATGGTTACTTCAACCAGAACTCTGACAGTGAAGTTCCCAACTCCTAATGGCATCGGATGTGTTCGAGGAGAACAACACCTGGCTCGTCGTTGCTACGAAGATGCAGTGAAGATGGGTGTAAGAGGAAAGAAGGTGAACGTGGTCTCAGGGGGCGAGCCACGAGCTATGACTGAGAAGGGAGTCAGTCACGACCTGGACCCTCGCGAGGTAGATGCAGACCGAGCTACCGGTCCAATTGAGGAGTTAGAGGATGTACCAGTCAGCGAGGTAGATCCTGAGCGATGCTTAAAGCTAGGAAGAGGATTAACTCCAGAGCTGAGAATCCAGCTCGCTGACTTCTTAAAGGCGAATCTGGATGTGTTTGCATGGAACCATGAGGACATGGTGGGAATAGATCCAAAGGTGATGTCTCACAGGCTGAACATTGATCCTCATTTCAAACCAGTTCGCCAGAAAAGAAGGGCAATGACAGGGGAACGATACCTAGCACTAAAAGAAGAGATAGACAAGCTTCTGGTTAACAAGTTCATCAGAGAAGCTTACTACCCGACCTGGGTCGCCAACCCTGTGCTAGTGAAAAAGAAGAACGGGAAGTGGAGGACTTGCATCGACTTCACCGACCTAAACAAAGCATGCCCCAAAGATAGTTTTCCCCTGCCAAGGATAGATCAGCTCGTGGATGCTACTGCTGGCCACGAGCTCCTAAGCTTCATGGATGCATATTCGGGATATAATCAAATCCCAATGAAGCCTGAAGATGAAGAGCACACCTCGTTCATGACTGATCGGGGACTATATTGCTACAAGGTGATGCCCTTCGGTTTGAAGAATGCTGGAGCGACCTATCAACGCTTGGTGAACATGATGTTCAAAGAGCAAATCGGAAAGACCATGGAGGTCTATGTGGACGATATGTTAGTAAAGTCCAAGCAGATAGGTGATCATGTTGGCGACCTAAGAGAGATGTTCCAAATCCTGAGGAGCTACCAGATGAAGTTAAATCCACTCAAGTGTGCATTCGGAGTAGCTTCCGGGAAGTTCCTGGGCTTCATGGTCAACAATAGGGGGATTGAAGCAAACCCTGAAAAGATCAAAGCACTGATTGACATGAGGTCGCCCACCAGGGTGAAGGATGTCCAGAGTCTCAATGGCCAGGTCGCAGCATTGAGTCGGTTCATATCAAAAGCTTCGGACAAATGTGTCCCTTTCTTTAACATTCTGAAGAAAGCGAAGAGTTTCGAGTGGACTGAGCAGTGTGAAATAGCCTTCCAGCAGTTGAAGGAGTATATGGGACGAGCTCCACTTCTTTCCAAGCCCAAAGAGGGAGAAAAACTGATTCTATACTTAGGAGTGTCGCAGCAAGCTCTGAGTGCCGCGCTGGTGAGGGAAGAAGAAAAGACACAGCTTCCAGTCTATTATGTGAGCAAAAGATTACAGGATGCTGAAACCAGATATTCGCAGATGGAGAAACTGGCTTACTGCCTGGTGATTGCGTCAAGGAAGCTGCGACCTTACTTCCAAGCTCATACTATCGAAGTCCTCACCCAGTATCCGTTGAAACAAGTTTTGCAGAAAGCAGACACCTCAGGTCGTTTGTTAAAATGGGCAGTGGAGCTCGCGCAGTTTGATATCCAATACAAACCGAGGATAGCTATCAAGGCTCAGGCTCTTGCAGATTTCATTGCGGAATTTACAGGACCTGTAGATGATGAAGCTGAATGTTCTGAAGGTCCGGCCTGGGAACTTTTTGTTGATGGATCATCCAGCGAGCAGAGAGCTGGAGCTGGAGTTCTACTGATCAGTCCTGAGGGCCATAAAATTCTTTGTGCTCTAAGGTTTGGCTTTCAGGCGACAAACAATGAAGCTGAGTATGAAGCTCTGCTCGCAGGACTGCGTTTGGCTAAGGAGATGCGAGCTGAACACTTGAAGATTTTCAGTGACTCACAGCTCGTCGTCAGCCACGTAATGGGAGAATATCAGGCTAGGGGACCGAAAATGGCCCTCTACCTCCAAAAAGTACACGAGCTGCTGGGTGCGTTCCAGAGGTACGAGATGAAGCAGATCCCACGAGCTCAGAACTCGCATGCTGATGCACTAGCTCGCCTCGCAACCACGCGAGATGCAGATTTCCTTGGGGCAATCCCAGTTGAGTTCCTACCAGCTCCAAGCACAGAAGAAAAGAATGTGACGATGGTCATATCCGTGCAGCCTGATTCTTGGATGAGCCCTATTCTCGAATACTTGCAGGATGGAAAGCTGCCCAATAACAAGCTAGAAGCACGACGTCTGCGAGCTAGAGCAGCCAGGTATTGCGTCTATGATGACGCACTGTACAAGAAGGGGTTCACAGCACCGTTATTGAGATGCATTGATGGCCACGAATGCGAAACAGTACTAAGGCAGATACACGAAGGCCACTGTGGGAATCATGCTGGGGGGCTGTCTCTAGCTCAGAAGGCACTTCGCCAAGGCTTCTACTGGCCCACCATGAGGCAGGATGCCCTCAACTTAGTGAAGAAATGCGACAAATGTCAAAGGTTTGCTCATATTCCACGAGCTCCACCAGCTTACCTCCAACAGATGGTGAGCCCGTGGCCCTTTGCGATCTGGGGGATGGACCTGATCGGACCCCTACCGATGGCACGTGGGAGATGCAAGCATGCAGTAGTCGCAGTGGATTATTTCACTAAGTGGGCTGAGGCAAAAGAGTTAGCTGAAATCTCCACGACAAAGATTGAGAAATTTATGTGGAGCAACATTATTAGCAGATTTGGGGTCCCACAGCAGATTGTGACAGACAATGGGACTCAGTTCGCCAGTGACCAGTTTCTTAGGTTCTGTAACGACCTCAAAATTGTTAAAAGTTTCTCAGCAGTAGACCACCCACAAGCCAATGGCCAAGTGGAAGCTGTAAACAAGATCATCAAGCAGACCCTAAAGATGAAATTGGAAGCTAAGAAGGGAGCGTGGGTAGACGAGCTCCAAAAAGTTTTGTGGTCCTATAGAACCACAGCTCGCAGCTCAACTGGCGAGACCCCATTTTCAATGGTATATGGATCAGAGGCTATGATCCCGGCTGAGTTTGAGGTCACCTCGCAAAGAAGAGCGACCTTCAATCCAAATGACAATAATCAGCTACTTGCAACAAATCTGGACCTGCTCGAAGAACACAGGGAAACCGCCAGGTTAAGGGTAGCTGTCTATCAACAGAGAATAGCGAGGTACTATAACAAGTATGCTCGCATCCGCAGATTCAACGTAGGAGACTTAGTCCTACGCCTTATTCTACCTGGAGCCCGCAAGCCAAGTGACGGATCCTTAGGCCCGAACTGGGAAGGACCGTATGTTGTCAAAGCAGCCTTGGGAAATGGAGCTTATCGCTTAGTTAATGTAAATGGAGCCGAAGTTCTCCGAGCTTGGAATGCCGAGCATCTCCGCCCCTATTATCAATAAGTTTGCCATTATCTGTAATATGGATTGATTATAAATAAAAGCTCCATTCTCCCCCTGTTTTTGATTCAACACACCAGGCTAACGGGCTCCGAGCTCAACAGCGTAAGAACAAACTAATGAGCCTAAAAAGCAGGTGAGGTGACGACCCCTGCATAGCTCGCTATAAATAAAAAGAGCCTAAAAAGCAAGTGACTAAGTGTCCTTGCATAGCTCGCTTAATGAGCCTAAAAAGCAGGCGAGGTGACGACCCCTGCATAGCTCGCTATAAATAAAAAGAGCCTAAAAAGCAAGTGACTAAGTGTCCTTGCATAGCTCGCCTAATGAGCCTAAAAAGCAGGCGAGGTGACGACCCCTGCATAGCTCGCTATAAATAAAAAGAGCCTAAAAAGCAAGTGACTAAGTGTCCTTGCATAGCTCGCTTAATGAGCCTAAAAAGCAGGCAAGGTGACGACCCCTGCATAGCTCGCTATAAATAAAAAGAGCCTAAAAAGCAAGTGACTAAGTGTCCTTGCATAGCTCGCCTAATGAGCCTAAAAAGCAGGCAAGGTGACGACCCCTGCATAGCTCGCTATAAATAAAAAGAGCCTAAAAAGCAAGTGACTAAGTGTCCTTGCATAGCTCGCCTAATGAGCCTAAAAAGCAGGCGAGGTGACGACCCCTGCATAGCTCGCCAAATATTCTAGAAAACCCGTTATTTATACTTACAAAAATTTTGTTAAGTGTCGCTTTTATTATTAACAAGTTTTGGGTTCATTGATTATTAGCCCGCAGGAAAAATGAAGAGCATTGGCCTGAGAAATATTCAATACAGAAGAAATGACGAAAGGAATTTTCATTAAGTAATTGTAACTGATTACAAATTAAAAAATTAAAAGAAATACATAAGAAAGAAAACAAATTGCTAGTTCGCAGCAGGAGGATCTGGATCAGCCGGGGGTTCGGATCAGCGGTGGATGGGGCAGCTTTTGATTTGAAATCCTCAATAGTTTCAAGCCCTATGTCCCCGAAGATAGAAAAATCCATGTCTGGATGGGACATCCACAGTGTGTAGAGGAAATCACGACCTGTTCTTTCCTCAGCCTCATCCCTTGCATCCGCGACCCGCACTTCCAGTTCCTGAGCAGCTTGATTTCTGAAGGCCGTTAGATCCTCGAAGGCATTATCAGCGAGACGGTTGACAACCTCAGCCTCTTTTTTCATGTCTACAACTTGCTGCTCCGCAGCCTCAGCTCGCTGAATAGCCTCCCCCACTTGTTGCCTCAGCACCTCAGCTCGATGCTCAGCTTCCTTCGCACGGTTATCCGCGGTTGCAGCCTCCTCAGCCCGTTTGGTTGCGGCCTCCTCAGCACCTTTAGCGGCAACTTCCATCTCACCAGCCCGCTTATTGGCCTCCTCGGCCTGCTTCTCGGCAGTTTCAGCTCGCGCCAGAGCAGCATCAATCTGACGATGAAGCACTTCAGTCTTCTCTTCTGCAGCTGAAGCTCGCTGTTCGTCCAGTGCGGCCTGTTGCTCAGACTGCCTCAGATCTTCTTTCACCTTGAGCAACTCATCCTTTAGCGAAGCATGTTCATTCTCCATTTTCTTCAGGGCTTCCTCAGCTACTTGCCTTGCAGCGTTTGCCTCAGCAATCTGAGCTTCCTGACCCTCTATTCTGCCCGAGGTCATGCGAGCTAAGTCATCAGTAGCCGCCTCCAGGTCGAACTCCAGCTTCCTGATCTCATCCTGGGTAGCCCTTGTCTCCTTTCTCCGCTTCATTGCAGCAAGGGCACCCTGGAAAATATGAACAGATTAAGATCCAGTCAAGTAAAGAAATCAGCAGATGAGGAAAAGTAACTTACCAGCATGCAATGACGAGCCACGAACTCATCCAAGTCCTCGCCCCTAAGGCTCCTATTTTCCAAGACATTCGCATGATTGAGCATAATTGTTGCCCAACTGTCAAGGAAGGAATTTAAGAATCTCCCTCCGGGACCCAGCTCGATGTCTGATGGGGTAGGTGAAGGAGTTCTCGCGCGCTCCGGGAAATCACGTGCATCATTGAAGGTACCACCACGTCGCGACACAACAGTACGCCTAGTCGCATATGTGCTGGGGCCAGCTCGGGTTGCCTCGGGAGCGGCATTTGAAGGAGCATCACCTTTTCCAGGCTGCGAGCTGGAAGTTGGAGGTGACTGAAGACTTGTAAAAATATCGGAGATGGGCACCTCGCTAGGAACGGCAGTCGAGGGAGTAGTTGCTCCAGCAGCAACATGCACCTCGCTGGGAGCAGTGGTTGAAGGGGCAGTAGCTTCAGTGACTGCAGGCACTTTGGTGGATACGGCAACTGCAGGAGCCTGGTCCTGACCAGATGGTTTGGAGCGTTTAGAAGGTGCCGCTGGAGTGGCTAAGTCTTCGGCAGGTCGTTTTGCTGGAGGAGCCGAAGAAGCTTGGAATTCAGTAGGATGTGCAGGAGGGGATTTCATGAGGACAAGTTTCCTCCTGTTAGTTGGGAGCTTTGTAGAAGAAGGAGCAGGGACTGGAGCACGAACTGGGGATCGCAGTGGAGCCCCTGGAGTAGACGTGCGAGGTGGAGAAGAAGATGGATCAGCCTGTGCAGTAGGAGCTGCAGGGACTGGGTCTGATCCTGTCCGAGCTGAAGCAGGAGCAGAAGAAGAACTTTTTCTAGATGCACCCTTTGAAGGGGTGCGAGTTGAAGACGATCTCGCCTTCGAGGGGGTGCGAGTTGAAGACGATTTCGCCTTCGTTGGTGTGCGAGCTGAGGATGATCTTGCTTTAGACGAGGTGCGAGCAGGAGCACCTCGAGATGAAGTCTTCCGAGGTGGAGAAAGTGAGCGAATGTTATCCGAGCGAACGTCCTCCTCTGATGATGAAGAGATTACTGGCGGAGGTCGGGAAGTAGACGCATCCTGAACTGAAACCTCGAAAACAGAAGGAAGTCTAGGCTTGTCGCTCGTCTTGCCAATATCTTCTCCAGCTCGCAGAAGAAGAGATTCCTTAGGAGGGGCTAGTTTGTAAGCCCTAAGCATGGCATCATCGAATCTGCTGCTGATACCTGCATCGCCCGATTTGGCGAGCTTGCCAAGAGCTCGTTCCTCCCCACTGCTGAGAGGAAACTCGTCCATCTTCAGCTCTGCACAGCAAATGATCAAAGAAAAATGATAAGTAATGGAGATGCAAAACAAAATCAGCTCGCTTAAACCTTGTTATGAGTACCTGGTTTCAGGACGAAGCTGAAGTTTCGGAGATCTGCAAGAGATGGGCACGAGATATAAAACCAACTCGTCTTATATGGCCCGACGTTGGATTTGCCTTTTGCTTCTCCCTTGGGCAAAAGGTCTTTGTATTGTGACTGACGGGCTGTGAGATAATAGATGCCGTCCGGTTTCTCTCCATCTCCCGCAGCCAAGGCCTTGAAAGAGTAAAACTCCTGGATGATCCTCGGTGTGGGGGCATGAAGGCCGTTCCTGTAGAAGGCTATGGCCAGCGAGATCAACTGGGTGTAAGAATTCGGAGTCAGTTGGAAGGGTGCGAGCTTGACTCTGTTCAGGAATTCAATCAAGAACGGTGGAACGGGAAACCGCAACCCCTGCTCAAGATGTTGGGTGCTAACAGCGATGAATCCCCTGGGTGGATAACACGCGTAATTGTTGGAGTCAGGCAGCAGTATGCGACAACCAAAAGGGATGTAGAATTGCTTGACAAGTCCCTCCACCTCAGGACGCTTCAACGATGTGGGATGACGAGCGAGTGCTGCACGAGCCTCTCTCCCCTGAATGGCATGAGCTCGGGCTTTGTCATGTTCGCGAGCTTCGTTGCTTGGGATCATTCCCTTGCGAGTACCACTTGAAGACATCTAAAAATGAAGAAAATAAATGAAAATATATGTACCATTGCAGGAGTAACAATGGTGATAAAGCATGATGAGCCCAAGATAGAAAGTTTGAAGAAAAAGAAGTCTCACCTTGAATCGTTGATAAGTGGAAGAACGACGAAGAAGACTGAAGATCTCGTAAAAAGGCAGAGAGTTCTGGATGTTTGAAAGCTTGAATACTTGTTTGCTTCGAGTGAAAGTGACAGGTGAAAGAAAAAAAAAATGAAAAGGGGCCATCGGTTTATATAGACAAGCAAGCATGAGTCCCAACCATCAGATCTTTGGGAAATGTAACCGTCATAGATCTGACGGTGCAGCGTAAAAAGAGGCTTTGGAAATCATGCTGCCGTCGGTTGAAGGACGTGCGCATTAAATGTGCGAGTAAAGGACGTGCAGACGTCGCTTCAGTTACCTTCTGCATGATCGCCACGTGTCGCAACTGAAAAGGTGGAATTTGAAAGTGCACAGAGGCGGTTATAGAAAGTAAGCGTGCCAGGGAAGCAACTTTTACCAGCAAATTCAAGCTCCCAGCTCGCTGAAGCGAACTGAGAGCTGGGGGGCTAATGTTGTGTGTATTTTTCGGATTCAGTAAATTGGGCTGGTAAAAGTCCAATTTATGCCCATTTAAGACCCGATAAGAAGGCCCAATAAGGTCAACGTAGTCAAAGCCCATCAGACGAGGCCCAGTGTTGACTCCAAGACCATCAAGACTTCCAGCTGGCATCAGCAGACCCATAAATACAGCCAGGTCGCAGCTCGCCGCTTGCGCAGCTCACTTCTAAGCGAGCTCGAGCTCGAAACCACCATAACGCGTCAGCTCGCTCAGACACGTGATAAGCACAAAATCTTCCAGAAAAGGCAGTTACCAAGTTCAATAGTGATTCTCTCTCCAAATATGGCAATTGCCCAATCAAACCATGATTTCCTCGTCAAACATGGAGATTAATTCAAATTCAAATGCAAGTCATCATTATCTTGAGATAAATATAGCAATTCCCTAATATTATCTAAATATATTAGGAAGCATAATTAATTTATAATTCTTTTCCTTATTTTTCCCAATTGTTTAGGGAATGTAATTAATTCAGGATTCTTTTCCTGATTTACTTCAACTAGAATTGCAACTCTTCTTCCCCTATAAATAGGGATCGAAAACATTGTAACAGAGATATACAATATTTAATAATATACTGTCACTCTGCAGAATTTGAGAGATAGACAGTCGTGGACGTAGGCCTTTCTATTGCCGAACCACGTAAAAGCTTGGTGTTTTTCGTTCGATCCTGTATTTCTATCTTTGTCTTTCCTTGGTTTTCGTGTTTTCTCACATTGATTGCAGGTATTGGGCATTGATTGCTCGTCGACTGAAAATCAACGTCGACAGAATGTTATTTGAATAAGTTAAGTGACCCTAAATAGATATTTGATGTTTTAGGATAAAAACTGAGAGTTCCGAAGACGTACGGAGAAGGATCGGATTTTATCCGAGGACGTGTTGTGAGTGGAACTACGAGTTTTTAAAGATTATATTTTCTTAAAGTTTATTTAAAGTTAAAAGAATTTATTATAAATAGTTATTTGTTTATTAATTGAATTTATATTATAATTCTGGTATAAAGATTTTAGTTTATTATTTATGTATACGAGAATGTGCTAGAATTTAAGATTTTAGGCTTATTGCCTTAAGATTTAGAATATTTTAGTGTATTAAGAAAAATAAATTTTAATAGCCTATGGTTTACCCTAGCCCCAGTTTAGTACTCGGCCGAATGTCTTATGCGTGATACAGTAGATGAGAGGAAGTCAATCAATGAGATTTGAGTCTAGTCAACTCTTGTGTGAGCGAGGCATGAGTGATCCGTATACACGTATAGGGTAGTGTAGTCGGTCTGTAGCGTGGGCCCGCTTTCGGCGACTACACATGGTAGATTCCCACTCCTAGTGGTTAGCTAGATTTTATATACTACCACGCTAGGAGTAGATATTCCCTAGGTTACCATGTAGGCGAGCACTAGAAAAGATTTTAAGAAAAGATTTCAAAAAGTATTTTAGAAAAGAATTTTAGAAAGCATTGTAGTTTTTAAAAACTGTTTTGGGAGAATACGTTACGTAGAAATGAGTTTTAGTTTATATAAATTAACCGCTCACTGAGTTATACTCATAGTTTTCTTTAAATGTTTTTCTTAAAAATTCTCCCACAGGCGCAGGAGCTAGTCGTCCAGCTAACGAGGTTCAGTCAGACCTGTAGGCGGACGGATAGGACGACACTTATTACATATATATATTTTGTTAGTTTGATCATGTATATAGTTGTAAATATTTTAAAAAAATAGTGGATGCATTAGTTAAAAATGTTTTATTAAAGTTTTCTGAAATTAAGTTTTTAGATTTTATTTACTTGTTTGTGGTTGTGTCGTGAAAAATGAGCCAGAGGCTTTGGAAGTTGAGAAATAAATGTCATAGAAGTGTTTTTATAAATTGTATTTGAAACTTGTAGGGTGGCATAGTTTAGAAAACAGACAGTATGTTGCTGATGAAGGAAAAAAACAACAATTGTTTTTATAAAATAAAGATTTGCGAAACATTGAGTTTTAAAAATTTTAGAAAACTTAAAAACCCTAGATCCATAAAACAATGAAATAAAATAATAAAGCTAAATAAAGATCGAATCTTGTACCTTTTTGTATTGATCTCTATGGATTGCTCACCACCTTGCCTTCCTTGATATAACTCTACACCAAGAAACAAGTGAGTGGGCACAATTATATAGAATTGTGCTCACTTTCTATTGATTTCTTTTCTCAAAAGAACAAACAATATATGTAAGAGGTGAGAATAGGTTTTAGTTTCAAAGAACGTAAAACAAAACCTAAATATAACTTCTGTTAGGAAAAGAATACTATTTCTTTTCTATTTATAGGCAACCAATTAGGGTTTTAATTAATCAAAATTAATATTAAACCCCAAGTTTATTAAAATTAAACTTTTGCCCATATAACATAATTAATTCACAATTAACTCATGTTATATTTTGTAATCATACTTGTGGCCTATAATTTATTCATAATTAATTTATACTCGGTCACAACTAAGAATTGAATTCAAGACCTCTTATAAAATTAATTAAATAATTATTAATTCATAATTAATAATTAACTAATTAATAATTTGAATAATCAATATTATTCAAATACCAAGTGAACACATATTTTGCTACTTATGTAACAACTATAATTGGACGATCCAATTACAATATTCTATATACACGTTTCTTATAGTGAAATGAGCTATCAAGGGAACCCGATGGACCTATAGTTTTGAGCTCCAATAATATCGAAATTATTAATTAAACTCTTTAATTAAATAATTTATTATTATTAATCTTAGAGTTACTCCACTAAAAACCTAAGATTGCACTCTCAAAACTATAGATGTTTTTATACAATCTGAAATTTTCAGCGTCCATTGATATAATCACTACATATGATTTGACCCTCCACAAATAGTTCATAATTAGAGCTAGGTCATAATGTCCGTTATACCCCTCTAATTATATCTTGATCCTTAAGTACCATTGATTCTCTAATGAGCAATATATTCATAACAACTTATGAATTTATCTTTCTGTTTACATATGAACAGAAAGTTGAGCGCTCTTATTGTTCAAGGCCTGAATCAACCCTTAAGAGAACTATTTCTCTACTTCTCGCAAGAAGGAGTGGATTCCACTATTATATAGAATGTTCCCAGCTACTTACTAAATCATATCTCCAAAGTACGAAGTTATTGATCGAGCATCTATATCGATCTCACCCATGTAAATAAAAGGACATAACTCAACAAGCAGGAGTCCATAATACACTCAGGATTAAGATCAATTCATATATGATCATCTAGTCGATAAATATAAATCTCTAAATTTAACGGATATTAATTAGAGACTCATGTTTATCGTGGTCCAATCCTATATAATCTTTATTATATAAGGTGCCTCCATTTCCATGTCACTACATGAATAGTCTCGGATAAAACTATTGTACCGAATACAAAATGGACCGCAACTGTAGATTTACCACAAATAAAGTACTCAGCTTTGTTTACTTTCTACGGACTCTTTAGATTACTTCTCTCAAACTAAATCCGCTTGTATATAACACTTATATACTTAGTTTGAAAATACATCAGTAATCAAGGATGTTTCTCATGACATATACAATTTTTGCAAAACATATAAATTGAATAGAATAAATACTTTATTATTATTTATTAAAACCGTTTACATAATTACAAGCTCTTAGGGCACAAAACCCAACAGCTGAAATTTTTATGAACAAGCGAAAAATTTTTATCACTGTCACCTTGTAAAAGAAGTTAAAATATCTAGATAGATGAGTTTCCGGTGCCCTGACGGGATTCCTTCGGACTAAGTTAGGGTTCGTGGGAATTCTTTCGAGGTGCTACGAGGTCTTTCTTGAGTCCAGAAGAGGGATTCGGGAAGGGTCCCGTCACCTTAAGGATGTGAAATTGAAGAACGAGCCCTATCAGATCAAAAAGACCCAATGTAGAGGAATTGTGTACGAATGTCTCATGATTTTTTCTTTCTTAGCGAGCTCGTAGTTCTGCAGCCCGAGCCTCATCCAGCTCATGAGCCTCTCTACCTTAAGCTGCTTCATTAATATTATGAGCTCCACTTGAAGACATCTGTACAAAAGAAGCATATTCAGGTCACAGCAAGCAAATTACCAAAATGCTAAAATTTTTCTAAGTTTCCTATTTCGCAGATCGCTCATGTAGTGGGGGGCTCAATCTATGAAGAAACGATCTACTAGCTAGCATTCTACAAGTATCTAATCCAACAGTTATCATGCATAATTGGCCACAAACAATAATCAGGTCTCCAATAAACATGCTGCAGGATCAAATTAACAGAAGTTGAAAAGTCGTATTCAACAAGAAACCCAGAGCAGCAAAAGTTTAGCATCAAGAACATGACGTATTCAGACCATCTCAGACACAGTAATGACAAGACGCAAGCACAATGCAACATTAACTCAACAAAATAAATCAAAAGCTGAAAGTTTGAAGTAAGAAATCAGAGACTTACCGTGAATCTCTAATCAGGTGATGAAAAACGGGGATTGAAAATGAGATTTTTATAGAGAATTGGTTGTGAAAGTCACAACAAAGCAGAAGTTGAATTGCTAAAGAAAACGACAAATGAAAGAGGCAACAAAGGGGCTCCATTAGTTTATATAAGTGGCCAAGCTCAAACCCCAGCCATCAGATCTACATGCTGAGTAACCGTCATCGATCCAACGGTGCAGCACGAGTAACAGTTTTGTAATCATGTAGCTGTCAGTTGGAAGACGTGAGCATTAAATACGCGTGGCACGAGACGTGCCAGAGACGGTTCAGTTACCTCCTGCATGACCGCCACGTGTCAGAGTTGATGGGACTAAATTTGAAAAGGTGCAGAACAGAAATTCAAGCATAGCTTTTACCAGCGAGCTCGAGCTCCCAATTCGCAGAACGAACTGAGAGCTGGGGGCTGATGTTATGTGCATTTTCTGGACTCACTAAATGGGCTGGTAAAAGCCTGATAAAAGTCCATTAAGTCAGCCCAAATGTAAAGGCCCATCAGACAAGGTCCAGTTATCAATTCAGGCCCAGTAAGCTCTACAGCTCAGCTTGCCCCGCGAGCTCTTTAATTCGCGTCAGTCAGCTCATCTCAACTTGATTACAGTTCGCTATAAAGCTTGCTCTATACATAGCTCGTTACTTAGCAAGGTCAAGCTCAAGGTCGCTCAAGACAGTAAACAGTTCACCCAGTGGACAGTTAATACCAAATTTTCCAGATATGACAATTATCCAATCTAAAGTTATAAATTTATTTTTTAATTTATTTTTCAAGTGACTTATTTTCCTTTTATTATTGTTTAGATAGTTTAGGGGTCATTTGTTTTTTCTATTTAAGACTTAATAGTGTTGAATTGCATATATTAAATTGTTTTCGTTTTTTTTTTTTTTTTAAGTGGTCAAACCATTTAAAACCACTAAAAAACAACTAAAAAAATTAAATAAAAATTTATAACTTTTTATTTAATTACAAATTTCTTAATAATATTTAAAAAGTTTTATTCCAAATCGATTCCTCCCAAAATAATATAATTTCAAATTTATACTAATTTTATATTACTTGTCAACGTTGAATTTCAGTCGACGAGTAATCAATGCCCAATACCTATAATCAATGTGAGAAAGCACAAATACCAAGAAAGAACACAAACAAAAACCGAGAATCGAACAAGGAACACAAAACTTTTACGTGGTTCAGCAATAATAAACCTACGTTTACGACTGTCTATCTCTTAAATTCTGCAAAGTGATAATATTTTATTCAATATTGTATATCGACTACAATGATCTCTAACCCCTATTTATAGGGGAAGAAGCGTTACAATTCTGATTGCAGTAGAAATAGGAAAAAAATCCTGAATTAATTATACTTTCCAAATGATTTAAATAAAATAAGAGAAATCAGGAAAAGAATCATAAATTAACATTAATTCTGTCAACGTTGGATTTCAGTCGATGAATAATCAATGCCCAATACCTGTAATCAATGTGAGAAATCACAAATACCAAGAAAGAACAAGGACAAAAACCAAGAATCAAACAAGGAACACAAAGCTTTTACGTGGTTCAGCAATAATAGGCCTAGATCCATGACTGTCTATCTCTTAAATTCTGTAGAGTGACAGTATATTATTGATTATTCTCTGATGATTTTACAATGATTTTAATCCCTATTTATAGAGAAAGAGGGTGTTACAATTCTGGTTGTAACAAATCAGGAAAAAAATCCTGAATTAATTACATTTCCCAAATAATCAGGAAAAATAAGGAAAAGAATTATACATTAATTACACTTCCTAATATATTTGGATAATATCAGGAAATTACCGTAATTATCTCGAGATAAGGTTGATTTGAATTTGAATTTGAATAGACTTCCATATCTGATGAGGAAATCACGGTTTGACTGGGTAACTGTCATATTCGGAGAGAGAATCATGGTTGAACTTGGTAACTGCCTGTTTCTGGAAGATACTACATTTATTACGCTTTTGAGCGAGCTGACATCTATGGCGGTCTGTGAGCTTGAGCTCGCATAGCGAGCTACGTATGAGGCGAACTTATGGAGCGAGCTGAATCTTAGCTGTGTCACGAGCTCGCAAGGCTTAGAGTCATCTGGACCTAGGTTGATGGGTCTTGACTGGATTGATTTTTATCGGGCCTTCTTACTGGGTCTTAAATGGGCCTAATTGGGCTTTTACCAGCCCATTTAATGAGTCCGAAAAATATATATAACATTAGGCCCCCAGCTTTCAGTTCGCTTCTGTGAGCTGGGAGCTCAAGCTTGCTGGTAAAAGCTGGTTTCCTTGGCACGCTAACCTTCATAATTGCTTCTGTGCATTTTCAAATTCCACCTTTTCAGTTGCGACACGTGGCAGTCATGCAGAAGGTAACTGAAACGACGCCTATACGTCCCTTACACGAGTATTTAATGCGCACATCTTTCAACTGACGGCTCCATGATTACAGAAACGGTACTTCACGCTGCACCATCAGATTTATGACGGTTACACTTTTCAAAGATCTGACGGTCAGGGTTCACGCTCGATTGTCTATATAAACTGATGGACCTTTTCATTTTCTTCTTTCATCTGTCATTTTCTTTTAAAGCAACCAAGCAACCAAATTTCAGAGAACTCACGAAATCAACACTTCCAGTCGTCATTCTTACCATTACATCCAGGATTCACAGTAAGCTTCTGATTTCTTACTTCAAACTTTTGATTTTTTTGGCTTATTTTGCTGAGTTGACGTTGTGTTATGCTTGTATCTGATCATTGTTGAGTCCCGTTGCTATGGGTTCTTCGTTTGAACGTGACTTTTCAACTTCTGTTGGTTTGATCTGGCTTTTTACTTGTTCACGACTGGACTACTGTTTGTGACTTGTAATGCATGCTTGATTGTTGATTTAGGATTGTTGTAGTCTTGTTAGCTCGTAGGTCGTTGCTTTTGTTGACTGAAACCTCCATTACATAGTCTGACTGTTTTCTTTTGTTCAAATGTCTTCAGGTGGAGCTCGCAAGGGAATTATTCCGAGCAGTGAAGCTCGTGAGCGAGATGAAGCCCGAGCACATGCTATACAAGGAAGAGCAGCTCGGGATACATTCACTCGTCATCCTTCATTACTAAAGCGTCCTGAGGTGGAGGGACTTGTCACTCAATTCCACATCTCTTTGGGTTGTCGTGCATTGCTGCCGAATTCAACGAATCATGCATGTTATCCACCAAGGGGATACGTCGCCGTCAGTGTTCAACATTTCGAGCAGGGGCTACAGTTCCCCATTCAATCGTACTTGATCGCATTTCTTAATAAGGTCAAGCTCACGCCATTCCAGTTGACTCCAAACTCCTATGCGTAGCTGACCTCGCTAGCCGTGGCCTTTCTCAGGAACGGCCTTCGTCCCCCTACACCAAAAATTATACAGCAATTCTACTCCTTCAAGGCTCTGAGCGTAGCAGAAGGAGAGAAACCGGAGGGCATTTATTACCTCACAGCCCGTCTGTCGAAATACAAAGATCTCTTGCCCAAAGGAGAAGCGAAGGGCAAGTCCAATGTCGGGCCGTATAAGACGAGCTGGTTTTACATCTCGTGCCCCTCTCTCGTAGATCTCTAAAATTTCAGCTTCGTCCTTAAACCAGGTATACATAAAGGAAATATAACGAGCTAATTTTATTTTGTATCTTTATTATTATTCTTTAATCATTTGCTGTGCAGAGCTGAAAATGGACGAGTCCCCTCTTAGCAGCGAGGAAGAACGAGCTCTGGACAAGCTCGCAATTTCAGAGGACGCGGGAATCAGCAGTAAATTTGACGATGCTGTCCTTAGAGCTTACGACCTTGCTCCCCCTAAGGAATCCCTTCTTCTTTGATCTGAGGAGGACATAGGTAAGACCAGCGATAAACCTAGAATTCTTTTTGTTTTTGAAGTTCCAGTTCAGGTGGGGGACATGTCTGCTTCCTGACCTTTGCAACCAGTCTCTTCACAAGCAGCAGGTGCAACTCGTTCACCTTCTCTAGCTCGAAAGGTTTCTACCCAAGGTGCTCTTGCTCGCGCCTCATCTAAGGCGAAATCGTCTTCAGCTCGCACCCCATCAAAGGGTGTATCTCGAAAAACTACTTCTCCAGCTCCTGCCCCAGCTCGGACAGGATCAGATCCAGCCCACACAGCCCATACTGTACAGGTTGACTCATCCTCTTCTCCACATCACACATCTACTCCAGGGGTTTCACTACCATTTCCAGCTCGCGCTCCAGCCCCCGCTCCTTCCTCTGGGCGAATTCCAGCCAATAGGAGGAAACTTGTTCTTTTGAAATCCCCACCTTCTGAACGACCTGCTACATCTCCCACCTCCTCGACTCTTTCAGCGAAACGGCCTGCTGAGGCCTTAGCCACTCCAGCGGCCCCTTCAAAACGCTCAAAATCATCTGCCGAGGACCAGGCTCCTATGGTCGCTGCCTTTAGCGAGGTGCCTGCTGCTGCTGAGAATCAAGCCGCTGCTCCTTCATCCGCTGCTCCCAGCGAAGTACCTCTTGCTGCTGGTTCTTCAGGTCTTCTGCCGACTCCAGTTTCTAGCTCGCAGCTTGGGAAGGGTGATGCTCTTCCTAAAGTTGCTTCGCAGGAAACCCGAGCTGGCCCTCGTAAAGGAGTAACTAAGCGCATGATTTATGCGCGGCCTACTGCTACCTGGGATGGTGAACGCGATGTTCCAGAAGCTGAAAGAACCCCTTCGCCAACGAGACCAGCCGTTGAGATTGGGCCTGGGGGAAGATATTTGACCTCCTTCCTTGACAACTGAGAAACGATCATGCTTACCCATGCAAATGTCTTGGAAAATAGGTACCTTAGAGGCGAGGATCTGGATGAATTCGTAGCTTGCCATTCCATGCTAGTAAGTCATTTTCCCTTATCTGCCGACCTCTTTACTTTATTAAATGCTAACTCGTAATGTTTTCAGGGTGCTCTTGGCGCGATGAAGCGGAGAAGGCAGACAAGGGCTACAAACGATGCAATAAGGAAACTGGAAGACGAGCTGGAGGAGGCCAAAGATGAAGCTGCGCGTTTGGCTGAAGGTAGAGTGCAGGGTCAGGAAGCACAGATTGCTGAGGCCAATGCTGCGAGGAAGGCAGCTGAGGAGGCCCTGAAGAAAATGGAAAATGAGCACGCCATGTTAAAGGATGAGCTGCTCAAGGCGAAAGAAGATCTGAGGCAGTTTGAGCAACGGGCTGTACTGGACGAACAGCGGGCTTCAACTGCAGAAGAGAAGATTGAAGTGCTTCATCACCAAGTTGATACTGCTTTGGCACGAGCTGAAGCTGCCGAGAAACAGGCCGAGGAGGCTAAAAAGCGAGCTGATGAAATGGGAGCTGCAGCTAAAAGCGCTGAGGAGGCTGCAACCAAACGAGCTGAGGAGGCTGCAACCGCGGATAAACGTGCCAAGGAGGCTGAGCATCAAGCTGAGGTGCTTAGGCAACAGGTGGGGGAGGCTATTCAGCGGGCTGAGGCTGCAGAGCAGCGAGTTGAAGACATGAAGAAAGAGGCTGAGGTCATCAACCGTCATGCTGATAATGCCTTCGAAGAGCTAACGGTCTTCAGAGAGCAAGCAGCTCAAGAATTAGAAGTGCGGGTTGCAGATGCAAGGGACGAAGCTGAGGAAAGAACAGGCCGCGACTTCCTCTACACACTGTGGATGTCCCATCCAGAAATAGATTTTTCTATCTTTGGGGACATAGGGCTTGAAACCGTTGAGGATTTCAAAGCAACAGCTCCTGGTGCGACCTCTTAATCTGAGCCCGCTGACTAGCTCGTCTCTCCTCCACGATAGTCCAGCTCAGTGCACAGATCCCCCTGTTTAGCTGTAGCATTTTTCTTTTATGCTTGTTTTTATTTGTAACGGATTTTACTCTCAATAAAATTTATTCTTTCATTTCCTCACATTTTCTGTATTGATCATGTATGCGATGTGTTGTATCTTTTATTTATGCGAGCTAATCAGCATGACATAAATTCATACTTAACCAAGTATAACAATTCATAACTTAAGTAATTACTTGGCTCTTTAATAAGTAATCTGTTGGCATAGATTTAAGCCTTGTCCATTAAGTGGAAGCTATTGACGAGCTGTTTAACCATACAAGGTTTAATGAACTTATTTTCCTTTATCTTTTCGTTTTAGCGAGCTATACAAGGATAAACCTTGCTTTTTAGGCTCTTTTTATTTGTTTACAACGAGCTATGCAGTGACACTTAGTCATCTGTTTTTTAGGCTCTTTTATTTGTAGCGAGCTATGCAGGGATTGTCACCTCGCCTGCTTTTTTGCTCATTTGGCGAGCTATGCAGAGATACTTAGCCATCCGTTTTTTAGGCTCTTTTTATTTGTAGCGAGCTATGCAGGGGTCGTCACCTCGCCTGCTTTTTTGGCTCATTTGGCGAGCTATGCAGAGACATTTAGTCATCTGCTTTTTAGGCTCTCTTTATTTGTAGCGAGCTATGCAGGGGTCGTCACCTCGCATGCTTTTTTGGCTCATTTGACGAGCTATGCAGAGACACTTAGCCATCTGCTTTGTAGGCTCTTTTTATTTGTAGCGAGCTATGCAGGGGTCGTCACCTCGCCTGCTTTTTTGGCTCATTTGGCGAGCTATGCAGAGACACTTAGCCATCTGCTTTTTAGGCTCTTTTTATTTGTAGCGAGCTATGCAGGGGTCGTCACCTCGCCTGCTTTTTTGGCTCATTTGGCGAGCTATGCAGAGACATTTAGCCATCTGCTTTTTAGGCTCATTTGGCGAGCTATGCAGGGGTCGTCACCTTGCCTGCTTTTTAGGCTTTTTATTATTTAGCGAGCTATGCAGGGGTCATCACCTCGCCTACTTTTTAGGCTCTTTATTATTTTTTCTTAAGCCGTTGAACTCGGAGCCCATTAGCCTAGTGAGGTAAGTTGAATAAAAAACAAGGGGAAAATGGAGCTTCCATTTATAATAAATTCATATTACAAATCATGAAAAACTTATTGATAATAAGGGCGTAGATGCTTGGCATGCCAAGCTCGAGGGACTTCTGCTCCATTTACATTAGCTAAGCGATAAGCTCCATTTCCCAAGGCTGTTTTGACAACATACGGTCCTTCCCAGTTCGGGCCTAAGGATACATCACTTAGCTTGCGGGCTCCTGGTAGAATGAGGCGTAAGACTAAGTCTCCCACATTGAATCTGCGAATCCGAGCATACTTGTTGTAGTACCTCGCTATTCTCTACTGATAGACGGCTACTCTTAACCTGGCCGTTTCTTTGGCTTCTTCAAGCAGATCTAGGTTTGCAGCGAGTAGCTGATCATTGTCGTTTGGATTGAAGGTTGCTCTTCTTTGCGAGGTGACTTCAAACTCAGTCGGGATCATAGCCTCAGACCCATACACCATCGAGAACGGGGTCTCGCCAGTGGAGCTGCGAGCTGTGGTTCTGTAAGACCATAATACTTTTTGAAGTTCATCTACCCATGCTCCTTTCTTTGCTTCCAGTTTCATCTTTAGGGTCTGCTTGATGATCTTGTTCACTGCTTCTACTTAGCCATTGGCTTGTGGATGGTCCACTACTGAGAAGTTTTTAACGATCTTGAGGTCGTTGCAGAATCTGAGAAACTGGTCACTAGCGAACTTGGTCCCATTGTCTGTCACGATCTGTTGTGGGACCCCGAATATGCAAATAATGTTGCTCCACACAAACTTCTCAATCTTTGTCGTGGAGATTTCAGCTAACTTTTTTGCCTCGGCCCACTTGGTGAAATAATCAACTGCGACCACTGCATGTTTGCATCTTCCACGAGCCATTGGTAGGGGTCCGATCAGGTCCATCCCCCAAATCGCAAAGGGTCATAGGCTCACCATCTGTTGGAGGTAAGCTGGTGGAGCTCACGGAATATGAGCAAATCTTTGACACTTGTCGCATTTCTTCACTAAGTTAATGGCGTCCTGCCTCATGGTGGGCCAGTAGAAGCCTTGACGAAGTGCCTTCTGAGCTAGAGACAGCCCCCCAGCGTGGTTCCCGCAGTGGCCTTATGTATCTGCCTTAGTACTGTTTCACACTCGGGGCCATCAATGCATCTTAATAGCGGAGCTGAGAACCCCTTCTTGTACAGTGCATCATCATAGATGCAGTACCTGGCTGCTCTAGCTCGTAAACGTCGGGCTTCCAGTTTGTTACTTGGCAGCTTTCCATCCTGCAAATAACTAAGAATAGAGCTCATCCAGGAATCAGGCTGCACAATTATGGCCATTGTCATATCCTTCTCCTCTGTACTTGGAGCTGGTAGAAATTCAACTGGGATCGCCCCAAGGAAATCTGCATCTCGCGTGGTCACCAAGCGAGCTAAGGCATTTTCACGTGCGTTTTGAGCCCGCGGGATCTGTTTCACCTCGTACTTCTGAAATGCACCTAGCAGCTCGTGAACTTTCTGGAGGTAGAGGGCCATTTTTGGTCCCCTGGCTTGATATTCCCCCAATACGTGGCCGACAACGAGCTATGAGTCACTGAAGATTTTCAAGCTTTCAGCTCGTATCTCTTTAGCCAGACGCAGTCCCGCGAGCAGAGCTTCATACTCAGCCTCATTGTTTGTCGCCTGAAAGCCAAACCTTAAAGCACAGAGGATTTTGTGGCCTTCAGGACTGATCAGTAAAATTCCAACTCCAGCCCTTTGCTCGCTGGAAGATCCATCAACATAAAGCTCCCAGGTTGGACCTTCAGAAGATTCAGCTTCATCATCCACAGGTCCTGTAAATTCTGCAATGAAATCTGCCACAGCCTGAGCTTTGATAGCTGTCTTTGGCTTGAACTGGATATCGAACTGTGTGAGCTCCACTGCCCATTTCAACAAACGACCTGAGGTGTCTGCTTTCTGCAGGACTTGTTTCAACGGATATTGGGTGAGGACTTCAATTGTATGAGCTTGAAAATAAGGTCACAACTTCCTTGATGCGATGACCAGGCAATAAGCGAGCTTCTCCATCTATGAGTACTCGGTTTCAGTATCTTGCAATCTTTTGCTTACATAATAAACTGGAAGCTACGTCTTTTCTTCTTCCCTCACCAATGCAGCACTTAGAGCTTGCTGAGACACCCCTAAGTATAGAATCAGCCTTTCTCCTTCTTTAGGCTTAGAGAGGAGTGGAGCTTGCCCCATATATTCCTTCAATTGCTGGAAGGCGGTTTCACACTGTTCTGTCCACTCGAAGCTTTTGGCCTTCTTCAAAATATCAAAGAAAGGGATGCACTTATCTGTAGCTTTCGAGATGAATCTGCTCAGTGCTGCGACCTGGCTATTGAGGCTCTGTACATCCTTCACCCTAGTTGGCGATCTCATGTCAATCAGTGCTCTGATCTTCTCAGGGTTTGCTTCGATCCCCCTACTATTGACCATGAAGCCCAAAAACTTCCCAGAAGCTACTCCGAACGCACATTTGAGCGGATTTAACTTCATTTGGTAGCTCATCAGAATCTGGAACATTTCTCTCAGGTCGCGAACATGGTCACCTATCTGCTTGGATTTCACTAGCATATCGTCAACATAGACCTCCATGGTCTTTCCGATTTGCTCCTCGAACATCATGTTCACCAAGCGTTGATAGGTCGCTCCAGCATTCTTCAAACTGAAGCGCATCACCTTATAGCAATATAACCCCCGATCAGTCATGAACGAGGTGTGCTCTTCGTCTTCAGGCTTCATTGGGATCTGGTTATATCCCGAATATGCGTCCATGAAGCTCAGAAGCTCGTGCCCAGCAGTAGCGTCCACGAGCTTATCTATCCTCGGTAGGGGAAAACTGTCTTTGGGGCATGCTTTGTTTAGGTCAGTGAAGTTGATGCAAGTTATCCACTTCCCGTTCTTCTTTTTCACTAGTACAGGATTGACGACCAAGGTCGGGTAGTAAGCTTCTCTTATGAACTTGTTAACCAGCAACTTGTCTACCTCTTCTTTCAGTGCTAAGTAACGTTCCCCTGTCATTGCTCTTCTCTTTTGACGAACTGGCTTGAAATGAGGATCAATGTTCAGCCTGTGAGACATCACCTTTGGATCTATTCCCACCATGTCCTCATGATTCCAAGCAAACACATCCAAGTTTGCTTTTAGGAAGTCAGCGAGCTGGGTTCTCAGCTCCGGAGCTAATCCTCTTCCCAACTTCAAGCATCGCTCTAGATCTACCTCGCTGACTTGTACATCTTCTAATTCCTCAATTGGACTGGTAGCTCGGTCTGCATCTACCTCGCGAGGGTCCAGGTCGTGACTGACTCCTTTCTCAGTCATAGCTCGTGGCTCGCCCCCTGAGACCACGTTTACCTTCTTTCCTTTTACACCCATTTTAACAGCATCTTCATAGCAGCGTCGAGCTAGGTGCTGCTCTCCTCGAACACATCCGATGCCATTAGGAGTTGAGAACTTTACTGTCAAAGTTCTGGTTGAAGTAACCATGTCCAACTCGTTCATAGCAGGTCTCCCGAGGACCACATTATATGCTGATGGGCAGTCAATTATCAAGAAGTCTGTCAGGGTCGTTACCTGACGACCTGCCTCTCTGAGAGTCAATGGCAATTTAATCTGCCCCACTGGTACTACAGCGTCTCCAGTGAATCCAAATAAAGGCTCCGGGGATGGTCTCATTTGTTCTGCTCGCAGCCCCATCTGATCAAAACAACTCCTATACATCACATTCACCGAGCTTCCAGTATCAATCATGATGCGCCTAACTTCCACATTACTAATTTTAGCTCGTATAACCAGCGCATCGTTATGAGGTCAGATCACTCCTCTAGCATCTTCATCTGTAAATACAATCTCGTCCAAGGTCGGCTTTGCTCTTTTTGCAGACCCTTCCGACCCATTGAGCTGAAACGAATGATTCGCCTCTCGGACGTATCTCTCATGCGATCTGTTGGAGTCACCTGCGATATGGGGGCCACCATAAATGGTAAAAATGGTTCTTACTGCAGGTTCTTGACCTTGCTCGGTAGCTCGCTGGGGCTGTTGCTGGTGTGTTGGCTGTTTGTGAGGTCGCTGGTCAGCAGGTCTTGCCACATATTCTCCCAGGCGATCTCGCCTGATCAATTTCTCGATGGCGTTCTTCAACACTCAGCAATCTGAAGTACTGTGCCCGACCTCATTATGATAGGCATAGAACTTGTTTTAATCTCTTTAATGAACGGGAGCCCTTATAGGATTGGGCCTCCCAAAGTCCTCATTCTTTTCCGCAGCGTAAATCCTGTCCGGTGATGCCGTCAGGACGTTGTATCCTTCCTAGCGACCTTGACGTTGAGGTCGCTCATACCTTGGCTCTCTCCTCGCTCTCTTGGCGATCTAATTACTAGAGCCATTATTTCTTCCTTCTTCGTTCCTGCCGTTGTTTTTCCTCTTTGGCTGGTTGGAACTGCCCGCTTCATTCTTCTGATTCTGCTTCTTCGGGCCGAAGGTCTCTTCCCACCTAATCTCCTTCGCAGCTCGCTCATAGAATTCCCCCAGATCCTTCACTGGGGACTTGTAAATACTCTTGTATAACTTTCGATGCGCAGCCTAGCTGAGATCGCTGTCAGTATGCTTCCATTTGATGGATGCTCGACATTCGCGACCTCGCGTTTAAACCTGGTGATGTATTCCTTCAACGATTCACCCTGACCCTGGAAGATCGTGGTAGGTGGCAGGATGGAGCGAGCTGCCTTCTCAGTGCTCTGTATTGACCAACGAACTTCTGTTGGCATTCTTCCCAACTGCCTATGCTGCGAACTGGGAGATTCCTGAACCACGTCCTTGGAATGTCTCCCAAAGTAGCTGGGAATACTCGGCACTTCACCATAGGATTGCTTGTTTGCAGATCCATCTGAACATTAAAAGCATTAAGATGGTCATAGGGGTCACTGTCCCCGTTGTACTGCTGGATGCTCGACATCTTAAATCTCGGAAGGAGAGGCTGTGTCTCAATCCCCCTTGTAAATGAGGTCCTATCTCCGTAGAGCCCACGCTGCTTCGGGACTCCAGGTCACGCTTCTAACTGCTAGACCCTTTGGAGGAGCTCCTCTACTTGGGGATCTCGGAGCTCGTATCTCCTTCTGTGATCATGACTAGGGGCAGGGTGCTCTGGGTCATACCTTTCGTCCTCTTCGAACTGACCCTCATGATGATAGGATCTTACTTGTTGCCCATCCACCTCATCGACATACCGAGCTGCGACTCGGACTCTACCTTAGTCAACCTCTACCCGCCGGTTTCCATCCTGGCTCAGTCTTACCACCAGGCTAGCGGGGCACGCGACCTCCCTTTCGTGTTGAACAGGGTATCTTCCAACCCTTGAACGCGCATTAGATAAGCGAGCCGAGTCTGCAGGTCGCAGGACTTCCCTCGCTTGCCTTTCAGGTCCTTGCGTTGCTTTATGTGGCTGGGGCACTCCCCGTGGTGCTTGAACTTCCACCCTAGTCACGTTCTGAACCTGAGCCTGCACTAACATGTTGACGGCTTCTGTGAGCTGTCTAACCGTATCCTCCAACGCTTCTTGCCTCTGTAACAACGCATTCTGCCCTTCGGCCATCGGGGCAATTGGAACCGTTTGACGGTGAGGCAGAAGAGGGATGTCTGCCGCAGCGCCAAGTGCTTGTCCTTGGGATGGGCCTGCTGCATGCGTGGTTGCGTCCTGTACAGGCTATAAGTTCTGCTGAGATTGGTTCACGTGACTCTCCGTCTGGTCATCATCTCCAAGGAATCTGTTTGATCTAGTCTTTGTCATATCGTTAGGAATCAAGAAATCAAAATGATTAAGATTGCAGTTTGGGCCCTTCCTTTAGCGCCAAAATGTCGACATTGGATTTCAGTTGACAAGTAATCAATGCTTAATACCTGCAATCAATGTGAGAAAGCACAAATACCAAGAAAGAACAAGGACAAAAACCAGGAATCAAACAAGGAACACAAAGCTTTTACGTGGTTCAGCAATAATAAGCCTACGTCCACGACTGTCTATCTCTTAAATTCTGCAGAGTGAGTATATTATTGATTATTCTCTGATGATGTTACAATGATTTTAATCCCTATTTATAGGGAAAGAGGGTGTTACAATTCTGGTTGTAGCAAATCAGGAAAAGAATCCTGAATTAATTACACTTCCCAAATAATCAGGAAAAATAAGGAAAAGAATTATACATTAATTATACTTCCTAATATGTTTGGATAATATCAGGAAATTACAGTAATTATCTTGAGATAAGGTTGATTTGAATTTGAATTTGAATAGACTTCTATATCTGATAAGGAAATCACGGTTTGACTGGGTAACTGCCATATTCGGAGAGAGAATCATGGTTGAACTTAGTAACTGCCTGTTTCTGGAAGATACACTGCATTTATTACGCTTCTGAGCGAGCTGACGTCTATGGCGGTCTGTGAGCTTGAGCTCGCATAGCGAGCTACGTATGAGGCGAACTTATGGAGCGAGCTGAATCTTAGTTGTGTCACGAGCTCGCTGGGCTTAGAGTCATCTGGACCTGGGCTGATGGGTCTTGACTGGATTGATTTTTATCGGGCCTTCTTACCGGGTCTTAAATGGGCCTAAATTGGGCTTTTACCAACCCATTTAATGAGTCCGAAAAATATATATAACAAATTCCTATATGGTTGGAATAATATTAGGAAATTGCTCCTTTAATTCCGAGATATGGTTGACTTGAATTTGAATTTGAATAAACTTCTATATCTGATGAGGAAATCACGATTTGATTGGGTGACTGCCATATTAGGTGAGAGAATCATGGTCGGATTAGGCAACTGACTATTTATGGAAGATCCCGTTTTTATTGCACTTCTGAGCGAGCTGCTATCTATGGCGGTCTTGAGCTCGAGCTCGCTAAGAGACAAGCTGGGCATAAGGCGGGCTGCGGCCTGGTTGTGCTTATAGGTCTGTTGATGCCAGCTGAAGAATTTACCTGAGCGAGCTGAAGAGCTCGCTAGGCTTAGAATCGATACTGGGCCACATATGATGGGCTTTGACAGGGTTGACCTTATCGGGCCTAAATTGGGCCTAAATTGGGCTTTTACCAGCCCATTTATTGAGTCCGAAAAATACATATAACATCAGCCCCCCAGCTCTCAGTTCGTTCTGCGAGCTGGGAGCTTAAGTTTGTTAGTAGAAGCTGGCTTCCTTGGCACACTAACTTGGACAACCGCCTCTGCACCTTTTTCAATTCCACCTTTTCAGTTATGACACGTGGTAGTCATGCAGGAGGTGACTGAAACGACGCTTGCACGTCCATTACACGCGCCTTAAATGTGCACGTCTTTCAACTGACGGCTCCATGATTACAAAAACCGTACTTCACGCTGCATCGTTGGATTTATGATGGTTACACTTTTCAGAGATCTGACGGTTGGGGTTCGAGCTCGCTTGTCTATTTAAACTGATGGATCCTCTTCCATTTTCTTCTTTATCTGTCATTTTCTTTCAAAGCAAACAGGCATCCAAGCAACCAACACTCACTGCCTTTCCCAGAAATTGACATTCTCAATCACCGTCGCTTCACTTTATCATAAAACCACGGTAAGTTCTTCCATTTGACTTCAAATCTTTGAGTTTTTGGGTCTATTTTGCTGAGTTGATACTGCTCTTGCAACCGGTTTTACTCATCACTGTTGCTGTTACTTGGAATGGCTTGAATAGCATACTGTCGTTGTTGAGTCTTTCTGACCACTGTTGAATCTGGTTGTTATGGGTTTCCTGAACAAAACTTTTCAACTTCTGTCGATTTGATCTTGTTGCATGTCTGTTTGCGACCTGTTGGATTATGCTCTTGTAGACTGTTAGCTCGTAGATCGCTTAATCGTAGGACCAGCCCCCCATTCCATGAATGACTTACGAAGTAGGGGACTTAGTCTATTTTTTATTTTAATAACTTGCTGCGACCTGAGAATACTTCTTTGGTATAGATGTCTTCAAGTGGAGCTAGTAAAGGAACTTCTCAAAGCAAGGAGGCTCACGAGTGTGATACAGCTCGGGAACATGTCAGGCAGGGAAAAGAAGCTCGGGATACCTTTGCCCACCATCCTTTTTCTTTAGAACCCTCCGAGATGGAAGGGCATATCTTGCAATTTCACATCCCTTTAGGCTGTCGCGTACTGATACTGGCTCCCAAAAACCACGCAGGTTATCCACCACAGAGGTATGTCGCTGTCAGTGCCCAACATCTCGAGCAGGGACTAAGGTTCCCCATACCTCCATACTTGATTACATTTCTCAACGCCGTCAAGCTTGCACCATTTCAATTGACGCCGAACTCTTACACACAGCTGACTTCGCTAGCTCTAGCCTTCCTCATGAACGACTTCCCACCCCCATCTCCAAAAATCATATTGCAGTTTTATAGCTTCAAGGCTGTAAGTGCATCGGAGAAATCCGAGGGTATCTTCTACCTCACAGCTCGCCTGTCAAAGTACAAAGATCTCTTGCCCCAAGGAGACACGAAGGGTAAGTCCAACGTTGGACCATACAAAACTAGCTGGTTCTATGTCTCCTGCCCCTCTCTCGAGGGTCTCCAAAATTTCAGCTTCGTCCTGAAACCAAGTATACATAAGGGAAATGTAGCGAGCTGATTTTTTTTTTTTTTTTTTAATGCTTTGCTTTGCAGCGCTGAAAATGGACGAGTCTCCTCTTAGCAGTGAGGAGACACGAGCTCTTAATAAGCTTGCGAATTCGGAGGAAGCGGGCATCAACAACAAATTTGATGATGCTGTTCTCAGAGCTTATGGCTTTGCCTCTCTCGAGGATTCTCCGCTGCTGCGTCCTGAAGAGGACATAGGCAACATGGGTGACAAGCCCAGACTTCCTTCTGTCCTTGAAGTTCCAGTCCAGGTCGGGGATACATCTGCTTCTCGACCTCTTAAACCCATTACTCCGCAGGCAGAGGGAACAACTTGCACACCTTCTTCAGCTCGGAAAACTTCTACTAAGAGTGTTCCTGCTCGCCCCCCAGTTCGGATAAGATTGACTTCATCTCGCGCCTCATCAAAGGGCGCATCTCAAACAACTTCTTCAGCTCCTGCTCCAGCTCCAGCTCGGACAGGGTCAGCTCTAGTAAGTGCAGCCCCTGTTATGCAGGTGGATTCATCTCCTTCCTCCACATCATACAACTGTCTCCGAGGCTCCACCGCCTGTTTTAGCTCGTACTTTAGCAACGGATGCCTCCCAACAATCTGCTTCCTCTGTTCCTTCCATTGGACGAGTTCCAACCAACAAGAGGAAGCTTACTCTTTTGAAATGCCCTTCCAAAAGTTCTGCCCAGACACCAGCCTCTTCAACAACTCCAGCCAAGCGGCCAGCCGAATCCTCTTCTCCAACTGCTCCTGTCAAACGCCCAAAGCCATCTGCTAAGAACCAGGCTCCTGCGGTCGCTGGTCCTAGCGAGGTGCCACTTTCAACCGCACTTGCGGACCTTCAGCTGACTCCACCTCAGAGCTCGCAACAGGCGAAAGTTCTTCCTAGAGTTACCTCGTATGGTAAAGGAGCAGTTCCGACTGAGGTCACTCCTCAAGGTAAAAAAGGGGAGACTCGATCCGAGGCAGCTACCCAGGCAGCCCGGGCTGGCACCAGCAGAAGAATGACTAAATGCACCGTTGTTTCACGGCGCTGTGCTCCCGGGATGATGAGCGTGATATCCCAGAGGCTGAGAGGTCTCCTTCGCCAACAAGGCCAAACATTGAGCTCGGACCTGGAAGAAGATATCTAACTTTCTTCCTTAACAACTGGGTGACAATCATGCTCAATCATACGAATGTCCTGGAGATTAGGTGTCTTAGGGACGAGGATCTGGACGAGTTCGCTGCTCGTCATTGCGTATTGGTAAGCTATTTTTCCTTATCTGCTGACTTCTTTACTTAATTAAATTTTAACCTGTTTATCATTTCCAGGGCGCCCTTACTGCAATGAAGCGGAGAAAAGAGACAAGGGCTACCAATGATGAAATAAGGAAACTGGAATTCGAGCTGGAGGCGGCCACTGATGATATAGCTCGCTTGACCGAGGGCAGAATACAGGGTCAGGAAGCTCAGATCGCTGAGGCAAACGCTGCAAGGCAGGCAGCCGAGGAAGCTCTTCGTAAAATGGAAAATGAGCGCAACACGCTAAGAGATGAGCTATTCAAGATAAGGGAAGATCTGAAACAATCTGAACAGCGGGCTGAGCTGGCAGAGCAATGAGCTTCAACTGCAGAAGATAAAATTAAAGTGCTCGATCGTCAAACCGAGGCTGCGGCAGAGCGAGCTGAGGCTGTTGAGAAGCGAGCTGGAGAAATGGAAAGTGCTGCTCGACGAACTGAAGAAGCTGAGCAACGGGCTAATGTTGCAGTGCAAAGGGATGAGATTGCAGGAAAACGGGTTGAGGAAGCAGCGCACCGGGCCGATGTACTCAAGCGCCAAGTGGAGGAAGCCATACAGCGGGCTGAGGCTGCAGAGAAACGAACAAAGGCCATGCAGAAAGAAGCTGAGGTCGTTAACCGTCATGCTGATAACACCTTCGAAAAGCTAACGGTTTTTAGAGAGCAGGCTGCTCGAGAATTGGAAGTGCGGGTTGCTGATGCAAGGGACGAGGCTGAGGAAAGAACAGGCCGCGAGTTTCTCTACACATTGTGGATGTCCCGTCCAGAGATGGATTTTTCTATCTTTGGAGACGTGGGACTCGAAACTGTAGAGGAGTTTAAAGCAAGGGCCGCCTCGTCTTCATCTGGTCCAATTCCTCCATCAGAGCAAGTTCCTGGTACGACCTCCCAATCCAAGCCCGCTGGCGATCTCGAGCTTCCTAGCTCGTCTCTCCCCCATGATAATCCGGTTCAGCGCTCAGATCCCCTGCTCAGGGCTAACGTTTTTCTTTATTGTTTGTTTTTGCTTTTTATTTGTAATGAACTTTAATCTCAATAAAATTCATTCTTTCATTTCCTCGCATTTTCTGTGTTGATCATATATGCGATGTGTTATACCTTTTATTTATACGAGCTAATCAATATGACATAAACTCGTACTTAACCAAGTATAACAATTCATAACTTAAGTAATCATTTGGCTCTTTAATAAGTAATCCACTAGCATAGATTGAAACCTTGTCCATTAAATGGAAGTTGTTGACGAGCTGTTTAATTATGCAAGGTCCAATGAACTTGTTTTCTTTTATCTTCTCGTTTTAGCGAGCTATGCAAGGACAAACCCTGCTTTTTAGGCTCTTTTCTTTATAGCGAGCTATGCAGTAGGTCGTCACTTTGACTGCTTTTTAGGCCCTTTGTTATTTAGCGAGCTATGCAGTGACATTTAGTCATCTGCTTTTGAGGTTCTTTACTTTTTATGGCGAGCTATGCAAGGGTCGTCACCTCGCCTGCTTTTTAGGCTCTTTGTTATTCGTGAGCTATGCAGTGACACTTAGTCATCTTCTTTTGAGGCTCTTTATTTTTTATGGCGAGCTATACAGGAGTCGTCACCTCGCCTGTTTTTTAGGCTCTTTGTTATTTATAGCGAGCTATTTAGCTCGGAGCCCGTTAGCCTAGTGAAATGAGTTGAATCACAAGCTGGGGAAATGGAGCTTTCATTATCTAGAATGAATTTGAATTACATATTACAAAGAGTTTACTGATAATAAGGGCGGAGATGCTCGGCATTCCAAGCTCGAGAGACTTCAACTCTGTTTTCATTAGCTAAGCGATAAGCTCCATTCCCCAGGTTTGCTTTGACAACATAGGGTCCTTCCCAGTTCGGGCCTAAGGATCCATCACTTGGCTTGCGGGCTCCTGGCAGAATGAGGCGTAAAACTAAGTCCCCAACATTGAATCTATGAATCCGAGCATACTTGTTGTAGTACCTCGCTATTCTCTGCTGATAGACAGCTACTCTCAACCTGGCCGTTTCCCTGGCTTCTTCAAGTAGATCTAGGTTTGCAGCGAGTAGCTGATCATTGTTGTTTGGATTGAAGGTCGCTCTTCGTTGCGAGGTGACTTCAAATTCAGCTGGGATCATAGCCTCAAACCCATATACCATTGAGAATGGAGTCTTGCCTGTGGAACTGCGAGCTGTGGTCCTGTAAGACCATAATACTTTCTGAAGCTCGTCTACCCATGCTCCCTTCTTTGCCCCCAGTTTCATCTTCAAGGTCTGCTTGATAATCTTATTTACAGCTTCAACTTGGCCATTGGCTTGTGGATGGTCCACCACTGAGAAGCTTTTAACGATCTTGAGGTCGTTGCAGAACCTAAGAAACTGGTCACTAGCAAACTGGGTCCCATTATCAGTCACGATTTGTTGTGGGATTTCGAATCTGCAAACAATATTACTTCACACGAACTTCTCAATCTTTGTTGTGGAGATTTCCGCCAGCTCCTTCGCTTCTGCCCACTTGGTGAAGTAGTCAACTGCGACCACGACATGCTTGCATCTTCCCCGAGCCATTGGCAGGGGCACAATCAAATCCATTTCCCAAATGGCAAAGGGCCACGGGCTCACCATTTGTTGTAGATAAACTGGTGAAGCTCGTGGGATCTGGGCAAATCTCTGACACTTGTCACATTTCTTGACTAAGTTGATGACATCCTGCTTCATGGTTGGCCAATAAAAACCTTGACGGAGTGTCTTCTGAGCCAGAGATAGCCCCCCAGCGTGGTTCCCACAATGGCCTTCGTGTATCTGCCTCAATACTATTTCACACTCAGGGCCATCAATGCATCTTAACAGCGGAGCTGAGAACCCCTTCTTGTACAGCGCATCGTTATAGATGCAATATCTGGCTGCTCTAGCTTGAAGACGCCGGGCTTCCAACTTGTCATCTGGCAGCTTTCCGTCCTGCAAATAAGTGAGAATTTGGCTCATCCAGGAATCGGATTACACTATTATTGCCATCATCACATTCTTTTCCTTCGTACTCGGAGCTGGTAGAAACTCAACTGGGATGGCTCCAAGAAAGTCTGCATCTCAGATGGTTGCCAAGCGAGCTAAAGCATCTGCAGGTGCGTTCTGAGCTAGTGGAATCTACTTCACTTCGTACTTCTGAAACGCACCTAGCAGCTCGTGAACTTTCTGGAGGTATAGGGCCATTTTTGGTCCCTTGGCTTGATATTCCCCCAATATGTGACACACTACGAGTTGTGAATCGCTGAAGACTTTCAATCGTTCAGCTCTCATTTCTTTAGCCAAACGCAGACCCGCGAGCAAGGCTTCATACTCAGCCTCATTGTTTGTTGCCTGAAAGCCAAACCTTAACGCACAAAGGATTTTGTGTGACAGGACCCTTCCCAGACCTTATCTAAGCTCTCGTCTGGAGGATCCTATCGGGCACTTCAACGGATTCCTCGAAACCGACTCGTCGGATCGAAGACATCCAGGAAGCGAACCCTATCTTTCTGTATCCGGTTTACTCGTTAAAACTTAGTGATTTGATTTTTTTTCGTAACTGGTTAGGAGTGCACAAATGACACTAATTTGAAAATCCTGAAAACTTTCTTATTTCATTTTCTCTACATGCAACTCATTATCGTTTTCTAGAAACATATGGATTCCATAAGAATCCATACGCTTAACTTTAACTATATCATTATATATTATTTTCAATTGGCTTCATTACTTAGCTATCACGTTTAATCAATAAAGTCCAGAACTGGCATAAAAATTTTAAAAGCTCTAAAGTGGCAAACCACTTACCTCAAAGCCGCGTCAAGCATCTCGACGAGACTCCTGGACGCCGCTCACGCGCTCGTCACCTACACAACATGATCTCATCATTACTATTAACAAAAACCTCCATTTCTCAACTATATGCTAGGAATTCCCAACTATGCCCAACTCTCTCTATATAGCTCCTAACTCATTTCTAAATCAACCGAGACTCTTAAATCCCGATTTTTATGGAAAAGTTTTAGTTTTGGACCCCTAGGGATATCCCCACACAGTCCGTTTACTTGTCGGAGGCTTAAAATGAAAAATCATAATTTTATTTAAAATGGACAGCCCTTGACAAAACAGGAGATAACCTGCTGCTCGGGGCTCCGTTTTCCTTCGTTCTTTTTCCTATGGCTCACTTATATCACATTCTAGTCACACGACAAATTTCATTGAGAAATATTATCGTTTGCTATGTCAAATCTAATGAAAATGTCCATTTTGGATACTTTCGGGTGCAATTTAATGTACTTTTGTAAACTCTTGGTTTCGGATTAGCGACACTAGATTTTATTCCATAACTAAGCTTCATTTAACTATAATGACTAACTAAACTCATTTCGTGCCATAAAAATTGCATTAAGCTAACCGTTTCACTTCTCAGAGCTCTAACGGCACTATATTGTGCATAACTTGCACAATTTTTATCAAATTCGATCCGTTTCAAAACCTATGGTTTTCTATGGTTCCTAGGCATCATTTGAGGTATAGAACACCCCCAAATAAGCCAAATATGGTCAGGTCTTCTCTAGCTCAAATTTGAGCTCGGGTTCACCAATATTGTCAATTTCTCCCTTTTGCAACTCTAACTTTTCTCTAACTTTTCCAACCTCTTTAAGGCTTGAAATTGGTTTCAAAACCATCTAATTTCAAGGTCTAACTACTGCCCTTCAAGTCTCTAATACAGACATAAATCTAATTTGATCATTTAAATGCTCAAACTTTAGTCACAACTTCTATCAACCACTTGGTGTGCATAAACACCATTTTCGGTTTCTATCTTGAGGGTGGGTATGACAGCCCTTATACATCATTTTAAGGCATCAATTACACCCAAAACTCCTCATTGATGATTCTATAACAATCTCATAAGGTTCTAACAAGATTTAAAAGCAATCTATCAACTAAATCAACAACAAGAACAACAACAATAGCTGTCATTGATTTCTGTTTTGGTTTCAGCAGCAAGTTAAAGAAAAATGAATTGTAATCTCACTTAGAGCTTGCTTGGAGAGTTTGGATGACTTACTAGGGACCCTAAGAGGTGGATTGAGGGGATAGAAGGTTGGTTGGGAGGTTCTTTCTTCCCTGGCCGACCAGCTCGTCGCGATTCTACTCGCGGTTGTGCTGGCGATTCAGCTCGCGACCTGCTCTGTTTCTGCTCGACCAGACCTGCACCTCTCCTTCTTCTGCTCGTCCTCTTCCTTTGTTGCTCAGATACTGCAGTTTTACTGCCTTGGATCCCCCTCACGCGAGCTGTCCTGCTCAAACTCGCGTCAGTTCCTCGCGCGACTGGTTCTGCTCGCGACCAGCTCGCGATCTGCTGCCGTCCTGCTCTACTCCTTTGCTATTCTGGACGGTTTCTGCTGCTCAAGACTCCTTCTTCTTCTTCTTGGCTTCTTCCTTTCCCTGGCTCACGGTAGCAGCTACTCTTTTTCTCTCTCTCTCGATTTCTCAAAGAGTCTCACGGCTGAATGACTGTTTTTGTTTGTGTTTTTGTGCTGAAAATTTCAGCTAAGTGATGTTTATATAATAAACAACTTTTACTAATTGCATCTTGTCCCATTTCTTTTTAATTTTATTCTCATCTCCTTTTCTTGATGCTCTCTCACGGCAACACCCCTCGATATCCTTCCGTGTCTCTTTCGTCTCTTATTCGATTAAATTCTCGTTTCGTTAGAATTTATTTTAAAACGCTAAGCTTATTTCATTAATCTTGACTCTCTCTTTTTAATCGAATTTTAATTCGATTATCATTCACTAACATCTTGGATTTCTTGACTTAGACTTTCGTTGGGACATTACTAAACCTTTTAATACGACGAATTTTTTCGTATTCTAAATGAATAAATTTCGGAGGCTATGAAATTAAATCAATTAAACGTAGAGAGTTATATATTATCCCTCTAACTTAATTTCTAACGTTGGGACTTTAGAAGTCGAAGCTAAGAGTTTACATTATGGCCTTCAGAACTGATTAGTAGGATTCCAGCTCCAGCCCTCTGCTCACTGGACGATCCATCAACATAAAGCTCCCAGGTTGGACCTTCAGAAGATTCAGCTTCATCATCCACAGGTCCTGTAAACTCTGCAATGAAATCTGCTAGAGCATGAGCTTTGATTGCCATTCTCGGCTTGAACTGGATATCGAACTGCGCAAGCTCCACTGCCCATTTCAACAAGCGACCTGAGGTGTCTGCCTTTTACAAGACTTGCTTCAGCGGGTACTGGGTAAGGACTTCAATTGTATAAGCCTGGAAGTAAGGTCACAGCTTCCTTGATGCAATCACCAGGCAGTAAGCTAGTTTCTCCATCTACGAGTACCTGGTTTCAGCATCCTGCAATCGCTTGCTTACATAATACACCGGAAGCTGTGTTTTTTCTTCTTCCCTCACCAGTGCAGCACTCAAAGCTTGCTGTGACACTCCCAAGTACAAAATCAGTTTTTCTTCTCCTTTGGGCTTAGACAGGAGTGGAGCTCGTCCCATGTATTCCTTCAACTGTTGGAAGGTTATTTCACACTGTTTAGTCCACTCGAAGCTCTTGGCCTTCTTCAAAATGTCAAAGAAAGGGATACACTTGTCTGTAGCTTTCGAAATGAACCTGCTCAGTGCAACGACCTGGCCGTTGAGGCTCTGTACATCCTTCACCCTGGTCGGCGATCTCATGTCAATCAGGGCTTTGATCTTCTCAGGGTTTGCTTCGATCCCTCTACTATTGACCATGAAGCCCAGGAACTTCCTAGAAGCTACCCCAAACGCACATTTGAGCGGATTTAACTTCATCTGGTAGCTCCTCAGAATCTAGAATATCTCTTCCAGGTCGCGAACATGGTCACCTATTTGCTTGGATTTCACTAGCATATCGTCAACATAGACCTCCATGGTCTTTCCAATTTGCTCCTCGAACATCATGTTCACCAAGCATTGGTAGGTCGCTCTAGCATTTTTCAACCCGAAGGGCATCACCTTATAGCAATATAACCCCCGATCAGTCATGAATGAGGTGTGCTCTTCGTTCTCAGGTCTCATTGGGATCTGGTTATATCCCGAATATGCGTTCATGAAGCTCAGGAGCTCGTGGCCAGCAGTAGCATTTACGAGCTGGTCTATTCTTGGCAGGGGAAAACTGTCCTTAGGGCACGCCTTGCTCAGGTCAGTGAAGTCGATGCAAGTTCTCCACTTTCCATTCTTTTTCTTTACTAGCACAGGGTTGGCGACCCAGGTCGGGTAGTAAGCCTCTCTAATGAACTTGTTAGCTAGCAGCTTGTCTACCTCCTCTTTCAATGCTAAGTAGCGTTCCCCTGTCATTGCCCTTCTCTTCTGGCGAACTGGCTTGAAATGAGGATCTATGTTCAACCTATGAGACATCACCTCAGGATCTATTCCCACCATGTCCTCATGATTCCATGCAAACACATCCAAGTTCGCCTTCAGGAAGTCAGTGAGCTGGGCTCTCAGTTCCGGAGCTAATCCTCTTTCCAGCTTCAAGCACCGCTCTGGATCTGCCTCGTTGACTTGTACATCTTCTAATTCTTCAATTGAACCTGCAGCTCGGTCTGCATCTACCTCGCGAGGGTCCAAGTCGTGACTGACTCCTTTCTCAGTCATAGCTCGTGGCTCGCCCCCTGAGACCACGTTCACTTTCTTTCCTCTCACACCCATTTTCACAGCATCTTCATAGCAACGCCGGGCTAAGTGCTGCTCTCCTCGAACACATCCGATGCCATTAGGAGTTGGGAACTTAACTATCAGTGTTCTGGTTGAAGTAACCATATCCAACTCGTTCATGGCAGGTCTCCCCAAGACCACGTTATAGGTTGATGGACAGTCGATTATCAAGAAGTCTGTCAGAGTTGTTGCTTGATGACCTGCCTCCCCAAGAGTCAATGGTAGCTTAATCTGGCCCACTGGTACTACAACATCTCCAGTGAAACCATATAAAGGTTCTGGGGGCGGTCTCATTTGTTCTGCTCGTAGCCCCATCTAATTAAAACAACTCCTGTACATCACATTAACTGAGCTTCCCGTAGCCATCATAATGCGCCTAACCTCCATATTGCTGATTTTTGCTTGAATAACCAACGCATCATTATGGGGCCAAATCACGCCTCTAGCATTCTCATCAGTAAATACAATCTCGTCCGAGGCCGTTTTTGCTCTTTTTGACGGTCCACTTGACCTATTGAGCTGAAAAGTATGATTCGCCTCTTGGACGTATTTCTCATGGAATCTATTTGAGTCACCTACGATGTGGGGGCCACCATGAATGGTAAAAATGGTCCTTACCGCAGGCTCATGCTCTGGTTCAAGAGCTTGCAGGGGCTGCTGCTGTGCTGGCTGTTGCTGCTGAGGTCATTGTTGGTGAGGTCGCTGGTCAGCAGGTCTTGCCACATATTCTCTCAAATAACCTCGCCTGATCAATTTTTCAATGGCGTTCTTCAGCGACCAGCAGTCTGAAGTACTGTAACCTACCTCATTATGATATGCACAGAACTTATTTTGATCCCTTTGTTGAACGGGAGCCCTTATAGGATTGGGCCTCCCAAAATCCTCCTTATTCCTTTCAGCAGCGTAAATCTTGTCCAGTGATGCCGTCAGGATGCTGTATCCTTCATGACGACCTTGACATTGAGGTCGCTCATACCTTTGCTCTCTCCTCGCTCTCTTGGCGATCTGGTTACTCGAGCCACTATTTCTTCCTTCTTCGTTCCTGCCATTATTTCTCTTCTTTGACTGGCTGGAACTACCAGCTTCATTCTTCTGATTCTGTTTCTTCGGGCCGAAGGTCTCTTCCCACTTAATCTCCTTCACAGCTCGCTCATAGAATTCTCCCAGATCCTTCACTAGGAACTTGTAAATGCTCTCGTATAACTTTTCATCCTTGCGCAGCCCAGCCGAGATCGCTATCAGTATACTCTCATCTAACGGATGCTTAACATTAGCGACCTCGTGTTTGAACCTGATGATATATTCCTTCAACGATTCACCTTGACGCTGGAAGATCGTAGCTAGGTGGCAGGATGCGAGCTGCATTCTCAGTGCTCTGTACTGACCAATAAATTTCTGTTGGCATTCCTCCCAACTGCCTATGCTGCGAACCGGGAGATTCTTAAACCATGCTCTTGGAATATCTCCCAGAGTAGCTGGGAATACTCGGCACTTCACCATAGGGTTATGTAAACCCCAAACCTCAACTTATAAATTCCTAGCGTTAGAAGCTAAATTAGGGAGATAATATAAATCCTTATAATTTAATTAATTGAATTTCATAGCCTCCGAAATTTATTAATTTAAGAATACGACGAAATTCGTCGTATTAAAAAGTTAAGTAGCGTGTCAATAAAAATCTAAGTTAGGAAATCGATGGTTTTAGTCCATGATAATCTAATTGAAGTTAATTAAAAAGAGAGAGTCAAGTGGTCAATAAGACAAGCTTGACGATCGAAAGTGAATTCTAACAAGACGAATAATTAAATCAAATGATGAAAGTTAAATTGGAAACAAATGTGGATGGGCAAATATGAGAAACAAAGAAAAGAGAGGAGATTGAGATTAAATTAAAAAGAATTGGGGCATGATGCAATTAAGAGAAGTTGATTAGTATATATACAACACTTAAGCTGAAAAAATTCAGCAAAGAAACAGCCCATTCAGTCAAGAGAAAAGGAGAACACGCCAGAAACCGTGAGAAGCTTCGCGAGAGAGAGAGAGAGCAGCGAGCAAAACAACCGTGAATCAAAGCCAAACCGAAGAGGATCAAGACCAGAAGTGAAAGGCAAGGAGAAGAGGAGAAGAAGGCATGAAAAGAAGAAGAAAAATAGCTGCTGGTCGTGCTCAAGAGGAAGCAACCAGCAGCAACAGCAGAAGCAAAACTGAAAAACAGGACAGCTCTGCAGTGCTGGACGCCAAACCAGAAAAAAATAGAAGAAGGCCCTTCTCTAGCCCATCCAAGCCTCAATCCTCCTCTTTAAACCCTCTCCCAAGTCCCTCTCACTCCTCCAAACAAGGATCAAGTGAGATATATCTTCCATTCTCTTTTTAATTGCTGAAAATTTCAGTAGGCTGCTGATTTTTTTCTTAGTGCAGAATTTTGTGTTGTGTTGAAGGTTTGACACTTGAAATTAATGTCAAAACCTGAGTGATTGATATAGAACCTTAGAGGATGTGTTGTTGGGTGTAAATGATGACTTAGGGCTGTATATATGGGCTGTTATAGGCTTGAGAACCATAGAAACGAAAATTTGTTTTTATCACACACCAACTATTTGATGAAAGTTTTGAGTGAACTTTGAGTATTTGAATGACTAAGCTATGTTTATGTATGTATTAAAGACTTGAAGAGCAGTAGATAAGCCTTGAGATTAGATGATTTAGAGCCCAAGTTTGAGCATAAAAAGAGCTAGGAAAGCTTAGGAAATGGGTAGAGTTGCAAAGAGATAGTTTAAGTAATTTTGGGCAACCCGAGTGAAATTTTTGAGCTCTAGAAAACCTGACCATATCTGACTTATTTAGGAGTGTTTTACATCTCAAATGATGCCTAGGAACCATAGAAAACCATAGGTTTTGGAATTGATCGAATCCGATAAAAATTGTGTAAGTTATACACAAAATGGTGTCGTTAGAGCTCTGAGAAGTGAAACGGCTATCCTAATGCAATTTTTATTGTATGAAATGAGTTTGGTTGAACGTTATTAGTTAAATGAGGCTTAGCTATGGAAGAAAAACTAGCGTCGCTAATCCGAAACGGAAAGTATACAAAACACGCACTAAAAGTGCCCGAAAGTGTCCGAAACCGGGCATTTCCCTTAGATTTGACCTAGTAAACGGTAATATTTTTCAACGAAATTTGACATGTGACTAGAACGTGAGATCAGTGAACCGTAGAAAAAAGAACGAAGGAAAACGAAGCCCCGAGCAGCATGCTGTCCTTGTTCTGTTATGGGCTGTAAGTTGAGTTTAAAAATGTAATTTTCGTTTCGAGCCTCCAACAACTAAACGGACCGCGTGGGGTGATCCCTAGGGGTCTAAAACTGAAATTTTTACATAGAAATCGGAGTTAAAGAGTCTCGATTGAATTAGAAACAAGTTAGGAGATTATAGAGAAAAAGAGGTCATGGTTGGGATTTTTGAGTTAAAGTTGAGAATTGAGATTTTTGTCACTAGTAATGATGAGAAAATATTGTGTAGGTGACGAGCGCGTGAACGACGTCCATGAGCCTCGTCGAGACGCTTGACGCGGAGTGACGCGGCCTCGAGGTAAGTGGTTTGCCACTTATGATTATTTCAAGTTTATTTCAATCCTTAGTTTGTACAATAAATCTTGTTTATAAGTGATAAGAAGTTTAGCGCTACGTGATGACGCAGAGAATTTCGTCCGTAGTCACTCAGATTATAGAAAAGTATAGCGCTACGTTGCGATGCAGACAATTCCGCACGTAGTTAGTTAGTTGATAGTTAGCGCTACGAAGCGATGCAGTATATTCCGCTCATAGTCGCCTAGAGTTTTAGCACTACACTTGCGACGCAGAAAATCCCGCATTGTAGTTGCTCAGTGATAAGATTTAGCGCCCTACGTACGATGCAGTAAATTCCGTAACGTAGTGATCGAGACACGTTAGTAGCTTCACGTTGGCGTTAGTTAAAATCGCCCGTAATGGTTGGAATGAGTCAAGGGCATACATGGGGAGTTTGAAGAAAATTTCAAGACTTGTAAATTGTATGATAGTATATGTGATATGATATCATATGATTTTATTACACTAACTTGCTGTTTATTTTGTAGCTTATTTACTTTCATTGCGTGCCCATCGGACGAGACTGCGATATTTTGTTTGCATATACATTTATAGGTGGGCGATTGCGCAAGACACTTGTATATATTTTTGTATATGTATTTAATCGATTACATTTTGAATTACAGTGATATGAAAATTGTAAAATTGTAAATATTCATGCAATGTATATATAAATGATGTATATATGCATATGGTGGTATTGAGTTTATGTTTATGTCTATAGAATTTGTGATGAATGTTGCATGATTGTGAATAAGGAAGTTGGGAGGTGTTCAGATATAGTTGAAGTGTACTTTCCTTACAGGTGAAATTTTGGTTTTATAAAAAATGCAGCCATTATGCTGCCAAAAATTTTAAAAAATGTATTTGAAATAGAATCACAGAAAAATTTTATCACTCCCAACCAGTTAAAGAAAAACCAAAGTAATAAGTTTAAAACGAGCAAACCGGTGTAACAGAGTTAGGGTTTGCTTCTCAGATGTCTTCGATCCGATGAGTCGGATTCGATAAGTCCGTTGAAGTGCCTGGCAGGATCCTCCAGACAAGAGTCTAGATAAGGTCTGGGAAGGGTCATGTCAAGTTACTGGTTTGTAGATCCATCTGAACGTTAAAGGCATCGAGATGGTCATAGGGGTCACTGTCCCCGTTGTACTGCTGAATGCTCAGCACTTTAAACCTCGGAGGGAGAGGCTGTGTCTCAATCTCCCTTGTAAAGAGGGTCCTTTCCCCGTAGTGCCCACGCTGATCCAGGGCTCCAGATCGCACCTCCAACTGTTGGACCCTCTAGAGGAGCTCCTCTACTTGCGGATCTCGGAGCTCGTATCTCCTCCTATGACCGTGACTTGGAGCTGGGTGCTCTGGGTCATACCTCTCGTCCTCCTCGAACTGGCCCTCATGATGATGGATCTTACTTGTTGCCCATCCACCTCATCGACATACCGAGCTGCGGCTCGGACTTTATTGTGCCCAACCTCTGCTCGCTGGTTCCCATCTTGGCTCAGCCTCACTACCAAGCTAGCCGGGCGTGCGACTTCCCTTTCTTGTCGGAGAGGGTGTCTTCCAGCCCTAGAACGTGCATTAGAAGAGCGAGCCGAGTCTGCGGGTTGCGGGATTTCCCTCGCCAGCCTTTCGGGTCCTTGCGCCGCTTCATGCTGCTGGGGCACTCCCCTTGGTGCCTGAACTTCCACCTTAGTTACGTTCTGAACCTGAGCCTGCACCAACATATTGACGGCCTTTGTAAGCTGTCTAACCGTGTCCTCCAACACCTCTTGCCTCTCTAACAACACATTCTGCCCTTCGGCTATCGGAGCAATTGGAACCGTTTGACGATGAGGCAGAGGAGGGATGTCTGTCGCAGCACCGAGTGCCTGTCCATGGGACGAGCCTGCTGCATGCATGGTTGCATCTTGCACAGGCTGTATGTTCTGCTGAGATTGGTTCATGTGGCTCTCTGCCTGGTCATCATCTACATGATACCTGTTTGATCAGGTTTCTGCCATGTTGTTAGGAATTGAGAAATCGAGATGAATAAGACTGCAGTTTGAGTCCTCTTTCTAGCGCCAAAATGTCGACGTTGAATTTCAATCGACAAGTAATCAATGCCCAATACCTGCAATCAATGTGAGAAAGCACAAATACCAAGAAAGAACACAAACAAAAACCGAGAATCGAACAGGAACACAAAGCTTTTACGTGGTTCAGCAATAATAAGCCTACGTCCACGACTGTCTATCTCTTAAATTCTGCAGAGTGACAGTATTTTATTAAATATTGTCTATCGACTACAATGATCTCTAACCCCTATTTATAGGGGAAGAAACGTTACAATTCTGATTGCAGTAAAAATAGGAAAAGAATCCTCAATTAATTACGTTTTCCAAATGATTTAAATAAAATAAGAGAAATCAGGAAAAGAATCATAAATTAACGTTAATTCCTATTTGGTTGGAATAATATCAGGAAATTGCTCCTTTAATTCCGAGATATGGTTGATTAGAATTTGAATTTGAATAAACTTCTATATCTGATGAGGAAATCACGATTTGATTGGGTGATTGCCATATTAGGTGAGAGAATCATGGTCGGATTAGGCAACTGACTATTTCTGGAAGATCCCGTTTTTATTGCACTTCTGAGCGAGCTGTTGTCTATGGCGGTCTCGAGCTCGAGCGTGCTAAGAGACGAGCTGCGCATGAGGCGAGCTACGGCTTGGCTGTGCTTATAGGTCTGTTGATGCCAGCTGAAGAATTTACTTGAGCGAGCTGAAGAGCTCGCTAGGCTTAGAATCAATACTAGGCCTCATCTGATGGGCTTTGACAGGGTTGACCTTATCGGGCCTAAACTGGGCCTAAATTGGACTTTTACCAGCCCATTTATTGAGTCCGAAAAATACATATAACAGATACTTATAGTAGTCGGTGAAGGGAAAAATAGTTTGTTCATAATTAAGTTAGAGATTTTAAGTGATATTACGTTTGAATCCAAAAATAATAACTAGAAGAAGTATTATGTAGAATTAGCAGTTAATGACAAATTAACTTAAAAATAAATTAAACTATAAGTGATAGCCAATTACTAATTAGTAGCAAATTACTAATTAGATTAAGTTAAATATATTGATGATAGTCAAAACAAGTCAAGGGACAAGTTTGACATTCTATAAGATGTTAATGAGATATTTAAACAACCCTTGAAATACAAATGAGAATGAAGAAGCAAAGCTACCAGAAATTGGAAAGAAAAGAGAGGGAATTGGCGTGAAATGGAAAGAAAAAGGGACATGGATGTCATTTGGGGAATTTTTAACGATATATATACAACACTTAGAGGATTTGGGAGACACAAATGGGCATGAATGAAGAAACAAAACAAGAGCAGCCGTGACATATGAAGCAGAACAGAATCTGGCGTGAAGAGCTGAACCGAAAAGTGACAGACCAAGAGAAGGAGAACGGCAAGAAAAAAGAAAGGGTGAAGAAGATATCATCCAAGCCATCTTCCAAGCTTCACACCACAACTTTAGGGTTTTCCCAAGCCCAACTAACCACTCTAAACAAGAGTTCAAGTAAGATATTACCTCCTCTCTTTCTACTTGATGAAATTGGAAGTGGAATGGATATGTGATAGTTGTCTTGTTGTGATGAGTTATGTAAGACATTTTACCCCTAAAATTTGTGTAGAATCTTAAATAGATAATGAGGACTGTTAAATGACAAGTTTTTGTGTGTGAATGGTAGCTTAAGGTTGTATAAAAGGGCTGTCATAAACTTGATAAAAGGGGAAACAAAATTGATTTTCATGAACTCTATCTATTTGACAAAAGTTGTGAGTGAGTTGTGAGTGTTAAAATGAAAAAGTAGTGTTTGTGTGTGTGTTAAGGACTTGAAGAATAGTAGATAACCTTGAGTTTAGATGGTTTTGAATTCAAATTTAAGCATGAATAAGGTTAGAAAAGTATAGAGAATTGATAGAATTGTCAAAGAGCTAGTTTTAGACAATTTGGGAATCCCGAGCTCAAACCATGGGATAGAGACAACCTGTGTAAGTCTGACATACATGGGGTTGTTCTACACCTCAAATGATGCCTAGGAGTCATAGAAAACCATAGGTTTTGGAACGGATCGATTCCGAAAAAAATTGCACAAGTTATGGTCAAAATAGTGTTGTTAGAAAGTCGATAAATGAAATAACTATGTAACTGTAATTTTTATTACATGGAATGAATTTAGCTGATCATTATGACAGGACCCTTCCTAGACCTTATCTAAGCTCTCATCTGGAGGATCCTGCTAGGCACTTTAACGAATTCCTCGAAACCGACTCGTCGGATCGAAGACATCCGGAAGCGAACCCTATCTTTCTGTATCCGGTTTACTCGTTAAAACTTAGTGATTTGATTTTATCTGTTACTAGTTGAGAGTGTTAAACATTTTCTTTGATTCTATTTCAAATTCGTTTTATAAAAATTTCGGCAGCATAACGGCTGCGTTTTTGATAAACCAAAATTTAACCTGTAAGGAAAGCAACACTTCGACTATTTCTGAACACCTCCCAACTTCTTTAATTCTCAATCATGTATTATTCATCACAATTTCATAAGCATAAACAATGAGTTCGAATTCGATCATGTACATATATGAACTATATACATAAAACGCATGAATGTTTACAACTTATAAATTCAACATCATTGTAATTCAAAAGTAATAGGTTAAATACATATACAAAAATGTATATACACATGTCTTGCGCTATCGCCCACCTATCAATGTATATGCAAACAAAAGACCGCGATCTCGTCCGACAGCGGCACGCAATAAAACAATTGAGCTACAAAATAAACAAGGGGTTAGTGCAATAAGGATATATATATCACATACACCAACATAAGTATTCGTTATTTACTCAAGTTTTACAATTTCTATAAAATTCTTCCATGTGTATCCTTGACTCATTCTAACCATCACGGGCGATTATAGCTAACACCAATCGTGAAGCTATTAAAGTGTCTCGACCACTACGTTATGAAATTTACTGCATCGTACGTAGGGCGCTAAACTATTCACTGAACAACTACAATGCAGAATTCTCTGCTTCGCAATTGTAGAGCTAAATCTCTGGACGACTACGAGCGAAATTTACTACATCGCTTCGTAGTGCTAACTATCAACTACCCAACTACGTGCGGAATTATCTGCATCGCAACGTAACGCTATACTTTTCTATAAACTGAGTGATTACGAACGGAATTCTTTGCGTCGTCACGTAACGCTAAATTTCATTAACTTATAAGGTATACACATGGTTTTCATACTAAATTTCTTTAAGTGTAAAAGCACAAATGACACTAATTTGAAAATCCTGAAAACTTTCTTATTTCATTTTCTTTACATGCAACTCATTATCGTTTTCTAGTAACATATGGATTCCATAGGAATCCATAGGCTTAAACTTTAACTACAACACTAAGCATCATTTTCAATTTCCTTCATTACTTAGCTATCACATTTATTCCATATAATCAAGAATTGTCATAAAAATTTTAAAAGCTCTCAAGTGGCGAACCACTTACCTCAAGGCCGCGTCAAGCGTCTCGACGAGGCTCCTGGACGCCGCTCACGCGCTCGTCACCTACACAACATGATCTCATCATTACTATTAACAAAAAACCTCCATTTCTCAACTATATGCTAGGAATTCCCAATTATACTCAATTTTCTCTATATAGCTCCTAACTTGTTTCTAATTCAACCGAGACTCTCAAATCCCGATTTTTGTGGAAAAGTTTTAGTTTTAGTTTTGGGCGAGTGAAATTCTATAGATTTTATTCCATAACTAAATTTCATTTAACTTATAATGACTAACTAAACTCATTTCCTACCATAAAAATTGCATTAAGCTAGCCATTTCACTCCTCAGAACTCTAACGACACTATTTTGTGCATAATTTGCACAATTTTTATCGGATTCAATCCGTTCCAAAACTTATGGTTTTCTATGGTTCCTAGGCATCATTTGAGGTGTAGAACACCCCCAAATAAGCCAAATATGGTCAGGTCTCCTCTAGCTCAAAATTCAGCTCGGGATTGACAAAATTGTTAAAACTAATTCTATTGAGCTTCTATCATTCCTATATGCTTTCCTATGCTTTTCTAATCATTTTTATGCTCAAAATTGGGTTCAAAACCTCAAAATTTCAGAGCTTATTTACTGTCTAATATAGTCATAACACACACATAAACATTACTTATTCATTTGAATACTAACAATTCACTCAAAACTTTCATCAACTAGTTGGTGTGTGTGAAAAACAATTTTCGTTTCTATGATTCTCAAGCCTATAACAGCCCATAAATACAACCCTAAGCTCCATTTACACCCAAAAACATCTCCTCTAAGGTTCTATAACAATCACTTAGGTTTTGACACCATTTCTAGTGCAAAACCTCCAACAACATACAACAAGATTCTGTAGAAACAATTTCAGCACACTGTTGGAATTTTTTCAGTAAATAAAAGGGTGAAAAATCTGATTTCTTACTTGATCCTTCTTATGGGAAGTGAGAGGGACTTGAGAGAGGGTGTAGAGAGAAGATTTGAGGCTTGGATGGGCTGGAAAGGGCCGTTTCTTTACCCTTTTCTCTTGCTGCAGTTTCTACCCTGCAGTTGCACGTCTGCTGCTCTGTTTATGGTGCTTCACGGTTTCAGCTGGTGGGATGCACGAAAATGACTTTTGTTTGCTGAAAATTTTCAGCCAAGTGTTGCTTATATACTAGTTACACTTCTCTAATTTGCATTCTTGCCCCACCTCTTTTAAATTTCACACAACTTCCTCTCAATTTCTCTTTTCTTTTCACTGCTGCCCAGCTTTGTTCTCTTTTTTGGTAGCTGCTGTTTTCTTCTTTGTTTCACACTTATTTTCATTTTTTCTTGCTGGAATCTTGCTAAATGTTCAATATATATAATTAACCTTCATAAAAATGGCACTTAAGTCTCATTTTTAATTTGTTTGACCATCATTTTCTCTCCTCCTCTACTCTATATGGGAATCACTTTTATTTTTTATTTTTATGGTAGTTTTGCACTCTTCACTTGTCCACTTGGCTTCTAAGTGTCTTGTTTGTATATCTTATTAATGTTCTGTGGAATATCAAGCTTGTCCCTTGATTTATTTTGATTGTCATCAATCTCTTATTTAATCGCTTAATAGTTGTCCATTACTTACGAACAACTAATGTAAAAAATTTTCTTAATCGTGCACTCAAAATTTTATTTTTCTTTAATTTGTCTCTTCTTTGTGGATGAGTTATTTTACTCTTTATTAATTTTTTTCTTGCTAATTTAGTTGTTGTGAAACTCTAGAATGGCGTTCACAAAATCAAAGAATCGATTTAGCTTAATACTAACTTGATTCTATTGTAATGTTACTTAACTTTTATAATTGATGAATTTCGTCGTCAATCTTAAGTTGATAAATCTCTAACGCCATGAAATTCAATTAATATAATGTAGAGATTTATTTTACCTCTCTAATCCATCTTTTAACACTAAGAGGTTATAGATCGAGACTAGGGGTTTACACATAATTAGGTAAAAGAAGCTTAGATATGAAAGAAAAACCATCGTCGCTCATCCGACGCGAAAAAATGCACAAAAAAGTACCTGAAAAAGGATGTTTTTCTTAGATTTGACATAGCAAACGATAGAATTTTTCAACGAAATTTGACGTGTGGCCAGAATGTGAGATAAGTGAACTGTAGGAAAAAGAACGAAAGAAAACGGAGCCGCGAGCAGGTTGCTGCAATGCATTCTGTTTTGGGGTGTCAAAAGAGGCTTAAATTTGTGATTTTTCGTTTCGAACCTCTAAAAATTATACGAACTGCATGGGGATATCCCTAGGGGTCAAAAACTGAAAATTTTGTGAAGAAATCGGAATTAGAAAGCCTTGGTTGAATTAAAATCGAGTTAGGAAAGTTAGAGTGTATAAAGTTGTCAAAAATTAAAAGTGTAGAAATAATGTGACTAGACACATTGTTAATTAGTCAACTGTGATTCTTATGAATATGAATATTATGTAGGTGACGAGTAGACAAGCGAGGCACGAGGGGCCCGTTGATGTGCTAAAGCGTATTTGGCATCAAGGTAAGTGTACTTCGCTTACTTTAGTTTAATCTTAAATTACATTATAACTTGTTAGATTTCAATAAAATCTTAAAATAGTTTTCCAAATATAAGTAGATTTCAAGTAAATATTTTGATCTTAAATCAAGAAATGCGATTCGAAGAAAAAAATGTAGTTTTTAAAAGTTGACGCAAAGCTTGAGTTAAAAACCATGTGTATACCGGAGTATTAAAGATTTTGACACTACGTAGCGACGTAGAAAATTCCACTCGTAGTTGTCTAGATTTATAGTCACTTGCAATAGGTTATGATGTAGAAAATTCCGTACCTAGTTGTAAGTGATAGTGAGTAGTTGCACCACAATATACGATGTAGAAAATTCTGCATGTGGTCGCACCGAGTAGAGTTCATTAGTACTACATTTACGATGTAGAAAATTCCATATTATAGTTGCCCAAAGTGAGATTATCCCACCTTACGCGCGATATAGTAAATTTCACATGTAGTGGTCGAGATACTATAGTAGCCTCGCGTTGGCGTCAGTAGAAATATCGTCACGTGATGGTTAGAGTATATTAGGGTGTACACATGGTCTTTTTATGAGAAAGATTTTTGAAAATTTAAAAACTTGAATGTTTATATAAGTAAAGTATCAAAGTGCAATGCTATTACATATTACTAATATGCGACAAATTAACCTTTTCATTTCATTTTGTAGCTTGTTTAGCCCGTTCGATGTGTTACTAGGTGACTTTGTTGCCGAAGGACTTGCATTTTGCTTATAGGTGGGAAACGATCATATTGGCTTCATGAATGCCAAATATGTTTTGATGTTGTTGTATATAGTTTAACATATGTTTAACATGTCAACACTTCAAGAATTGTAAATTCATATTTTGATATGTGTATATAAGTTGGAACATTCACATTTGAGACATTTTATTACTATTGTATGTATTTTTCGGACTCATTAAATGGGCTGGTAAAAGCCCAGTTTAGGCCTAATAAGAAGGCCCGATAAAGTCAACCCAGTCAAGGCCCATCAGACGAGGCCCGGTATCAATTCTAAGCCCAAGCGAGCTCTGCAGCTCGCTCAGGTAATTTCTTCAGTTGGCATCAACGGACCTGTAAGCACAGCCAAGCTACAGCTTGCCTCGTGTACAGCTCGTCTCTAAGCAAGCTCGAGCTCGAGACCGCCATAGACAACAGCTCGCTCAAGAGCGTAATAAATGCAGTATCTTCCAGAAATAGGCAGTTGCGTAATCCAATCATGATTCTCTCACCTAATATGGCATGTACCCAATCAAATCGTGATTCCCTCATCAGATATGAAAGTTTATTCAAATTCAAACTCAGTCAACAATATCTCGGAATTTAAAGAGCAGTTTCCTGATTGTATTCAAACAAATTAGGATAAATAATTAATTCGGGATTCTTTTCCTATTTTACTGCAATCAGAATTGTAACGCTTCTTCCCCTATAAATAGGGGTTAAAATCATTGTAATTGATATAGAATATTGAATAATATACTGTCACTCTGCAGAGATTAAGAGAGACAGTCGTGGACGTAGGCTTAATATTGCTGAACCACGTAAAACGTTTCGTGTTCCTTCATCTCGTTAGGTTTTTTACTATGTTATTATCTTGGATTTTTGTGTTTTTTCACATTGATTGCAGGTATTGGGCATTGATTACTCGTCGACTGAAATTCAACGTCGACATTTTGGCGCTAGAAGGAGGGCCCAAACTGCAGTCTTATTCATCTCGATTTCTTGATTCCTAACAACATGGCAAAGACCAGATCAAACAAGTATCATGTTGATGATGACCAGGTGGAGAGCCACATGAACCAACCTCAGCAGAACATACAGCCTGTGTAAGATGCAACCATGCATGCAGCAGGTACGTCCCATGGACAGGCACTCGGCGCCGCGACAGGCATCCCTCCTCTACCTCATCGTCAACCAGTTCCAATTACCCCAATTGCCGAAGGGCAGAATGTGTTGCTACAGAGGCAAGAAGCGTTGGAAGATACGATTAGATAGCTTACAAAAGCAGTCCACATATTGGTGCAAGCTCAGGTTCAGAACGTACCTAGGGTTGAAGTTCAGGCACCAAGGCACGTGCCCCAGCAGCATGAAGCTGTGCAAGTGCCCGAAAGGCTGATGAGGGAAATCCCGCGACCTGCAGACTTGGCTCGCTCCTCTAATGCGCGTTCTAGGGCTGAAAGACATCCTGTCCGACAAGAAAGGGAAGTCGCACGCCCAGCTAGCCTGGTAGTGAGGTTAAGCCAAGGTGAAAACTAGCGAGCAGAGGTCGGAAACGATAGAGTCCGAGCCGCAGCTCGGTACGTTGATGAGGTGAATGGGCAACAAGTAAGATCCCATCATCATGAGGGTCTATTCGAGGAGGACGAAAGGTATGACCCAGAGCACCCGGCTCCAAGTCACGATCACAGGAGGAGATACGAGCTCCGAGATCCACAAGTAAAGGAGCTCCTCCAGAGGGTCCAACAGTTGGAGGTACGACTTAGAGCCCCGGAGCAGCGTGGGCACTACGAGGAAATGACCCCCTTTACAAGGGAGATTAAGATACAGCCTCTCCCTCCGAGGTTTAAAGTGCCGAGCATTCAACAGTACAACGGGGACAGTGACCCCTATGACCATCTCGACGCCTTTAACGTTCAGATGGATTTGCAAACCAGTAATCCTATGGTGAAGTGCCGAGTATTCCTAGCTATTCTGGGAGATATTCCAAGAACATGGTTCAAGAATCTCCCGGTTCGCAGTATAGGCAGTTGGGAGGAATATCAACAGAAGTTCGTTGGTCAGTTCAGAGCACTGAGAAGGCAACTCGCTCCATCCTGCCACCTAGCTACGATCTTTCAGCGTCAGGGTGAATCGTTGAAGGAATATATCACCAGGTTCAGACGCGAGGTCACAAATATTAAGCATTCGTTAGATGAGAGTATACTGACAGCGATCTCAGTTGGGCTACGCAAGGATGGAAAGTTGTACGAGAGCATTTACAAGTCCCTAGTGAAGGATCTGAGAGAATTCTATGAGCGAGCTGCAAAGGAGATTAGGTGGGAAGAGACCTTCGGCCCGAAGAAATAGAATCAGAAGAATGAAACGGGCAATTCCAGCCAGTCAAAGAGGAGAAACAATGGCAGGAATGAAGAAGGAAGAAATAGTGGCTTAAATAACCAGATCGCTAAGAGAATGAGGAGAGAGCCAAGGTATGAGTGACCTTAACGTCAAGGTCGTTATGAAGGATACAACGTCCTGACGGCTTCATCGGATAGGATTTACGCTGCAGAGAGAAATAAGAAAGATTTTGGGAGGCCCAATCCTATAAGGGCTCCTGTTCAACAAAGGGATCAAAGCAAGTTTTGTACCTATCATAATGAGGTAAGGCACAGTACTTCGGATTGCTGGTCGTTGAAGAACGTCATTGAGAAGTTAAGCAGGAGAGGTCGTTTAAGAGAATATGTGGCAAGACCTGTTAACTCGCGACCTTACCAGCAACGACCTCAGCAGCAATAGCCAGCACAGTAGTAGCCCCTACAAGCTCTTGAACCAGAGCATGAGCTTGCAGCAAGAACCATTTTTTACCATTCATGGTGACCCCCACATCGTAGGTGATTCAAACAAATCTCATGAGAAATACGTCCGAGAGGCAAATCATACTTTTCAGCTCAATGGGTTAGATGGACCGTCAAAAAGAGCAAAAACAATCTCGGATGAGATTATGTTTACTGATAAGGATGCCAGAGGCGTGATTTGGCCCCATAATGATGCGCTGGTTATTCGAGCCAAAATCAGCAATATGAAAGTTAGGCGCATCATGATTGATACTGTAAGCTCCGTAAATGTGATGTATAGGAGCTATTTTAATCAAATGGGACTGCGAGCAGAACAGATGAGACCGTCCCCGGAACCTCTATATGGCTTCACTGGAGATGTTGTAATACCAGTAGGCCAGATTAAGCTGCCATTGACTCTTGGGGAGGCAGGTCGTCATGCAATAACTCTAACAGACTTTTTGATAATTGACTGCCCCTCAACTTATAATGTGGTCCTGGGGAGACCTGCCATGAATGAGTTGGATGTCGTTACCTCGACTAGAACTCTAACAGTTAAGTTCTCAACTCCTAATGACATCGGATGTGTTCGAGGAGAGCAGCACTTAGCTCGGCGTTGCTATGAAGATGCTGTGAAAATGGGCGTGAGAGGAAAGAAAGTGAACGTGGTCTCAGGGGGCAAGCCATGAGCTATGACTGAGAAAGGAGTCAGTCACGACTTGGACCCTCGCGAGGTAGATGCAGACCGAGCTACTGGTCCAATTGAAGAATTAGAAGATGTACAAGTTAGCGAGGCAGATCCAGAGCGATGCTTAAAACTGGGAAGAGGATTAGCTCCAGAACTGAGAACCCAGCTCGCTGACTTCCTGAAGGCGAACTTGGATGTGTTTGCATGGAATCATGAGGACATGGTGGGAATAGATCCTAAGGTGATGTCTCACAGGCTGAACATTGATTCTCACTTCAAGCCAGTTCGCCAGAAGAGAAGGGCAATGACAGGGGAACGTTACTTAGCACTGAAAGAGGAGGTAGACAAGCTACTGGTTAACAAGTTCATTAGAGAAGCTTACTACCCAACCTAGGTCGCCAACCCTGTGCTAGTGAAGAAAAAGAACGAAAAGTTAAGAACTTGCATCGACTTCACTGACCTGAACAAGGCGTGCGCTAAGGACAGGTTTCCCCTACCAAGGATAGATCAACTTGTGGATGCTACTTCTGGCCACGAGCTCCTGAGCTTCATGGACGCATGTTCGGGATATAACCAAATCCTAATGAAACCCGAGGACGAAGAGCACACCTCATTCATGACTGATCGGGGGTTATATTACTACAAGGTGATGCCCTTTGGGTTGAAAAATGCTGGAACAACCTACCAACGCTTGGTGAACATGATGTTCGAGGAGCAAATTGGAAAAACCATGGAGGTCTATGTCGATGATATGCTAGTAAAATCCAAGCAGATAGGTGACCATGTACGCGACTTGAGAGAGATGTTTCAGATTCTGATGAGCTACCAGATGAAGTTAAATCCGCTCAAATGTGCGTTTGGAGTAGCTTCTGGGAAGTTTCTAGGCTTCATGGTTAACAGTAGGGGAATTGAAGCAAACCATGAGAAGATCAAAGCACTGATTGACATGAGATCACCAACCAAGGTGAAGACCACAATACCTTTTGAAGTTCATCTACCCATGCTCCTTTCTTTGCTTCCAGCTTCATCTTCAGGGTCTGCTTGATAATCTTGTTCACAGCTTCAACTTGGCCATTGGCCTGTGGATGGTCCACTGTTGAGAAGCTTTTAACGATCTTGAGACCGTTGCAGAACCTGAGAAACTGCTCGCTGCTGAATTGAGTCCCATTATCTGTTACGATCTGTTGTGGAACCCAAAATCTGCAAATAATATTACTCCACACAAACTTTTCAATCTTTGTGGTGGAGATTTTTGCCAACTCCTTCGCTTCTGCCCACTTGGTGAAGTAATCTACTACGACCACTGCATGTTTGCATCTTCCACGAGCCATTGGTAGAGGTCCAATCAAATCCATCCCCCAAATGGCAAAGGGCTATGGGCTCACCATTTGTTAAAGATAAGCTGGTGGAGCTCGTGGAACTTGGGCGAACCTCTGACACTTGTCGCATTTCTTCACTAAGTTAATGACATCCTGCCTCATGGTGGGCCAGTAGAAGCCTTGACGAAGTGCCTTCTGAGCTAGAGATAGCCCCCCAGCGTGATTCCCGCAATGGCCTTCGTGTATCTGCCTTAATACTTTTTCACATTCAGGGCCGTCAATGCATCTTAACAGTGGAGTTAAGAACCCTTTCTTGTACAAGGCGTCATCATAGATGCAGTACCTGGCTGCTCTAGCTCGTAGACGCCGAGCTTCCAGCTTGTTACTTGGCAGCTTTCCATCCTGCAAATAATTGAGTATTGAGCTCATCCAAGAATCAGGCTACACAATTATGGCCATCGTCACATTCTTTTCCTCTGTACTTGGAGCTGATAGGAATTCAACTGGGATTATCCCAAGAAAGTCTGCATCTCGGGTGGTTGCCAAGCGAGCTAAAGCATCTGCATGTGCGTTATGAGCTCGTGGAATCTGCTTCACTTCGTATTTCTGAAATGCACCTAGCAGCTTGTGAACTTTCTGAAGGTAAAGGGCCATTTTTGGTCCCTTGGCTTGATACTCCCCCGATATGTGATACACAACGAGCTGTGAATCGCTGAAGACTTTCAATCGTTCAGCTCACATCTCTTTAGCCAAACGCAGACCCGCAAGTAGAGCCTCATACTCGGCCTCATTATTTGTTGCCTGAAAGTCAAACCTTAAGGCACAAAGGATTTTATGGCCTTCAGGACTGATCAACAGAATCCCAGCTCCAGCCCTCTGCTCGCTGGATGAACCATCAACGTAAAGTTCCCAAGCTGGACCTTCAGAAGATTCAGCTTCATCATCCACAGGTCCTGTAAATTCTGCGATGAAATCTGCCAGGGCTTGAGCTTTGATGGCCGTTCTTGGCTTAAATTGGATATTGAACTGTGCGAGCTCCACTGCCCATTTCAACAGACGACCTGATGTGTCCGCTTTCTGCAAGACTTGCTTCAACGGGTATTGGGTGAGGACTTCGATTGTATGAGCTTGAAAATAAGGTCGTAGCTTTCTTGATGCGATCACCAAGCAATAAGCGAGCTTCTCCATCTGAGAATATCTAGTTTCCGCATCCTACAGCCTTTTGCTTACATAGTAGACCGGGAGTTGCATTTTTTCTTCTTCCATCACCAATGCAGCACTCAAAGCTTGCTGAGACACTCCCAAATACAAAATTAGCTTTTCTTCGTCTTTGGGTTTAGAGAGAAGCGGAGCTCGCCTCATGTATTCTTTCAGCTGCTGGAATGCTATTTCACACTACTCTGTCCACTCGAAGCTCTTTGCTTTCTTCAAAATATCAAAGAAAGGGATGCATTTATCTGTAGTCTTTGAGATGAATCTGCTCAGTGCAACGACCTAGTCATTAAGGCTTTGCACATCTTTCACCCTGGTTGGCAATCTCATGTCGATCAATGCTTTGATCTTCTCAGAGTTTGCTTCAATTCCTCTATTGTTGACCATAAAGCCCAGAAACTTCCAAGAAGCTACACCAAACGCACACTTGAGCGGATTCAATTTCATTTGGTAGCTCCTTAGAATCTGAAACATCTCTCCCAAATCGCGAACATGGTCACCTATCTGCTTGGATTTTACTAGCATGTCATCAACATAGACCTCCATGGTCTTTCCGATCTGCTCTTCGAACATCATGTTCACAAAGCGTTGATAGGTCGCTCCAGCATTCTTCAAACCGAAGGGCATCACCTTGTAGCAATATAACCCCCGATCAGTCATGAACGAGGTGTTCTCTTCGTCTTCAGGTTTCATAGGGATCTGGTTATATCCCGAATATGCGTCCATGAAGCTCAAGAGCTCGTGGCCAGCAGTAGCGTCCACGAGCTGATCTATCCTTGACAGGGGAAAACTGTTTTTGGGGCATGCTTTGTTTAGGTCAGTGAAGTCGATACAAGTTCTCCACTTCCCGTTCTTCTTTTTCACTAGTACAGGATTGGCGACCCAGATCGGGTAGTAAGCTTCTCTGATGAACTTGTTAACCAGCAGCTTGTCTACCTCTTCCTTCAGTGCTAAGTATTGTTCCCCTGTCATTGCTCTTCTCTTTTGACGAACTGGCTTGAAATGAGGATCAATGTTCAGCTTGTGAGACATCACCTTTGGATCTATTCCCACCATGTCCTCATGATTCCATGCAAACACATCCAAGTTCGCTTTTAGGAAGTCAGTGAGTTGGGTTCTCAGCTCCAGAGCTAATCCTCTTCCCAACTTCAAGCATCGCTCTGGATCTACCTCACTGACTTGTACATCTTCTAATTCCTCAATTGGACCGGTAGCTCGGTCTGCATCTACCTCGCGAGGGTCCAGGTCGTGACTGACTCCTTTCTCAGTCATAGCTCATGGCTCGCCCCCGAAGACCACGTTCACCTTCTTTCCTCTTACACCCATTTTAACAGCATCTTCATAGTAGCGTCGAGCTAGGTGCTGCTCTCCTTGAACACATCCGATGCCATTAGGAGTTGGGAACTTAATTGTGAGAGTTCTGGTCGAAGTAACCATGTCTAACTAGTTCATGGCAGGTCTTCCGAGGACCACATTATATGCTGATGGGCAGTCAATTATTAAGAAGTCTGTCAGGGTTGTTGCCTGACGACCTGTCTCCCCAAGAGTCAATGGTAGCTTAATCTGGCCCACTGGTACTACAGCATCTCCAGTGAATCCAAATAAATTCTCCGGGGATGGTCTCATTTGTTCTGCTCGCAGCCCCATCTGATCAAAACAGCTCCTATACATCATGTTCACTGAGCTTCCAGTATCAATCATGATGCGCCTAACTTCCACATTACTGATTTTAGCTCGTATAACCAGCGCGTCGTTATGAGGTCAGATCACTCATCTAGCATCTTCATCTGTAAATACAATCTCATCCGAGGTCGGCTTTGCTCTTTTGGCAGGTCCCTCCGACCCATTGAGCTGAAACGAATGATTCGCCTCTCGGACGTACCTCTCATACGATCTGTTGGAATCACCTGCGATATGGGGGCCACCATAAATGGTAAAAATGGTTCTTACCGCGGGTTCCTGACCTTGCTCGGAAGCTCGTAGGGGCTGTTGCTATTGTGTTGGCTGCTGTTGCTGAGGTCATTCTTGTGGAGGTCACGAGTCTGCAGGTCTGGCCATATAATCTCTCAAGCGACCTCGCCTGATCAATTTCTCAATGGCGTCTTTCAACGCCCAACAGTCTGAAGTATTGTGCCTGACCTCATTATGATAGGCACAAAACTTGTTCCGATCTTTATGCTGAATCGGAGTCCTTATAGGAATGGGCCTTCCAAAATCTTCCCTGTTCCTTTCTGCAACATAAATCCTTTCCGGTGAAGCCGTTAGGACGCTGTATCCTTCCTGACGGTCCAGGCGTCGAGGTCGGTTGTTTCTTGGCTCTCTCCTTGCTCTTTTGGCAATCTGATTGCTTGAGCCACCACTTCTCCCTTCTTCGTTCCTGCCATTGCTTCTCCTCTTTGGCTGGCTAGAATTGCCCGCTTCATTCTTTTGATTTTGCTTCTTCGGGCCAAAGGTCTCTTCCCACCTAATCTCCTTAGCAGCTCGCTCGTAGAACTCTCCCAGATCCTTGACTGGGGATTTGTAAATGCTCTCGTACAACTTTCCATTCTTGCGCAGCCCAGTTGAGATCGCTGTCAGTATACTTTCATCTGATGGATGCTCAACATTCGCGTCCTCGCATCTGAACCTTGTGATATATTCTTTCAACGACTCACCCTGATGCTGAAAGATGGTGGCTAGGTGGCAGGATGGAGCGAGCTGCCTTCTCAGAGTCCTGTACTAACCAACGAACTTCTGTTGGCATTGTTCCCAACTACCTATGTTGCGAGCTGGGAGATTCTTAAACCACGTCCATGGAATGTCCCCCAAGGTAGCTGGGAATACTCGGCACTTCACCATCGAACTTCCTGTCTGCAGGTCCATCTAAACGTTAAAGGCGTCGAGATGGTCATAGGGGTCACTGTCCCCGTTGTACTGCTGAATATTTGGCATCTTGAACCTCGGAGGGAGAGGCTGTGTCTCAATCTCCCTTATAAATGGGGTCCTTTCTCCATAACGGCCACGCTGCTCCTGGGCTCCAGGTCGCTCTTCCAACTGCTGGACCCTCCGGAGGAGCTCCTCTACTTGTGGATCTCGAAGCTCGTATCTCCTCATGTGGTCGCGGCTTGGAGAAAGATGCTTTGGGTCATACCTCTCGTGCTCTTCGAGCCAACCTCCAGGCTGATGGGACCCCGCATGTCGTCCATGCACTTCATCAACATTTCAAGCTGCGGCTCTAACTCTTTCATGCCCGACCTTTGCTTGTTGGCATCCATCTTGGCTCGGCCTTGCCACCAGGCTAACTGGACGAGCGACCTCCCTTTCTTCGTGGATATGGTGTCCGGCTCTGGAACGCATATTAGAGGAACGAGCTGATCCTACAGGTCGTTGGATTTCCCTTGCCAGCCTCTCAGGCACTTGCATTGCTTCATGCGGCTGGGGCACGTGCCTTGGTGCCTGAACCTCCACCCTTGGCACGTTCTGTATTTGAGTCTGCACCAGCATGTTGACGGCCTCTAAGAGCTGTCTGACCGTATTCTCCAGCGCCTGTTTTCTCTCATGCCACTCCTGTTGTCCATCAACTACTGGGGCCACTGGAACGAGCTGACGAAGAGGTAGAGGAGGGATGCCTGCTGCAGCACCGATTGCCTGGCCGTGGGACGTGCCTGCTGCATGTATGGGTGCGTCCTCTACCTGCTGCACATCACGTTGATGGTGACTGGGCTGGCTATCTGCCTGGTCAGTCCTTGAGCCCACATACTTGGTTTGTTTGGTTCTTGCCATGTTGTCAAAAATTGATGAACTGAGATGAAAAAGATTGCAGTTTGGGCCCTTCCTCTAGCACCAAAATGTCGACGGTGGATTTCAGTCGACGAGTAATCAATGCCTAATACTTGCAATCAATGTAAGAAAGCACAAATACCAAGAAAGAACACAGACAAAAACCGAGAATCAAACAAGGAACTCAAAACTTTTACGTGGTTCAGCAATAATCAGCCTACGTCCACGATTGTCTGTCTCTTAAATTCTGCAGAGTGACAGTGTATTATTGATTATTCTCTAATCAAGTTACAATGATTTTAATCCCTATTTATAGGGAAAGAGGTGTTACAATTCTAATTGTAGCAAATCAGGAAAAGAATCCTGAATTAATTACACTTCCCAAATAATTAGGAAAAATAAGGAAAAAAATTATACATTAATTATACTTCCTAATATGTTTGAATAATATCAGGAAACTGTTTCCATAAAATCAGGGATGATGTTGATTCGGTTTGAATTTGAGTAGACTTTCATATCTGATGAGGAAATCACGGTTTAATTGGGTAACCGCCATATTCTGAGAGAGAATCATGGTTGAATCAGGTAACTACCTGTTCTGGAAGATACTGCATTTATTACGCTTCTGAGCGAGCTGACGTCTATGGCGGTCTGTGAGCTTGAGTTCGCATAGCGAGCTACGTATGAGGCGAACTTATGGAGCGAGCTGAATCTTGGCTGTGTCACGAGCTCGCTAGGCTTAGAGTCATCTAGGCCTAGGCTGATGGGTCTTGACTGGGTTGACTTTTATCGGGTCTTCTTATTGGGTCTTAAATAGGCCTAAATTAGGCTTTTACCAGCCCATTTAATGAGTCTGAAAAATACATATAACAAAACCCGAGGACGAAGAGCATACCTCATTCATGACTGATCGGGGGTTGTATTGCTACAAGGTGATGCCCTTCGGGTTGAAAAATGCTAGAGCAACCTACCAATGCTTGGTGAACATGATGTTCGAGGAGCAAATTGGAAAGACCATGCAGGTCTATGTCGACGATATGCTAGTAAAATCCAAGCAGATAGGTGACCATGTACGCGACCTGAGAGAGATGTTTCAGATTCTGAGGAGCTACCAGATGAAGTTAAATCCGCTCAAATGTGCGTTTAGAGTAGCTTCTGGGAAGTTTCTAGGCTTCATAGTCAACAGTAGAGGAATTGAAGCAAACCCTGAGAAGATCAAAGTATTGATTGACATGAGATCACTAACCAGGGTGAAGGATGTACAGAGCCTCAACGGCCAGATCGCTGCACTGAGCAGGTTCATTTCGAAAGCCACAGACAAGTGTATCCCTTTTTTTGACATTTTGAAGAAAGCCAAAAGCTTCGAGTGGACTGAACAGTGTGAAATAGCATTTCAGCAGTTGAAGGAATACATGGGGCGAGCTTCACTCCTGTCTAAGCCCAAAGGAGAAGAAAAACTGATTTTGTACTTGGGGGTGTCACAGCAAGCTCTGAGTGCTGCACTGGTTAGGGAAGAAGAAAAAACAAAGCTTCCAGTGTATTATGTAAGCAAGCGATTGCAGGATGCTGAAACCAGGTACTCGCAGATGGAAAAGCTAGCTTACTGCCTGGTGATTGCATCGAGGAAGCTACGGCCTTATTTTCAGGCTCACACAATTGAAGTCCTCACCCAGTACCCGCTGAAACAAGTCTTGCAAAAGGCAGACACCTCAGGTCGCTTGTTGAAATGCGTAGTGGAGCTCGCGCAGTTTGATATCCAGTTCAAGCTGAGAACGGCTATCAAAGCTCAGGCTCTGACAGATTTCATTGCAGAGTTTATAGGACCTGTGGATGATGAAGCTAAATCTTCTGAAGGTCCAGCCTATGAGCTTTATGTTGATGGATCGTCCAACGAGTAGAGGGCTGGAGCTGGAATCCTACTGATCAGTCCTGAAGGCCACAAAATCCTTTATGCGTTAAGGTTTGGCTTTCAGGCAACAAAAAATGAGGCTGAGTATGAAGCCCTACTCGCGGGTCTGCGTTTGGCTAAGGAGATGCAAGTTGAATGATTGAAAGTCTTCAGCGATTCACAGCTCGTTGTGTGCCACATATTGGGGGAATATCAAGCCAAGGAACCAAAAATGACCCTATACCTCCAAAAAGTTCACGAGCTGCTAGATACATTTCAAAAGTACGAAGTGAAGCAAATTCCACGAGCTCAGAACACACATGCTGATGCTTTAGCTCGTCTGGCAACCACCCGAGATGCAGACTTTCTTGGAGCCATCCCAGTTGAATTTCTACCAGCTCCAAGTACAGAGGAGAAGAATGTGATGATGGCAATATCAATGCAGCCCGATTCCTGGATGAGCCCCATTCTCACTTATTTACAGGATGGAAAGCTGCCATATGATAAGCTGGAAGCCCGGCGTCTGCGAGCTAGAGCAGCCAAATATTGCATCTATAACGATGCGCTGTACAAGAAGGGGTTCTCAGCTCCACTGTTAAGATGCATTGATGGCCCTGAGTGTGAAGTAGTACTGAGGTAGATACACGAAGGCCATTGTGGGAACCACGCTGGGGGGCTATTTCTGGCTCAGAAGGCACTCCGTCAAGGTTTCTATTGGCCAAAGATGAAGCAGGATGCCATCAACTTAGTCAAAAAATGTGACAAATGTCAGAGATTTGTCCAGATCCCACGAGCTCCACCAGTTTACCTCCAACAAATGGTGAGCCCATGGCCCTTGACCATCTGGGGGATGGATTTGATCGGGCCTCTACCAATGGCTCGAGGAAGATGCAAACATGTCGTGGTCGCAGTTGACTACTTCACCAAGTGGGCAGAAGCAAAGGAGTTGGCAAAAATCTCCACAATAAAGATTGAGAAGTTCGTGTGGAGTAACATTGTTTACAAATTCGGAGTCCCACAATAGATCGTGACTGATAATGGGACCCAGTTCGCTAGTGACCAGTTTCTCAGGTTCTGCAACGACCTTAAGATCGTTAAAAGCTTCTCAGCGGTGGACCATCCACAAGCCAATGGCCAAGTTGAAGCGATAAATAAGATTATGAAGCAGACCTTGAAGATGAAACTGAAGGATAAAAAGGGAGCATGGGTAGACGAGCTTCAGAAAGTATTATGGTCTTACAGGACCACAGCTCGCAGTTCCACAGGCGAGACTCCATTCTTAATGGTATATGGGCCTGAGGCTATGATCCCAGCTGAATTTGAAGTCACCTTACAACGAAGAGCAACCTTCAATCCAAATGACAATGATCAGCTACTCGCTGCAAACCTAGATCTGCTTGAAGAAGCTAGGGAAACGGCCAGGTTGAGGGTAGTTGTCTATCAGTAGAGAATAGCGAGGTACTACAACAAGTATGCTCGGATTCGCAGATTCAATATTAGGGACTTAATTTTACGCCTCATTCTGCCAGGAGCCCGCAAGTCAAGTGATGGATCCTTAGGCCCGAACTGGGAAGGACCCTATGTTGTCAAAGCAAACCTGGGGAATGGAGCTTATCACTTAGTTAATAAAAATGGAGCTGAAGTCTCTCGAGCTTGGAATGACAGAAAATGGAGTTGAAGCCTCTCGAGCTTGGAATGACAGAACCCTTCCCAAACCTTATCTAGACTCTTATTTGGAGGATGGTGTCGGGCACTTCAATGGACTCATCGAACCTGACTCGTTTGATCGAAGAAATCCGAGAAGCGAACCCTAACTTTGTTACACCGGTTTACTCGTTTCAATCTTAATGATATGATTTTTCTTTAACTGGTTGGGAGTGATAAAATTTTTCGCGATTATATTTCAAATACTTTTATGAAAATTCGGCAGCATAACGGCTGCATTTTTTATAAAACCAAAATTTATCTGTAAGGAATCAAACACTTCGACTATCATCTCAATTTCCTCCCAACTTCTTTCTTCTCAAACAAACATTATCATCATAATTTCCACAAGCATAAACAATTTATAATGCAATGTATAATTATATATCATATGAAGATATAATAAATCATCAAATGTTTACAACATATAATTTCAATTACGAATGTATCTCAAAAGGCGATATATTCAATCCATATACACAATGTACACAAGTATTTTGCACCACGCGCCCACCTATATATATACAAAGAAAAAGGGTCATCGTCTCGTCCGACGATAACACACAATGAAAGTAAATAAGCTACAAAATAAACAAACAAGTTAGTGCAACGAAGATATAATATCACATACACTAACATAGCAATTTGCCATTTATTCAAGTTTTACGATTTCTTTCAAAACTCCCATGTATATCCTTGAAACATTCTAACCATCACGGGCGATTATAACTAACGCCAACGTGAAGCTTACTGAGGTATCTCAACCACTACGTTACGGAATTTATTGCATCACACGTAGGGCACTAAGTCTTATCACTGAGCAACTACAATGCGGGATTTTCTGCATCGCAAGTGTAGTGCTAAAACTCTAGGCGACTACGAGCAAAATTTACTGCATCGCTACGTAGCACTAACTATCAATTAACCAACTACGAGCGGAATTTACTGCATCGCTACGTAGCGCTAACTATCAATTAACCAACTACGTGCAGAATTGTCTGCATCGCAACGTAACGCTATACTTTTCTATAATCTGAGCGACTACGGACAGAATTTTCTGCGTCGTCACGTAATACTAAATCTCATAAATTTTTAAGGCATATACATGAGTTTTTCCACTAAACTTATTTAGTGCCAAAAGCACAAACTCACTAGTTTTAGAACTTTGAAAACTTTTTCATTTCAACTCTTTTTAAATGCAACTTAGTATTAATTTATTTACTATATAGATTCCATAGGAATCTATACACCCAAACTTTAATCTCAATATTGGAAATCATTCTCATTCTCATTTATTACTTAGATACCATGCTTATTGCAACAATCAAGTATTGACATAGAATTTAAGCAATCATAAGTGGCGAACCACTTACCTCGAAGTCGCGTCACGTGTCTCAACGAATCCGGAGGCCTCGGTGTCTTGCTCTTCACTTGGCTCTTGATTTAGGGAGTTGAGAGGACCTATATGAGAGTTTAGAGAGTGTGGTTAGAGGCTCAGAAGGGCTAGACGAGCTGCTCTTCTTCCATTTTTCTCTACTGGTCGTCCAGCCCGCTGTGTTCTGTCTTGGTGCTGTTCTTCTTCCATGACCAGCCCTGTTCTGCTTTGCTTCTCGTTCAGCTAGTGGTTGCTTTTGGTTTGCTGCTCCTTGACACGACTTCTTCCTCTCTTCTCCTCATCGTCCACTCCAGTTCTCCTTCTCTTCGGTTCTGCCCTTATCCTTGCATGCTAAAATCTGTTTTGGGCGATGTTGGTTCTCCACGGCAGCTGCTGTCTGGCTTCCTTCTTGCTGCTGATTGCTTTCCTCTTCCCGTGCCTTCCTCTTTCTCTTCATTTCTGGTCTCTTCTCTCACAGTTCACGGCTGGACTGTCAGCTTCTACTTGCTTCTCACGGCTTCCAGCAGCTTCTCCTGAGTCTTTTTTTTTTTTTTTATTTTTTTTTTTATTTTTTTATCTCTCAGCTGACAGCTTCTTTGGTGTTTACTGAAATAATTTCAACCCAAGTGTTGTATATATACTAATCAACTTCTCTTAATTGCATCATGCCCCAATTCTTTTTAATTTTATCTCAATCTCCTCTCTTTTCTTTGTTTCTCATATTTGTCCATCCATATTTGTTTCCAATTTAACTTTCATCATTTAATTTAATTATTCATCTTGTTATAATTCTCTTTCGATCGTCAAGCTTATCTTATTGACCACTTGACTCTCTCTTTAATCAAATTTTAATTTGATTATCATTAACTAAATTCTTCAATTTTCTAACTTGGATTTTCATTGACACGCTACTTAACTTTTTATGAATGACGAATTTCGTCTTATTCTTAAATTTAATAACTTTCTGAGGCCATGACTTAAAATAAATTAAATGTAGGGATTTATATTATCTCCCTAATTTAACTTCTAACACTAGGAATTTATAAGTCGAGACTAGGGATTTACAATTTCTTTCCCCCTTATAAAAATTTCGTCCTCGAAATTTTAAATTGCGTACTTTATTCAAACAACTAAGGGTATTGGGCACGCATCTGTGCTTTAGGCTCCCATATAGCCTCTTCTGCCCCGTGATTTTGCCATAGCACCTTTACTAGCGGAATCACCTTATTACGCAACACTTGATCTTTACGATCTAGAATTTTTATTGGATGCTCTTCGTAGGTCAAGTTTTCCTTCAACTGAACTGGTTACTCCTTAAGGATGTACGATGGGTCAGCTATATACTTTCGAAGCATGGAAACGTGGAACACGTCATGGATGTTGGCTAGCTTTGATGGTAGCTCTAATTTATAAGCCACTTCTCCCACTTTTGCTACTATCTTATATGACACTATATATCGGGGACTTAACTTTCCACGCTTCCCGAATCTCAAAATACCCTTCCAGGGTAAGACTCGCAGGAACACTTGATCCCCCACTTCAAACCTTAAATCTCTCCTTCGATTGTCTGCATAGCTTTTCTGTCTGCCGCTTGCTATTTTCAACCGCTCTCTTATCATATTTACTTTCTCGGTTATATCTTGGACAATCTCTGGGCCAATTAACCTTCTCTCCCCCACTTCGTCCCAACCAACTGGGGTTCTGCACTTTCTGCTATACAACGCCTCATATGGTGCCATACCAATACTAGACTGGTAGCTATTGTTGTAGGCAAACTCTATCAATGTTAGGTAATTATCCCAACTCCTTTTGAACTCCATCACACAGGCTCTCAACATATCTTCGAGAGTCTGGATGATTCTCTCTGATTGGCCATCTGTCTGTGGGTGAAAAGCAGTACTGAAGTATAATCTGGTGCCCATAACATCTTGTAGCTTTGGCCAAAACCGAGAAGTGAAGCGAGGATCTCTGTCCGATACAATGGACACTGGTGCGCCATGTAGTCTCACAATCTCGTCTACATACAACTGCGCATATCTTTCCAGGGAATAGGTATTATTAGTAGCAATGAAGTGGGCCGACTTCGTCAATCTGTCCACGATAACCCAAATGGCATCATGTCCACGTTGTGTCCTGGGAAGTCCTATCACGAAATCCATTGTGATCCTTTCCCATTTCCACTCAGGAATGGATAAAGGTTGTAGTAAACCTGCGGGTTTCTGATGCTCAATCTTGATTTGTTGACAAGTTAGGCACTTAGATACGAACTCTGCTATCTCTCTCTTCATACCTCTCCACCAGTAGTGGTCTCTTAGAGTCCGATACATCTTAGTACTCCCTGGATGCATCGCATATGCTGAGGAGTGTGCCTCTTCCATGATTTCTTTCTTCAACTCTATTACATCTGGGACACATAATCTCTGACCTAATACTAGTGTTCCATCACCTTGCAAGGTGAAGCTACTCTGCTTTACGCTGGGCTAGGGAACTAAAGGGCTTCCTACTTAGTACATCTGCTACTACATTTGCCTTGCCTGGGTGGTATTCAATGGTGCAGTCATAGTCTTTGATGAGCTCTATCCATCTTCTCTGTCTCATGTTCAAATCTTTCTGCGTGAACAGATACTGTAGGCTTTTGTGATCAGTGAAGATCCTGCAAGGTACTCCATAGAGATAATGTCGCCATATTCTCAAGGCGAACACCACAGCCGCTGTTGACGTCCGGAAACGGTCAACCAGAGATTCTGGGGCCCAGACGGCGGACTTGGTAATTAATGGGTGATTGTACTGATTGAAGGATGGGAAATGGTTAATTAATGAAATTATAGGTTGGTGGTGATTAATTCGGATGAAGGAATGTCGGACTTGGTGGTTGGTTAGATTTAATAAGGTAATCAGTAAGAAGTTAAGGAGAAAGGGAGAGTGAAAGAGAGAAGAAACACAAGGATTTTTACGTGGTTCGGTGACTGCACCTACGTCCACGGCCACTCTAGAGTAATTCCGGCAGAGTGACAGTTCCCTAGTCTGTTAAGCTTGTTGTACAGTAAAAATGTCTCCCCTTTTTATAGAGGAAGGGAGCTCACAATAAAAAATACAAAAGAAAGTTATACAAGTTATTGGCAACGGCTAATTCCAACTAATCCTGACATTGCCATGCTGCATTAATTGTAAAGGTAATCATGATTTTCTTTCTGCATACGTCTGCATTAATTACATTTGAAGAGGTCTTCACTTCATTAAATGCTTCTGGGTAATTGTGCAGGCAGTTTCCGGCGGGAAATCATGAGAGTTGGTAATTCTGACAGCTTGCTGCACACGGTTTCTCCTGGGTAGACTTTCTGGTCAGCCAGATGTATGCTGGAGAGGAGGTGAGGTGGTTTGGAGTTCCTAGCGAGCTCGCGACCTGCGCGACCTGGCGAGCTCCGCGAGCTAGAGTCACGGGCAGGGAGCATTCTGAGAACTGTTGCGAGCTCGCGACCTGGGTGGCTTCACGGGTTAAGCTTGCAATGACTGGTTCCATCTTTGGGCCTCTTGGGCCCTTGCTTCTGTTTGAAATAAAATAGGTTTCTTGGGCCCATTTGAGCCGAACCAGAAAATGGGTATAACATCAAGCCCCTCAGCTCTCTGTGCGCTTTGCGGACTGGGAGCTGATCCAAATACGTGTTTGGCACCCATTTTCAAATCTTCTGGTACCGTTTCAATCCCCACACTGTAACTGCTGACACGCGGCGCCCATTCAGGCGCTGGAGCCGAAAAAAGTGTCTTGGGACCGTACGCATTAAATGTGCACGTCTTGTAACTGACAGACGTGATGGCGTGTGACCGAGATCGGTGCCTAGCCATTGGATCTTTGACGGTTATGTCTTTACGTTGGATCGAACGGCTGGGGATGGACGTCCTGGCCTATATAATCCATAGGTCTCCTCGTATTTTTTTCTTTTTGCTTCCCTGACACAACTCTAGCACCCGCCTTTCCACCATTTCTTCTTCTCTGCTTCTTCTGGTTCGTTATCCCCAGTTAGACAACCACTTCAGACTTCGCCGCTACAGGAATCAGTCACCATACTCAGCAAGCCGTACACAGTTCGAGCAAGGTAGTTCTTTCCTTGCTTTGCTTTTGGTTTTATGGTATGATCTGTTTCTGGTTTGGGTCGCTATTTTCTGTTTATGTATCACACCTGTTGGTCCCTGTAAGCTTGTTTGGCCCTTAGGGATTTGTTGTGTTGGTTGCTTGAATGCCTGTGTACGCTAGGGGCGACCTGGCTGTTAACTCAGGTGTCCCGTCTCTTGGCCGTGTACTGTTGCTTAGGACTTTCGATGAAAGTGTCCCCCTTACTGTCTGGTAGGGTACCTGTAAACATAGGGTTAGCAACACATATATTTAGGGTGATAGAATACCTGATGGGCCCGTGCTTCTGGGCCTTCTCCTGCCCTCTGGAGGCGAAGTATGCGACCTGACGTATAGGACAATAGCTCTAGGAATTCTTTTTCTGTGTCTCACTAGGCTCAGCATGTTGTAAGCGTTCTGATGTCATTCCTTCTATGTTGTAGATGTCAGGTCGCTCGCGCACTGGTCGAGGCAGGGCCTCTACTTCTAGGAGGCAGGCAAAACGCCAGAGTAGTGAGGCTGAGGCTACGACCTCGCGAGCTGGTCCGTCCAGCGAGGAGGTCGCTGGGGGGGACGAGGTTGCTGAGGAGACAGACCCCCATCCTTTTAAACACACGCCCTCGCTGGTCACTCTTCCGAAGCTGGAGGCTTGGGCCGAGGAAATAAGCATCCCCTTGGGGTGTAGAGCTAACGTTCCCGCGGACACTGATCGAGCCGCTTATCCTCCTGCGGGCTTCGTTGCGGTCAGCCGGGAGCATATGGAGCTCGGCTTCAGGTTCCCTGTCCCTGGTTATCTCAAGGATCTATTGAATGACCTCAAGCTCGCGCCGTTCCAATTAACCCCAAACTCGTATGCCTACTTAACCACCCTGGCCGCGGCGTTCGTTAAGTACGGACTAGGATTCTCTTCACCCCGCATTCTCCGTAGTCTCTTCAACTTTAAGGCGATCTCTGGGAAGGATGGACTCTATTACGCCACGCCTCACCAATATTCTGATTATAGGGAGTATCTTCCCCAGAGCTGTACTAAGTCCAACGTTGGGGAGTACAAGTCAAACTGGGCCCTGTTCACGTGCCCTTCGCTTGCTGGGCTGAATAATAGGAGTTTCGTGCAGACACCTAGTAGGGACACAAGCTCTTACAACAGCATTAGTAACACTATATATATGTGCACACACATACCCCTTTTTTTTTTTTTTTTTTTTAACGAGCTGGCTTTTGCTATACAGGTATCGCAGCTCCTGGGTACAAGCTTAGACCGGACGAGCTCGCTATTCTGAATGCTTTTGCAACAGCTAAGGAACCAACCGAGGATCTTTTCCCTTCTGGTAGCGAGCTGGTAGACCGGGGTCTGGCACCATCAGCCATAAGTCCTCTTCTGAATATAGTCCGGGACTTGGGAATAAGGGGGCAAGCATCTGAGGTCCTTTCCGCCCTCGCTGCTCCTGCTCAATCAGAGTCAGAACCACAACCCTTACAACAAAGGTCATCGAGCACGAGCTTCACCACCAGCCCCTCTTCAGACGATATGGGAAGACTTACGATGTCAGTTCCTCCCCTCAGGTCGGTTCCACCTGTTAGACCGACTGAGGTCGTCGACGTGGATGATACCTCTCCAGACCGCTCACAAAGAGCGCCCTCACAAACTGCTGCAACTGCTCCTTCTCCGATCAGGTCGTCTGCCACTCCTCAGAAACGGGCTGCCCCATCTGAGGGGCCAAGTCTTTCTCCAACCAAGAGGGCCACGGTCTCTGTTGAGGGGGACTTACCTTCGGAGTCGGAGTCTGAGGCTTTGACTAGAAAGAGAAAAGGAAAGGCCATAGCTCCGCCCCCTGCCCCAAAGCAGAAGGGAGTCATCGTGGTCCCTCCGGCCGGGGGGGTTGTTATTGGTAGGGAACCGGGCACAGAAGCGCCAGGACGACCTGCGAGGCCAACAACGGACGAACAGGCAGACTTCGGGGTCCACCCTGAAGTGGCGAAGGAGATGGAATACTTCAACAGCTTCGTGGAGCTTGTGCCCGATGTGATGGGAAAGCGCAGCCCGCAGCTGCAGAAAGAGGGGCTTACAGGCCGTACTCTAGCGAGCTATGTAGCTCGTCATGCTGCGCTGGTAAGATTCACATCCTTTCATACTTCGATTTTGATTTTCTTCTTCTTTTTTCAAAAGATCTCTTACCATCTCTTTTGTTGTTTCAGCTTGGTATGGCGTCTGCAAAGTTAATAAGGGAGGCAGAATATCACATTAATGAGAAAGAGGCCTTTAGGATGTCTCAGGAGCAGTTCGAGGAGGAGAGGAGACTACTGCAGGATGAGATCAATCTCCTCCAAAAGAATCATGGGGAGCTCTCTGCCAAGCTTAAAGATGCTGATGCAGCCTTATCATAGGAGACCGCTCGCAGAGAGGCTGAAGTCAGCAAGGCCCATAGCGAAATAAATCAGCTGAAGGGTGAGCTCAGTGATGCAAAAGTAAAGCTGCAGGTCGCTGAGGATAAGGTAAGTCAGCACAGCTGGGACTTAGGAGCAGCTAGAGGGAAGCTCGCGAGGGCCGAGAAGAAGCAGGCGGAAGCAAAGGCAAGTCTGGCTCGGACGAGAGAGAAGCTGACTCAGACCGTGGAGGGTATCGAAGCCAAATTAGCTCGGGAGAGGGGCAAGATCGAGGAGGAGGTCGAGAGGGCGTTTCTGTTTAGCATGTGGGAGCGTTATCCGGACTTTGACTATTCCTTCTTTGGGTCTGAGGGGGTCCAAATGATCCGAGAGTTCGTGGAGCTCACTGCAGGTGCCCAGAGCACGCAATACGCGGTTACTCCCTCTGCTCCTCCAGATGATCCATCTGCTGTCCCAGTCCCTTTACCAGAGCAAGGCCCCGAGGTACCCCCAATTTCAGAAGGTCCTTCAATGCCTGAGCCCCCAACAGAGGTCTTTTCTGACTTACCAGCTCCTGAGTCCGTCCTTGAGGCAGAGCCCCCAGCAAAAGCGCCTGTTGATCCTGCTTCTTCAGACAAACCAGCTGGCGTCTAGGGCACTTTACTTTCACTTGTTTGTTTTGATTTCTTGTAATTTTTCACTTGTTTGAATTCAAACAACGAGCTCGAAGCTCGAAATTATAATGGTAAATTTCCTGCATTATTTCAATATTTTGTCCAAGTATATATATGCATGTCTTACTTATATGATGGGAGACTAGCAGAAGATAATCACATTATCGTAAGTATCTAAAATTTGCTAAGTAAATCACAGTCGTGAGAATCATGCTAACTTTTACAAACCTGCTAACTGTAGTCAGCGATTATATTAGCTCGTAAGGACTTGAATTCAGCAAATAGCTTGGTCGAATAAAGTATTTGATCCTGGATTGGATATAGTTGGACAAGCCTTAAGGAATTGGTAGGAGCTTACAGCTAGTAGGGTGCTCGGAATTTCCTTGAACCCTGTGTTTCAATGATGTTGAGTGTGCTTGACAGCAGCATTTTCCTGAACTTTGAGATTTCAACCCATGGCTTCATTCGTAGTTCAGGGGTGAGCTCATTCGGTGAGTCTGCGGGCATCTTTATATTTGAGAGGCGTAGCCTTACCCCCTCCCGCGAGGTCGCGGGGCAATTGATTCACGAGGTCCGCGGTCATCTTTATATTTGAGAGGCGTAGCCTTACCCCCTCCCGCGAGGTCGCTGGGCAATCGATTCGCGAGGTCCGCGGGCATCTTTATATTTGAAAGGCATAGCCTTATCCCCTCCCGCGAGGTCGCGGGGCAATCGATTCGCGAGGTCCATGGGCATCTTTATATTTGAGAGGCGTAGCCTTACCCCCTACCGCGAGGTCGCGGGGCAATCGATTCGCGAGGATCGCTGGCATCTTTATATTTGAGAGGCGTAGCCTTATCCCCTCCCGCGAGGTCGTGGGGCAATTGATTCGCGAGGTCCGCTGGCATCTTTATATTTGAAAGGCGTAGCCTTACCCCCTCCCGCGAGGTCGCGGGGCAATCGATTCGCGAGGTCCACGGGCATCTTTATATTTGAGAGGCGTAGCCTTACCCCCTCCCACGAGGTCACAGGGCAACTGATTCGCGAGGTCCGCTGGCATCTTTATATTTGAGAGGCGTAGCCTTACCCCCTCCCGCGAGGTCGCGGGGCAATCGATTCGCGAGGTCCGCGGGCATCTTTATATTTGAGAGGCTTAGCCTTACCCCCTCCCGCGAGGTCGCAGGGCAATTGATTCGCGAGGTCTGCGGGTATCTTTATATTTGAGAGGCGTAGCCTTACCCCCTCCCGCAAGGTCGCGGGGCAATTGCGGCTGCGAACTAAGAAAAGAACTTGATGCTCGCTGACGTAAACCTCCGTTAGTAGGATAAAATGGATAGGTCGAACATCACTCGATGAGACATCCTTGATTGAGGTTTTTATAGACATTTGTTGCCAGAATATGCTCATAACCTTGTCCAGCGAGCATTTTAGTTGTGAAGATTCCTTGGATTTTTGCATAGATATCTTTAAGGAATAATATAGGTATATACATAGGCATTTCATGAAAATAGATTGTAGCTCGATTTCTTGAGAAAGAGATTTCATTAGCCTTGCTCTTTTTAACATGTACATTTGCTGGTTCAACCAGTTTGCTTTCTGCATCAAACATGACACATACAACAGAAAACAAGCGAAAGTATGTTTACAGACAATCGTCAAAAAAGAATCATGTACAAAGTTAGAGCGGGCTGACTGTTCTTAGGTGTAGTATGGTCGCAGGTGTTCAGCATTCCAGGCTCGGGGTAGCTCTGATCCATCCATGTTGGCCAAATGATAGGCTCCATTCTTCAGATTCTACTTGATGAGATATGGTCCTTCCCAATTTGGTCCGAGTACCCCATCACTTGCCTTGCGAGCTCCAGGGAGGACTAACCTGAGAACGAGGTCTCTGGCTTTGTAGCTTCGAGCTCGAACTTTCTGTTGTAATACCTGGCAACTTTCCGCTGGTACACTGCTACCCTCAGGCGAGCTGTCTCCCTTGCTTCCTCAGCTAAGTCCAGACTGGCCGCGAGCAGCTGGTCATTGCTTTCAAGTCGGAACGAGGCCCTTCACTGGCTGGTGACTTCAAATTCCACTGGTATCATGGCCTCCGTTCCATAGACCATAGAAAATGGGGTCTCACCTGTCGAGTTGCGGACTGTGGTCCTGTATGCCCAGAGGACCTTCTGTAGTTCGTCAGCCCAAGCCCCCTTTCTTGCCTCTAGCCTGGTCTTCAAAGTCTGCTTGATGATCTTGTTCACGGCCTCGACCTGACCATTGGCTTGAGGATGGTCCACAGCCGAGAAGCTCTTTACGATTCCGAGCTCATTGCAGAAGTCTATGAACTGCTCGCTGGTGAACTGAGTCCCACTGTCTGTGACGAGCTGCTGGGGGACTCCGAATCTGCAGATGATGTTGTCCCACACAAACTTCTCTATCTTCGCGGTCGAGATTTCCGCTAGCTCCTTAGCTTCAGCCCACTTGGTGAAATAGTCCACGGCGACCACAGCGTGCTTGCAGTTTCCTCGAGCTGTGGGCAAAGGTCCGATGAGGTCCATCCCCCAGATTGCGAAAGGCCATGGACTCACCATTTGTTGGAGGTAAACTGGTGGAGCTCGCGGGACCTTAGCAAACCTCTGGCACTTATCGCACTTCTTCACCAGATCATAGCATCCTACTTCATAGTCGGCCAGTAGAACCCCTGCCTGAGGGCCTTCTGGGCCAAGGACAATGCTCCTGCGTGGTTCCCACAATGACCTGCATGAATGTCATTCAGCACCACCTCACAGTCCTCATCATCTAGACATCGCAGCAGCGGGGTCGAGAACCTCTTCTTGTATAATTTGTCGTCATAAATACAGTATCGGGTTGCTCTAGCTCGCATGCGGCGGGCTTCTAGCTTGTCCTCAGGCAGCTTCCCTTCCTGCAAGTAATTCACTAACGAGCTCATCCAGGAGTTAGGCCGAACCTGTATGATCATCATTGCATTTTCGTCCTCGATGCTAGGAGCTGACAGGAATTCCACAGGGAAAGACTCAAGGAGATCTGCATCTTGGGAGGTCGCTAAGCGGGCCAGGGCGTCCGCATTACAGTTCTGTGCCCTGGGGATTTGGTTCACTTCAAACCCTTGAAAGCCCCCAGTAACTCCTTCACCTTCTGGAAGTATTTTGACATCCTCCTTCCCTTGGTCTGGTATTCTCCCCTGACATGGCAAACAATAAGTTGAGAATCGCTGAAGACCTTTACCTGCTCAGCTCGCACCTCCTTTGCCAGGCGAAGTCCGGCGAGCAACGCCTCATACTCGGCCTCATTATTGGTAGCTCGGAATCCAAACCTTAGGGCACTCAGGATCTTGTGACCTTCTGGACTGATCAACATTACTCCAGCTCCTGAGCTTTGCTCGTTTGAGGATCCATCCACATACAGCTCCCAAGTTTGATCTCCGGCCATATCCTCCTGCTCCGGTACTTGCCCTGTGAATTCCACAATAAAGTCTGCAAGTGCCTGGGCCTTGAACGCCGTTCTAGGTCTGAACTCTATGTCGAACTGAGCGAGCTCGATAGCCCACTTGAGGAGCCTGCCAGAAGTATCTGCTTTCTGAAGGACTTGCCTGAGAGGGTACTGCGTGAGGACCTCAATCTGATGAGCTTGGAAGTAGGGACGTAGCTTCCTGGAGGCAGTTACCAGGCAGTACGCGAGCTTCTCCATTTGTGAGTACCTGGTCTCCGCATCAACCAGTCTTTTACTGATGTAATATACGGGCAGCTGCATCTTATCCTCTTCTCTTACCAAGGCCGCGCTTAGGGCGTGCTCAGAGACTCCCAAGTACAAAAATAGCTTCTCCCCATCCTTTGGCTTGGACAGGAGAGGAGCTCGGCCCATATACTCCTTCAGCTTCTGAAATGCCTCTTCACAATGCTCATTCTATTCGAAATTCTTAGCTTTCTTTATGGCTTCAAAGAATGACACGCACTTATCAGTAGCTTTTGAGATGAACCGGCTGAGAGCCGCGACCTGGCTAGTAAGACTCTGCACGTCTTTGATTTTGGAGGGGGACCTCATTTCCACGAGCGCCCTGATCTTTTCTGGATTGGCCTCTATCCCTCTGCTGTTCACCATAAATCCAAGGAACTTACCAGACGCTACCCCAAAGGCACACTTCAGCGGGTTTAACTTCATCCGGTAATCTCTGAGGACTTTGAATGTCTCATCCAGGTCGTAGACATGATCTGCTGCCTTCTGGGACTTCACCAGCATGTCATCTATGTATAATTCCATGGTTTTACCAATCTGGTCCCGGAACATGGCATTAACCAGTCGCTGGTAGGTGGCTCCTACGTTCTTAAGCCCGAATGGCATCACCTTGTAACAATACAACCCCCTGTCCGTAACAAAAGAGGTGTGTTCTTCATCCTGCGGGCTCATTGGGATCTGGTTGTACCCCGAGTAGGCATCCATGAAACTCAGGAGTTGGTGCCCGGCTGTCGCGTCTACCAGCTGGTCAATCCTGGGCAGTGGGAAGCTGTCTTTCGGACAAGCTTTGTTCAGGTCGGTGAAGTCAATGCAGGTCCTCCACTTTCCGTTCTTCTTCTTCACGAGAACTGGATTGGCGACCCAAACAGGATAACGAGCTTCCCTAATGAACCCGTTAGCTAGCAACTTCTCAACTTCCTCTTTCAGAGCTGCATAACGTTCTAGCGTCATCGGTCTCCTCTTCTGACGGACTGGCCTGTGCTGGGGATCTATATTCAGTCTGTGGCACATAACATCAGGATCTATCCCTACCATATCTTCATGGTTCCAGGCGAAGACATCAAGGTTTCTCTTCAGGAATTCTACGAGCTCAGTCTTCACTTCTGGTAGTAGATCTCTTTCTATCTTCACATATCTCTCTGAGTCCGTTTCACTGACTCGCACATCCTCTAGCTCCTCAACGGGTCCTGTGGCCCTGTCTGCATCCACCTCGCGAGGGTCGAGGTCGTCGCTTACCCCAGTTTCAGAGACAACTCGCGGTTGGCCACCCGAGACCACATTTACTTTCTTTCCCCGAACTCCCATCTTCACTGCGTCTTCATAACATCTCCTGGCCAACTGCTGTTCACCCTTGACACAGCCTACTCCATTGGGGGTCGGGAACTTGACTGTCAGCGTTCTGGTTGAGGTGACCATGTCTAGTTCATTCATCGAAGGTCGCCCCAATACCACGTTGTATGCTGAAGGGTTATTGATAATCAGGAAGTCTACAAGAACCGTAGCTTGTCGTCCTGGTTCCCCGAGGGTGAGAGGTAACTTGATTTGACCTACCGGTATCACTGCATCTCCCGTGAATCCGTAGAGGGGTTCTGGCGAGGGTATTAACTGCTCAGCTCCTAAACCCATCTGGTCATAGCAGTCCTTATACATGACGTTGACCGAGCTGCCAGTGTCGATCATTATCCTCCGCACCTCGACATTACTGATCTGGGCCCTGATTACAATAGCATCGTTGTGGGGCCAGCGTACTCCCCTCTCGTCCTCCTCCGTGAACACAATGTTGTCTGAGGACGCCTTTGCCTTTTTGGTGGGTCCCTCGACTCCTCCATATTCTGCCAGCAAGGTATGGTTGGCTTCCCGGATGTACCTTTGGTGCGACCTGTTAGATGTACCTGCCACATGAGGCCCACCATAAATGGTAAAGATTGTTCTTATAGCGGGCTCGCGTTCGGGTTCCTGAGCTCGCTGAGGCTGTTGCTGCTCGGGCTGCTGGTCTTGCCCCTGAGGTCGTTGGTGCTGAGGTCGCCTGCCAGCGGGCTGTACTACATATTCTCCTAGGCGGCCTCGTCTTATGAGTTCCTCTATAACATCCTTCAACCGCCAACAGTCTGAGGTATTGTGCTCGTTCTCATTATGGTAGGCACAGTATTTCTTCGGGTCCCGACGTCGGTTAGAGGGTCCAGTCGGGGGTGGCTTCCCGAAGTTCTCCCTGTTTCTTTCCGTGGCGAAGATCCTGTCCTGCCTGTCCGATAACACACTATAGCTGTCATACCGGTTCGGGCGTCGGGGCCTCTCCATCCTCGGCCCTGGCCTAGCTCGCTTTGCCACAACATTGGCCGACTGGTTCCTCGGCTCCCCTGGCCTATCACTGCCATGATTCTTCCTCTTTTCACGATGGGAACCACTTGCTTCACCCCGCTGACCACTGGGTTTCTTAGCCCCGAAGGCTTCTTCCCATCTGACTTCTTTAGCAGCCCTTTCGTAGAACTCCCCCAGATCCTTCACAGGGGACTTGTATATGCTTTCGTACAGCTTCCCGTCTTTCCTGAGCCCTGCAGAGATAGCTGTTAAAATACTCTCGTCAGAGGGCGTTTCCACATTACTCACCTCCTCTCTGAATCGAGTAATATAATCCTTCAGGGATTCATTCTGTCTCTGGAAAATGGTAGCGAGGTGGCAGGCTGGCGCGAGCTGCTTCCTTAATGCCTTATATTGGTCCAGGAACTTCTTCTGACATTCTCTCCAGCTTCCGATGCTGCGGGCTGGAAGGCGGTTGAACCAAGCTCACGGAGCGTCCCCTAGAGTGGCTGGGAATACTCGGCATTTGACCAGCGGGTCATTTGTCTGAAGATCCATCTGTACATTGAAAGCGTCCAGATGATCGTAAGGGTTCGTCCTGCCGCCGTAAGGAGGGATATTGGGGAGCTTGAACTTCGCTGGTAAGGGCACTGTCTCGATCTCCTGAGTGAATGGTACCCGGCGGTTGTCCCGCTCTTCCCCAGTCTGGCCTCCAGGTCGAGCTTCCAATTGCTGGACCCTTTGCAATAATTCTTCTACTACTGGGTCCTGGGTCAATGATCGCCGACTGGGGTTCCATCTGCTGGTACTTTCCTGCTCCCCAAAGTAACGGTTCTGTGACCTGCCCTCTTCACCGAGAGCTTCTGCGTGTCTGGCTGCCCTCTGCGGCTCGGGCTCATAACCTGCACGGTATCCGCGGACTCGCTTTGGCCCACGACTACCCTCTTCACGCCTGGCGCCCTCGATACTTGCCCTCGCCCTTATCTCGTTCTGGCGAGGTGGGATTTCCCGCTCTTGGTTCCGCTCTCTGGCTCTCCTTGGGTGCAAGTTCGAGGAGCGGGCTGATCCTTCGGTCAGCGACCTTTCCCTTATGGCTACCCCCTCTGGAGTTGGTATTTCTTCTGAAGGTCGACGGCGAGCTCTGCCTGGAGGTGCTGCGTCTACCTGTCTTGGCACTACATGGGCTTGGACTTCCACCAACGCCCTCACTGTTGTTGTCAACTCCCTCACTGCATCCTCCAGAGCTCGCTGGCGCTGCTGCCATTCCTGAGCGACCTCGTTTCCTGAAGGTGAGGCGCTCTGTTCTTCTTGGATTTCACGTCGCTCCTCTGCTACTCCAACACTCCTCGTTGCCTTGATCCTAGCCATGGTAGACAAGTACAAATGAAAATGAAGTAATAACTAACTGGAGATTACCAGGTCGCTGTTGGGCCCTCCTTCTAGCGCCAAAAGATGTTGACGTCCGGAAACGATCAACCAGAGATTCTGGGGCCCAGACGGCGGACTTGGTAATTAATGGGTGATTGTACTGATTGAAGGATGGGAAATGGTTAATTAATGAAATTATAGGTTGGTGGTGATTAATTCGGATGAAGGAATGTCGAACTTGGTGGTTGGTTAGATTTAATGAGGTAATCAGTAAGAAGTTAAGGAGAAAGGGAGAGTGAAAGAGAGAAGAAACACAAGGATTTTTACGTGGTTCGGTGATTGCACCTACGTCCACGGCCACTCTGGAGTAATTTCGGCAGAGTGACAGTTCTCTAGTCTGTTAAGCTTGTTGTACAGTAAAAATGTCTCCCCTTTTTATAGAGGAAGGGAGCTCACAATAAAAAATACAAAAGAAAGTTATACAAGTTATTGGCAACGGCTAATTCCAACTAATCCTGACATTGTCATGCTGCATTAATTGTAAAGGTAATCATGATTTTCTTTCTGCATACGTCTGCATTAATTACATCTGAAGAGGTCTTCACTTCATTAAATGCTTCTGGGTAATTGTGCAGGCAGTTTCCGACGGGAAATCATGAGAGTTGGTAATTCTGACAGCTTGCTGCACACGGTTTCTCCTGGGTAGACTTTCTGGTCAGCCAGATGTATGCTGGAGAGGAGGTGAGGTGGTCTGGAGTTCCTAGCGAGCTCGCGACCTGCGCGACCTCGCGAGCTCCGCGAGCTAGAGTCACGGGCAGGGAGCATTCTAAGAACTGTTGCGAGCTCACGACCTGGGTGGCTTCACGGGTTGAGCTTGCAATGGCTGGTTCCATCTTTGGGCCTCTTGGGCCCTTGCTTCTGTTTGAAATAAAATAGGTTTCTTTGGCCCATTTGAGCCGAACCAGAAAATGAGTATAACAGCCACTAATTCCAAGTCGTGTGTTGGATAGTTTACTTCATGCTTCTTTCATTGCCTTGAAGAATAAGCTATCACTTTATCATGCTGCATCAACACACAACCTAAACCTTGCTTGAAGGCATCGCAGTATACTGTAAATCCCTCACTTCCTGAGGGAAGTGTAAGCACTGGTGCAGTAGTCAACCTTTGCTTTAACTCGTCGAAACTGCTCTGACAGGCTTCTGACCAGATGAACTTCTCTTCTTTTCTTGTTAACTTAGTTAGCGGGGTAGCAATTTTTTGAGAATCCTTCCACGAACTTTCTATAGTACCCAGCTAAACCCAAGAAACTTCTAACTTCTATTACACTCGTGGGTGGCTTCCAATCTACAATGGCCTTTATTTTCTGAGGATCTACTGAAATACCCTTTGAGGATACCATACGTCTCAAAAATGCCACATGATCTAGCCAAAACTGGCATTTACTGAACTTTGCATAAAGCTGATGCTTTCTCAGAGTTTACAATATAACCCTCAAGTGCTCTGCATGCTCCTGTCTACTACCTGAGTACACCAGGATATCATCGATGAAGACTATCACAAACTTGTCTAAGTAGGGTTTAAAGACACGGTTCATCAAATCCATAAAAACTGCTGGGGCATTGGTTAAGCCGAATGGCATCATCAAGAACTCATAATGCCCATATCTAGTTCTAAAGGCCGTCTTAGGAACATCTTCCCTACGTACCTTCAGCTGATGATATCCCGATCGTAAATCTATCTTAGAGAAGACTTTAGCTCCCTATAACTGGTCGAATAAATCATCGATTCTTGGCAGCGGATACTGATTCCGGATGGTTACTTTGTTGAGCTATCTATAATCAATACACAAACGGAGGCTTCCGTCTTTCTTCTTAACAAACAACACCAGAGCTCCCCACGATGATGTACTCATCTTAACAAAGCCCTTGCTCAACAATTCTTCCATCTGTACCTTCAACTCCTTTAACTCTGTTGGCGCCATCCGATACGGTGCTATCGAAATGGGCTCTGTACCAGGTGCTAACTCAATCTCGAACTCAATTTCTCTATCTAGAGGTAACCCTGGTAGGTCCTCAGGAAATACATCAGAGAACTCGTTCACCACAGGAACTTCTGCCAATTGCAACTCACTGCTGCCAGCTTCTATTGCATAAACCAAGTACCATTGGCATGCTTTACGGAGCATCTTATTGGCTTGGATCACACTTACTAAGCTTGTAGAGAGTATTTTCCTCTCTCCACAAAATATCACATCTGGTCCCCCAGGCGTGCTAAACTGGACCTCTTTCCTGTAGCAATCTATAGTAGCGTGATGCTTGGATAGCCAATCCATGCCCAAAATGATGTCAAAGTCATGAATGTCGAGCACTATCAAATCAGCCTCGAACTCATGACCTGCTATAGTCACTTTACTTCCCATGTAGACTCTATCCGCAATAAGCGAATCACTCGTGGGAAGTGACACTACCATGCTACACTCAGTCGGTCTTAACTCTATCCCGACTCTATCTATGAACTCTTGTGCAATAAAAGAATGGGTGGCTCCTGGGTCCACCAGTACATGAGTATCAGTATCAAATAAAGAAATGGTACTTGTGACCACATCTGGTGTCGCATCTACCGCCTGCTGGGTCACTGTATATACTCTAGCGGCCTGACTGCGAGGTCTACCTGTCGGTGCTCTGGGCGGTCTACCAGGCTGTCCTCTGGGGGGTATATCTCTATCTGCTCTGCCACTAGACTGTCATGCACTAGTAGCTCCTCCAGTCTGGGGCCTCCCCTATCGGGTCCACGGCTCCCACTAGTCTGCCCCTGAATGCTGATCTGGCCTCAGACGGACTTGACGCCACTACACTGGGACAGTCTCTCATAAAATGGCCCTCCTGTTCACACCTGAAGCACCCAGTCTTACCTTGAAGGCACTCACTGTGGTGTAATCGGCCACATTTGCCACATACTGGTCGGGTCCTCCAGCTCTACTAGCTCCTGGACCCTGCTGATGACCGAACAGATCCCTGACTCGTCTGAGGTCTCTGGCTCTGCTGCCGACTCTGTCACCATGCGGGGCGTTGACCACTCTTGGGCACTTTGCTAGACTCTCCCTGATGGCTACCGGTCCAGCTCCGCTTCTGACTAAATGATGACTTTGACTTCAAAGCGGTTTGTGCGTTCTGCTCCACTCTGGTGGCTGCCTCCACCAGCTGTCCATATCTCGTATGTTCTGAGGACGTCACAATAGTCCTGACTGAGGGATTTAAGCCTACCATAAATCTGCTGATTTTCTGTTCTTCATTCTTTGCAATGTAAGGAACCAGACAAACTAATTCGGAGAACCTCTTTTCATATTCTGTCACTGTAGAGTCCCCCTGGTCTAACTTGTAAAACTCCTCAATCTTAGCATTTTTGCAAACTTTCGGGAAAAACTTATCTGTAAACTCTTTCTTAAATTCTTCCCAAGATATCCTGGCTGGATGCGCTCTCTGATGCGCCTTCCACCAATCTTTGGCTCAGTCCTTCAACAGGAAAGCTGAGAAGGTAACCATCTGATCTTCTGTGCATCCCATGACCTGAAATATTTCTTCGTTCGTCTCTAGCCATGACCATGCTCTCTCGGGATCCCCAGTCCCGTCATAGGGCTTCGTGCCTAACTTACGGGCGCGCTCTAAAGTCACCCCGTTCTCCCGTGACTGCTGAAGGACCGCGGCGAGCATCTGGGCCATCTGCTCTATCTGCCCTGGAGTAGGTCCTGGGGCAGGCTCTAATCTAACTGATTGTGACGGCCCTGGGTGTGAGGAACTAGCTGGCACGTTGACGGACTCGTCAACCTGCTCTCTATCTAGTACGGGTGCCTCTGCGGCAGCCTGTCTCGTCCTCGAACGATCTCTACGCTGCATAGCTAAGTGTGTACTAGTACACTAATAGCCACAAAATCAAAGATTTCAAGTTTTAGCAAACTAACTCAATATAAGCCAGCATGATAATCCCATGTGATATTTAATTCAAAATCTCATGCATATCTTACGCATAAACTTTTACTTAACAACTCGTTTTGATACACATTCTTAACATGCTCAATTCAAGCAATAAAACTCATGCTTTAACTTATGCATTACTAACACATACTTTATGCGAAAATAACTCAAACTTTTCCGTTAAAACTTTTACTCAACTGAACAAGAACCGGGCTCTGATACCAACTTGACAGGACCCTTCCCAAACCTTATCTAGACTCTTATCTGGAGGATCGTGCTGGGCACTTCAACGGACTCATCGAACCCGACTCGTTGGATCGAAGAAATCCGAGAAGTGAACCCTAACTTTGTTACACCGGTTTACTCGTTTCAATCTTAATGATATGATTTTTCTTTAACTGGTTGGGAGTGATAAAATTTTTCGCGATTCTATTTCTAATACTTTTATGAAAATTCGACAGCATAACGGCTGCATTTTTTATAAAACCAAAATTTACCTGTAAGGAATCAAACACTTCGACTATCATCTCAATTTCCTCCCAACTTCTTTCTTCTCAAACAAACATTATCATCATAATTTTCACAAGCATAAACAATTTATAATGCAATGTATAATTATATATCATATGAAGATATAATAAATCATCAAATGTTTACAACATATAATTTCAATTACGAATGTATCTCAAAAGGCGATATATTCAATCCATATACACAATGTACAAAAGTATTTTGCACCACGCGCCCACCTATATATATACAAAGAAAAAGGGTCGTCGTCTCGTCCGACGGTGGCACACAATGAAAGTAAATAAGCTACAAAATAAACAAATAAGTTAGTGCAACGAAGATATAATATCACATACACTAACATAGCAATTTGCCATTTGTTCAAGTTTTACGATTTCTTTCAAAACTCCCATGTATATCTGTTATGCCCATTTTCTGGTTCGGCCTAGATGAGCCAGTGCACGACCCATTTAGCTTGAACAAAAGCAAGGGCCCAGAAAGCCCAAAGACGAGACCAGCAACTGCAAGCCCAGCCCGCGAGGTCGCTCAAATTGCGAATCAGCAACAGTCCTCCAACATGATTTCCTGCCACTGCTTTCAGCTCGAGGAGCCCGCGAGGTCGCGAGCTCGCGAGCTCGCGTCCACCTCCAGGCCGCCTTCTCTTTCCTCCAGGACGCACCCCCTGTCTGACCCAAAGTTTTCCTCAAGAGGTACCGTGCATGGCAAGATGTCAGAGTTACCAACTCCCATGATTTTCCGTCGGAAACTGCCTGTACAATTACCCAGTAGCATTTAATGAAGTGAAGACCTCTTCAGGTATAATTAATGCAGACTTGTGCAGGGAGGAAATCATCATTACCTTTACAATTAATGCAGCATGGCAATGTCAGGATTAGTTGAAACTAGCTGTTGCCTATTACGTGTAGACTTTTCCTTTGTATTATTTTATTGTGAGCTCCCTTCCTCTATAAAGAGGGGAGACATTTTCACTGTACAAACAAGCTTAACACACTAGAGAACTGTCACTCTGCCGGAATTATTCCAGAGTGGCCGTGGACGTAGGTGCAGTTACCGAACCACGTAAAAATCCTTGTGTTTCTTCTCTTTCTCTCCCTCTCTCCCTCTTTAATTGCTCACTAACCACCTTATTGAATCCGACCAACAACCAAGACCGACATTCCTTCACCTGAGTTAATCTCTACCAACCTAGCATTCCATTAATAGCATCATTTACTGCCTTTCAACCAGTACAACCGATCCTAATTACCAAGTTCGCCGTCTGGGCCCCAGAATCTCTGGTTGACCGATTCCGGACGTCAACATCTTTTGGCGCTAGAAGGAGGGCCCAACAGCGACCTGGTAATCTCCAGTTATTCATTACTTTATTCTCATTTATACTTGTCCACCATGGCCAGGATTAAGGCCACAAGGAGTGTCGGAGTAGTAGAAGAACGACGTGAAATCCAAGAAGAACAGAGTGCCTCGCCTTCAGGAAACGAGGTCGCTCAGGAATGGCAGCAGCGCCAGCGAGCTCTGGAGGATGCAGTGAGGGAGTTGACAACAACAGTGAGGGCGTTGGTGGAAGTCCAAGCCCACGTAGTGCCGAGACAGGCAGACGCAGCACCTCCAGGCAGAGCTCGCCGCCGACCTTCAGAAGAGATACCAACCCCAGAGGGGGTGGCCATAAGGGAAAGGTCGCAGACCGAAGGATCAGCCCGCTCCTCGAACTTGCATCCAAGGAGAGTCAGAGAGCGAAACCGAGAGCGGGAGATCCCACCCCGCCAAAACGAGATAAGGGCGAGGGCAGGTATGGAGGGCGCCAGGCGCGAAGAGGGCAGCCGTGGGCCAGACGAGTACGTGCACATCATGCAGGTTATGAGCCCGAGCCGAGGAGGGCTGCCAGACACGCAGAAGCACTCGGTGAGGAAGGCAGGTCACAGAATCGTTACTTTGGGGAGCAGGAGAGTACCAGTAGATGGAACCCCAGTCGGCGGTCATTAACCCAGGACCCAGTAGTCGAAGAGTTGTTGCAAAGGGTCCAGCAGTTGGAAGCCCGACCGGGAGGCCAGACTGGGGAAGAGCGGGACAACCGCCGAGCACCATTCACTCGGGAGGTCGAGACAGTGCCCTTACCAGCAAAGTTCAAGCTCCCCAATATCCCTCAATATGGAGGCAGGACGGACCCCTATGACCATTTGGATGCTTTCAATGTGCAGATGGATCTTCAGACAGATGACCCGCTGGTCAAATGCCGAGTATTCCCAGCTACTTTAGGGGATGCACCGCGAGCCTGGTTCAACCGACTCCCAGCCCGTAGCATTGGAAGCTGGAGAGAATGTCAGAGGAGGTTTCTGGACCAGTATAAGGCATTAAGGAAACAACTCGCGCCAGCCTGCCACCTCGCAACCATTTTCTAGAGACAAAATGAATCCCTTAAAGACTATATTACTCGATTCAGAGAGAGGTGAGTAATGTGGAAACACCCTCTGACGAGAGTATTTTAACAGCTATCTCTGCAGGGCTCAGGAAAGATGGGAAGCTGTATGAAAGCATATACAAGTCCCCTGTGAAGGATCTGGGGGAGTTCTACGAAAGGGCAGCTAAAGAAGTCAGATGGGAAGAAGCCTTTGGGGCTAAGAAACCCAGTGGTCAGCGGGGTGAAGCAAGTGGTTCCCATCGTGAGAAAAGGAAGAATCCTGGTGGTGATAGGCCAGGGGAGCTGAGGAACCAGTCGGCCAACGTTGTGGCAAAGCGAGCTAGGCCAGGGCCGAGGATGGAGAGGCCCCGACGCCAGAACAGGTATGACAGCTATAGTCTGTTATCGGACAGGCAGGACAGGATCTTCGCCGCGGAAAGGAACAGGGAGAACTTTGGGAAGCCACCTCCGACCGGACCCCCTAACCGGCGTCGGGACCCCAAGAAATACTGTGCCTACCACAACGAGAACGGGCACAATACATCAGACTGTTGGCGGTTGAAGGATGCCATTGAAGAACTCATAAGACGAGGCCGCCTAGGAGAATATGTAATACAGCCCGCTGGAAGGCGACCTCAGAACCAACGACCTCAGGGGCAAGACCAGCAGCCCGAGCAGCAGCAATCTCAGCGAGCTCAAGAACCAGAACGCGAGCCTGCTGTAAGAACGATCTTTACCATTTACGGTGGACCTCATGTGGCAGGTACATCTAACAGGTCGCACCAGAGGTATGTCCGGGAAGCCAACCATACCCTACTGGCAGAATATGGAGGAGTCGAGGGACCCACCAAAAGGGCAAAGGCGTCCTCAGATAGCATTGTGTTCACGGAGGAGGACGAGAGGGGAGTACGCTGGCCCCATAACGATGCCATTGTAATCAGAGCTCAGATCAGCAATGTCGAGGTGCGGAGGATAATGATCGACACTGGCAGCTCAGTCAACGTCATGTATAAGGACTGCTATGACCAGTTGGGTTTAGGAGCTGAGCAGTTGATACCCTCGCCGGAGCCCCTCTATGGATTCACGGGAGATGCAGTGGTACCAATCGGCCAGATCAAGTTACCTCTCACCCTCGGGGAGCCAGGACGACAAGCTACAGTTCTTACAGACTTCCTTATTATCAGCAGCCCTTCAGCATACAACGTGGTATTGGGGCGACCTTCGATGAACGAGCTAGACATGGTCACCTCAACCAGAACGCTGACAGTCAAGTTCCCGACTCCCAATGGAATAGGCTGTGTCAAGGGCGAGCAGCAGTTAGCCAGGAGATGTTATGAAGATGCAGTAAAGATGGGAGTTCGGGGAAGAAAGTAAATGTGGTCTCGGGTGGCCAACCGCGAGCTGCCTCTAAAAGTGGGGTGAGTGACGACCTAGACCCTCGCGAGGTGGATGCAGACAGGGCCACGGGACCCGTTGAGGAGTTAGAGGATGTGCGAGTCAGTGAGGCAGACTCGGAAAGATGTGTGAAGATAGGAAGAGATCTACTACCAGAAGTGAAGACCGAGCTCGTAGAATTCCTGAAGAGAAACCTTGATGTCTTTGCCTGGAACCATGAAGATATGGTGGGGATAGACCCTAGTATTATGTGTCACCGACTGAATATAGATCCCCAGCACAGGCCAGTCCGACAGAAGAGGAGGCCAATGACACCGGAACGCTATGCAGCTCTGAAGGAGGAGGTTGAGAAGTTGCTAGCTAACGGGTTCGTTAGGGAAGCTCGTTATCCTGTTTGGGTCGCCAATCCAGTCCTCGTGAAGAAGAAGAACGGAAAGTGGAGGACTTGTATTGACTTCACCGACCTGAACAAGGCCTGCCCGAAGGACAGTTTCCCATTACCCAGGATTGACCAGCTGGTAGATGCAACGTCGGGACATCAACTCCTAAGTTTCATGGACGCTTACTCAGGATACAACCAAATTCCCATGAGCCCGCAGGACGAGGAACACACCTCTTTTGTCACCGATAGGGGCCTATACTGTTACAGGGTGATGCCATTCGGACTGAAGAATGCAGGAGCAACCTACCAGCGTCTAGTCAACGCCATGTTTCAAGACCTGATTGGGAAAACTATGGAGGTGTACGTAGATGATATGCTGGTGAAGTCCCAGAAAGCGGTAGATCATGTCCGCGATCTGGATGAGACGTTCAGAGTCCTCAGAAGCTACCGGATGAAGTTAAACCCGCTGAAGTGTGCATTTGGGGTAGCATCTGGTAAGTTCCTTGGTTTCATGGTGAACAGCAGAGGGATAGAGGCCAATCCAGAGAAGATCAGGGCGCTCGTGGAAATGAGGTCCCCCTCCAAAATCAAAGATGTGCAGAGCCTCAAGGCCAGGTCGCGGCTTTGAGTCGTTTCATCTCAAAAGCCACTGACAGGTGTGTGCCGTTCTTTGAAGCCATAAAGAAAGCCAAGAACTTTGAATGGAATGAGCATTGCGAAGAGGCATTCCAGAAGCTGAAGGAGTATATGGGCCAAGCTCCTCTCCTGTCCAAGCCGAAGGATGGGGAGAAGTTATTCTTGTATCTGGGAGTCTCTGAGCACGCACTCAGCGCGGCCTTGGTAAGAGAAGAGGATAAGATGCAGCTGCCTGTATATTATATCAGTAAAAGGCTGGTTGATGCGGAGACCAGGTATTCACAGATGGAGAAGCTCGCGTACTGTTTGGTGACTGCCTCCAGGAAGCTACGTCCCTACTTCCAAGCTCATCAAATTGAGGTCCTCACGCAGTACCCTCTCAGGCAAGTCCTTCAGAAAGCAGATACTTCTGGCAGACTCCTCAAGTGGGCCATCGAGCTCGCTCAGTTCGACATAGAATTCAGACCTAGAACAGCATTCAAGGCCCAGGCACTTGCAGACTTCATTGTGGAATTCACGGGGCCAGTACCAGAGTACGAGGAGCTAGCAGGTGACCGAGTTTGGGAGCTTTATGTGGACGGATCCTCTAACGAGCAAAGCTCGGGGGCTGGAATAATGCTGATCAGCCCAGAAGGCCATAAAATCCTGAGTGCCATAAGGTTTGAATTCCAAGCTACCAATAACGAGGCCGAATACGAAGCATTGCTCGCCGGACTTCGCCTGGCAAAGGAAGTGCGAGCTGAACAAGTAAAGATTTTCAGTGATTCTCAACTTGTCGTTTGCCATGTCAGGGGAGAATATCAGACCAAGGGGAAAAGGATGTCAAAGTATTTCCAAAAGGTCAAGGAGTTACTGGGGGCTTTCCAGAGGTTTGAAGTGAACCAAATTCCCAGGGCGCAGAACTTCAATGCGGACGCCCTCGCCCGCTTAGCGACCTCCCAAGACGCAGATCTCCTTGAGTCTTTCCCTGTGGAATTCCTACCAGCTCCAAGCATCGAGGGCGAAGGTGCAACGATGATCATACAGGTTCGGCCTAACTCTTGGATGAGCTCGTTAATCAATTACTTGCAGGAGGGGAAGCTGCCAGGAGACAGACTGGAAGCTCGCCGCATCCGAGCTAGAGCAGCCCGGTACTGCATTTATGACGACAGGCTATACAAGAAGGGATTCTCAACCCCGCTGCTGCGATGTATAGATGATGAAGACTGTGAGGTAGTGCTAAACGATATCCATGCAGGTCATTGTGGGAACCACGCAGGAGCATTGTCCTTGGCCCAGAAGGCTCTCAGACAGGGGTTCTACTGGCCAACCATGAAGCAAGATGCCTTAGATCTGGTGAAGAGGTGTGAAAAGTGCCAGAGGTTTGCTAAGGTCCCGCGAGCTCCACCAGCCTACCTCCAGCAGATGGTGAGTCCGTGGCCGTTCGCAATCTGGGGAATGGACCTCATCGGGCCCTTGCCCACAGCTCGAGGAAACTGCAAGCACGCAGTGGTCGCTGTGGACTACTTTACCAAATGGGCCGAGGCTAAGGAACTAGCAGAGATCTCCACAACGAAGATAGAAAAGTTTGTGTGGGACAATATCATCTGCAGGTTCGGAGTCCCTCAGCAGCTCGTCACGGACAATGGGACTCAATTCACCAGCGATCAGTTCATAGGTTTCTGCAATGAGCTCGGAATCGTGAAGAGCTTCTCGGCCGTGGACCATCCTCAAGCCAATGGTCAGGTCGAGGCCGTAAACAAGATCATCAAACAGAATCTGAAGACCAGGTTAGAAGCAAGAAAGGGGGCTTGGGCTGATGAACTACAGAAAGTCCTCTGGGCTTATAGGACGACAGTTCGCAACTCCACAGGTGAGACCCCATTTTCTATGGTCTATGGAACGGAGGCCATGATACCGGCAGAATTTGAAGTGACCAGCCAGCGAAGGGCCTCGTTCCGACCTGGGGACAATGACCAGCTACTCGCGACCAGTCTGGACTTAGCCGAGGAAGCAAGGGAGACAGCTCGCCTAAGGGTAGCAGTATACCAGCAAAGAGTTGCCAGGTATTACAACAAGAAGGTGCGAGCTCGAAGCTATAAAGCCGGAGACCTCGTGCTCAGGTTAGTCCTTCCTGGAGCTCGCAAGGCAAGCGAGGGGGTACTCGGGCCCAACTGGGAGGGACCATACTTCATCAAGCAGGATCTGAGGAATGGAGCCTATCATTTAGCCAGCATGGATGGGACTGAGTTACCTCGAGCCTGGAATGCTGAACACTTGCGGCCATATTACACCTAAGAACTGTCAGCTCGCTCTAACCTTGTACATGATTCTTTTTTGACGATTGTCCGTAAACATGCTTTCACCTGTTTTCTGTTGTATATGTCATATGTGATGCAGAAAGCAAGCTGGATAAACCAGCAAATGTACATGTTAAAAAGAGCAAAGCTAATGAAATTTCTTTCTCAAAATAATCAAGCTGCGATCTATTCTCATATATGTTTATATACATGTTCTTATTCCTTGAAGATATCTGTACAAATTCCAAGGAATCTTTCGCAGACCAGAGTTCTCACATGAAACGGCTGGCCAAAGCCACGACCATGTTCTGGCAATAAGTTTCCACAAAAGGCCTCAATTGAGAACGCCTCATCAACTGATGCTTAATTCATCCGTATTACCCTCACTAACGGAGGTTCACATCAAGCATCAAGTTCATTTATTAGCTCGCAGCCATAATTGCCCCGCGACCTCGCGGGAGGGGGTAAGGCCACGCCTCTCATATATAAAGATGCCCGCGGACTCGCGTATTCATTGCCCCGCGACCTCGCGGGAGGGGGTAAGGCCACGCCTCTCATATATAAGGATGCCCGCAGACTCACCAAATTAGCTCATTCCTGAACTACGAATGAACCCACGAGTTAAAATCCCAAAGTTTGGGAAAATGCTGCCAACAAGCACGCTCGATATTATTAAAACCGAGAGGACAAGTAAATTCCGAGTTCCTCACTAACAGTAAGTTCTTGCCAATCTTCTAAGGCTTATAAGACGTCTTGTTTAACCAAGTTGTTCGCTGAGTCCAAGGCCTTACAAGCTGGTATATTAGTATGATCCCTGATTGCAGTTAGTCAGTTCGAAGCTGAGTATAATTTTCACGATTGTGATTTACTTAACAATATTTTAACACTTGTAATGGTGTGATTATTGTCTGCTAACTGCCTATCATATGCATATCCATGCTTGCGCAAAATAATGAAATTGTGCAGGGAATTCAATCTTATAAATCCGAGTTCCGAGCTCGTCTACGAGTTCCAACAAATGAAAGAAAATTACAAGAATTTAAAGGAGCAGACAAAATAAAAAAAGCTCTAGACTTCAGCAGGTTCGTCTGATGGAGCAGGATCAACTGTAGCTACTGGGGGCTCTGCCTCAGGGACGGACTCAGGAGCTGGCAAATCAGAAGGGGCTTGTGCTGGAAGCTCAGACAAGGGAGGATCCTCTAAGTCTGGAGGTACCTCAGGGACCTGCTCTGGCAAAGGGGCTGGGTCAGCAGGTGGATCATCTGGAGGAACAGAGGAAGTATCAGCGTGTCGCGTGCCCCGAGCACTTGTAGTAAGCTCTACGAACTCTCGGATCATCTTGACCCCTTCTGACCCAAAGAAAGAATAGTCCAAGTTCGGATAGTGCTCCCACATGCTGTACAAAAACTCCCTTTCGACCTCTTCTTCGATCTTATCCCGCTCCCGAGCTACCCTGGCCTCAATACTCTCCGCGGTCTGAGTCAGTTTCTCCCTCGTCTGAGCCAGACTCGCCTCTGCTTTAGCCCGCATCTCCTCGGACCTAATGAGCTTCCCTCTGGCCGCTCCCAAATCCCAGCTGTGCTGACTTATCTTGTCTTCAGCGACCTGCAGCTTTACCTTTACACCAGCAAGCTCTCCCTTCAGCTTATTTATTTCTGTTTGGGCCTTGCCGACTTCAGTTTCCCTGCGAGCAGTCTCCTGCGACAAGGCCGCGTCAGCGTCTTTGAGCTTGGCAGAAAGCTCACTGTGGTTCTTCTGAAGGAGATTGATTTCTTCCTGCAGGAACTTCTTCTCCTCATCAAACTATACCTGAGAAATCCTGAAGGCCTCTTCCTCGTTGATGTGAATGTCTGCCTCCCTTACTAACTTTGCAGACGCCATACCGAGCTGAAACAACAAAAGAAATGGTACAAGATCCTTTTAAAAAAAAAAAAACAAGGGGAAAATCAGAATCGAAGTATGACAGGATATGAACCTTACCAGCGCAGCCTGGCGAGCTATATAGGTCGCTAAAGTACGGCCTGTAAGCTCTTCTTTCTGTAGCTGCGGGCTGCGTTTTCCCATCACTTCAGGAACGAGCTCAACGAAGCTGTTAAAGAATTCCATCTCCTTGACTGCATCAGGAGGAGGGCCAGAATCTGCCTGTTCAACTGTTGCAGACCTCGCCGGTCGTGCTGGCGCTCCAGTACCTGGCTCCCGTCCGATGACGACCCCACCGACCGAAGTGACGGCAACGAAGCCCTTCTGCTTTGGAGGTGGTGGTGGAGCTATGGCCTTCCCTTTCCTCTTCCTGGTCAAGGCCTCGGACTCTGGCCCCGAAGGTAAATCCCCCCCGGCAGAGACTGTGGCCCTCTTGGCTGGAGGAGAACTCCGTCCTGCGGGTGGGGCAGCCCGTTTTTGAGGAGCTGCAGCTGCCCTGGTCGGAGAGGGGGCAACTGCAGCAGCTTGTGAGGGCGCTCTTTGAGAGCGTTCTGAGGAGGTGTCGTCCACGTTGACGACCTCGGCCGGCTCAGCAGGTGGAACTGACCTGAGGGGAGGGACAGACATGGTGAGCCTTCTTCCCATATTATCCGAAGAAGTGCTGGTGGTGAAGCTCGTGCTCGGTGACCTTTGTTGCAGAGGTTGTGGTTCTGACTCTGATTGGGTAGGATCAGGAAGGGCAGAAGCGACCTCGTTCGTTCTCCCCCTTATTCCCAGGTCCCGAGCTATGTTCAAGAGAGGGCTTGAAGCAGATGGTGCTAGACCCCGATCTACCAGCTCGCTGCCGGAAGGGAAATTGTCCTCCTCTGGCTTCTTGGCAGCTGCGAAAGAGTTCAGAATAGCGAGCTCGTCCTGCCTGGGTTTATACTTAGGAGCTGCGACGCCTGCACAATAAAAGTCAGCTCGTAAATAAATAAATAAATAAGTAAATAAACATTATGCATATTTGTGCATATGAATAGTGCTACTGATGTTGTTTTGAGTGCTCATGTCCCTACTAGGTTCCTCCACGAAACTCCTGTTATTCAGCCCAGCAATCGAGGGGCACGTAAACCAGGCCCAGTTGGACTTGTACTCCCCTACGTTTGACTTAGTACAGCTCTGAGGCAGGAACTCCCTATAGTCAGAAGATTGGCGAGGAGTGACGTAGTACAGCCCTTCCTTTCCAGAGATCGCTTTGAAGCTGAAAAGGCTGCGGATGATGCGGGGTGTGGGAAATCCTAGTCCGTACTTACGAAACGCCGCAGCCAGGGTGGTCAAGTGGGCGTATGAGTTTGGGGTCAGCTGGAACGGTGCGAGCTTGAGGTTGTTTAGCAGATCCCTGAGGTAACCAGGGATAGGGAACCTGAAGCCGAGCTCCATATGCTCTCTGCTGATTGCAATAAAGCCCGTAGGGGGATAAGCGGCTTGATCAGTGCCCGCGGGAACATTAGCCCTGCACCCCAAGGGGATGGTTACTTCCTGGGCCCAAGCCTCCAACTTTTCAAAGGTGAGCAGCGAGAACATGGGTTTAAAGGGAGGGGGGTCTGTTTCCTCAGTGACCTCGTCCCCTCCTGCGATCTCCTCGCTTGACGGACCAGCTCGCGAGGTCGTAGCCTCAGCCTCGCTACCCTGGCGACCTGCCTGCCTCCTGGGAGCAGCAGTCCTGCCCCGACCTGTGCGCGAACGACCTGACATCTACAGCACAGAAGGAATGACATCAGAACGCTTACAGCATACTGATCCTAACGAGACACAGAAAAAGAACTCCTAAGGCTACTGTCCTATTTGTCAGGTCGCGCGCCTAGTCTCTAAGGACCGGAAAAGGCCCAGAGACGCGAATCCGCCAGGTACTATATCACCTTAAATTTACATGATTACTGACCCTATGTTTGCAGGTCGCCCCTAGCGTACACAGGTACTCAGGCAACCAACACAGCAACCCCCCAAGGGCCAAACAAGCCCACTATGACCAACAGATGTGGTACAGAGGCAGAAAACAACAATCCTAACCAGAGACAAATCGTGCCACAACACAAAAAAAAAAAAAAAAAAAAAGGCAAAGCAAGATGAGGATTACCTTGTTCAAACTGAGTACGGTTTGCTGAGCACGGTGGCTGATTCTTGCAGTGATGGGGTCCGAAGAGGATGGTCGACGGTGAATAGTAAAACTGAAGAAGCAGAAACGAAGAAAAGTTGAGAAAAAATGGAGCTGTAGTTGTACCAAGAAAGCAAAAAGAAGAAGATGAGGAGACCTGTGGATTATATAGGCCAGCCCGTCCGCCCCTAGCCGTCCGATCCAGCTTAAAGGTATAACCGTCAAAGATCCAACGGCTGGGCATCGATCTCGGTCACACGCCATCACGTCTGTCAGTTACAAGACGTGCGCATTTAATGCGTACGGTCCCGAGACACGTTTTTCGGCTCCAACGCCTGAATGGATGCCGCGTGTCAGCAGTTACAGTACGAAAATTGAAACGGAACCAGAAGATTTGAAAATGGGCGCCAATCGTGTGTTTGGTTCAGCTCCCAGTCCGCAAAACGCACAGAGAGCTGGGGGGCTTGATGTTATGCCCATTTTCTGGTTCGGCCTAGATGGGTCAGTGCACGACCCATTTAGCTTGAACAGAAGCAAGGGCCCAGAAAGCCCAAAGACGAGACCAGCAACTGCAAGCCCAGCCCGCGAGGTCGCTCAAATTGCGAATCAGCAACAGTCCTCCAACATGATTTCCTGCCACTGCTTTCAACTCGAGGAGCCCGCGAGGTCGCGAGGTCGCGAGCTCGCGTCCACCTCCAGGCCGCCTTCTCTTTCCTCCAGGACGCACCCCCTGTCTGACCCAAAGTTTTCCTCAAGAGGTACCGTGCATGGCAAGATGTCAGAGTTACCAACTCCCATGATTTTTCGCCGGAAACTGCCTGTACAATTACCCAGTAGCATTTAATGAAGTGAAGATCTCTACAGGTATAATTAATGCAGACTTGTGCAGGGAGGAAATCATCATTACCTTTACAATTAATGCAGCATGGCAATGTCAGGATTAGTTGAAACTAGCTGTTGCCTATTACGTGTAGACTTTTCCTTTGTATTATTTTATTGTGAGCTCCCTTCCTCTATAAAGAGGGGAGACATTTTCACTGTACAAACAAGCTTAACACACTAGAGAACTGTCACTCTGCCGGAATTATTCCAAAGTGGCCGTGGACGTAGGTGCAGTCACCGAACCACGTAAAAATCCTTGTGTATCTTCTCTTTCTCTCCCTCTCTCCCTCTTTAATTGCTCACTAACCACCTTATTGAATCCGACCAACAACCAAGACCGACATTCCTTCACCTGAGTTAATCACTACCAACCTAGCATTCCATTAATAGCATCATTTACTGCCTTTCAACCAGTACAACCGATCCTAATTACCAAGTTCGCCGTCTGGGCCCCAGAATCTCTGGTTGACCGTTTCCGGACGTCAACAATATCCTTGAAACATTCTCACCATCACGGGCGATTATAACTAACGCCAACGTGAAGCTTATTGAGGTATCTCAACTACTACGTTATGGAATTTACTGCATCGCATGTAGGGCGCTAAGTGTAAACCCCTAGTCTCGATCTATAATCTCTTAGTGTTAAAAGATGGATTAGAAATTTAAAATAAATTTCTACATTAAAATTAATTGAATTTCATTGTAAGACCCGGAATTTCAGTTCCCTGGAAGAAATAGTGTTTCTTGGATAAAGAATATTTTCGGGTGGAATAGTATTTTTAGATGAATAGTGATTTTCGGGAAAAGGAATATTTCCTTAAGTTTCGTGAAATAAAAATTTTTCGATGAATAGTATTTTCGATGAATAGTGTTCGCATGAATAGCGATTTTCGAAAAATGGATCCCAGATATCAAAAGCTCCATAATATGAATTTGAGTTATTAGAAACTGAAGCGGAGTAAAGCTGAGTTCGTTTGAGTGGATTTTAAAGGTTCCGAATATTTATTGATAAAAACGCCCCGTTGAGAACGTTGTGGATTTTAATGAGTTTATAGTTGATTGAAATTTTTTCAAAGCATGGAATTGGAAGTTGAGATGTCCAATTAGAGTATTGTGTGGTCAATTTGATGATAGGGTGATCATGGAATATTTTTGGGATTTATTGGTGTTAAGTAAGGACTAAAATTTAAGTTAATTATAATATTAAATGTGTAGGAAAAGTTATTCATCAAAGAAGCACAATCCATGTGCTAGGGTGAAAGCCAATAAGGTTGTGACATCTTTAAGTCAAAAAGCAATTAATTTGGTTGAGAGTTAATTAATGAAATGGAATGTGTTGTTAATGATTAATTGGATGAATTAATTAACCAATTAAATGTTTTCATGAATAAGTAGTGGCATTGTTGTGATTATGGCATTTATTTAATGGCAACTTTGGCATGAATCAAATGTTAAGTCGGTTGAGAGAGAGATAAGTCGGTGAGAGGAGAAGAAATCGGGTAAGTAAGCTGAAACTGGGAAAATGAAGCAGAACCGAAAAGAAAAAAATAGAAACGAGAGAGAGAGCTGACCGTGTAGGAGCAGAACCGACCAGCAGAAAAGAAAGAAGAGGAAGACGTCCAGCAGCAGTGAAGAGAAGGAGAAGAGGACGTGAAGCAGAGCTGAACCGAGAGAGAGGGAGCTGGACGTGAGCTGAAGCAGAACCGGGAAGAAGAAGAAGAAGTTCTGCAGATCGTGAAGAAGAAGGAGAAGAAGGAGAAGAAGGAGAAGAGGAGGAGATGACCCATCTCTTGTAACCTTTTTATTTCCATCCATCATCATCAAGAAAGATTAAAGGTAAGTGAAGTGATTTTGTATTTGGTGGATGGGTTTCTTTGTTATGGATTTATATGAGATTTTGATGAATAATATTGATAAAATTAAGGGTGATCATCATCAATATGAGCTTGGAAGTGAAGAAGGGGAGTTAGGAGTCTTGGATCAAGGTTTTGAAAGGTAAGATTTGGGGTTTGATCATTAAAGTTGATGAGATTTAATTGATATTTTAGTTTAAGGTTGTAGTTGATCTAATGATTGATTTGTCGAAGAGTTTATGCGAGATTAATTGTGAGATGAAAAGGATGAATGATGTTTGCCATATATTAGTGTATGGATTGTTGTGTTGTTGCATGTATTTAAATTTGATTTTTGTTTGAAGAAGTGATATAAGGTTTGGAGAATGAAATTATAATGATTGGAATCAAAAGATGCAAGAAAGATGGACATTTGGAATTTGGATGTTAAAGTATTCAATGCAAAGAAATGATTCCTAGAATGTTATTTAATAATTTAATGTATGTGGTTGAGGATTATAAGATGTTTGATTGTTTTAATGCCAAAGAAATAAATGGAAATGCATATGAGAATGTTAATTGGAAAATTGATGGGGTTGTGAATTTATTTAGTAAGTATAATAATTGGTTAGTTAATATTTGTATTGGAAATCTATGGTAATGAATGGTGAAGTTCTTGAATAAATTTTATAGATGTTGGATGATGAGTATGATGTGCTTGAGCACTTGAGCATCAAAGGAAGTAATTGAGTTGAAGTATGATTGTTAAGGGAAAATAAAATAAAGTGGAGAATATATATATTGAGTTAGACTAAATGATTTATTAATAAAGCATGTGTTGAATCTAAAGTGAAATTGTAATATCTTTTGAATCCTAAACCAAGATTGTTGGTTGGATTATATTGTAGGAGAGCCTCAAGAAGCGAAAAGGAGTGTTGGAGAGGTGGTGAAGAAATTTGAAGTGACTTGTAAGTGGTTCGCCACTTAACTTCTTTTTCAAATTCATGAAATCACTTGATGTTTGAACATAAATATGGTAGTAAGTAATAAAAGAAAATGAGAATGCTTTCTTATATAAATATTAAAGTGTGAGTGTATAGGTTCCTATGGATCCTATATAAGAATAGAATTGATACTCAGTTGTTGTTAAAAGAGAATGAAAGTAGAAAAGTATTTAGAGGTTGTGAACTATAGAGTTTTGTGCTTTGGCACTAGAAAAATTAATAATAAAACCCATGTATACATCTTAAAAGCTATGAGATTTAGCGTTACGTGACGACGCAGAGAATTCCGTCCGTAATCGCTCAGTTTATAGAAAAGTATAGCGCTACGTTGCGATGCAGACAATTCCGCACATAGTTGGATAGTTGACAGTTAGTGCTACGAAGCGATGCAGTAAATTCCGCTCGTAGTCGTCTAGAGATTTAGCACTACATTTGCGATGCAGAGAATTCCGCATTGTAGTTGCTCAGTGATAAGCTTTAGCGCCCTACGTACGATGCAGTAAATTTCGTAACGTAGTGGTTGAGATAACTTAGTAAGCTTCACGTTGGCGTTAGTTAAAATCGCCCGTGATAGTTAAAACGAGTCAAGGGTATACATGGAGAGTTTTAAAGAAAATTTTAAGACTTGTAAATTGTCATGTTAGTGTATGTGATATTATATCTTCGTTGCACTAACTTGTTTGTTTATTTTGTAGCTATTTATATTTCATTGTGTGCCACCGCGGACGACAAGACGTCATCATTTTGTTGTGTGCATATAGGTGGGCGATTTATGACATGTGATGATGTAAAACTTTATGTATGAGATGGATATGTAATTGAAAAACAAATATTCATATTTTGAAATTGTATATTTATAAATATTCATGCATTTTATATATATGATGCATCTAGATATATTTTATATGAGTTCTTACTTATAAATTGAGAATTGGGTGTTGAGGTTGTATGTTTATGAAAAAATAATGATGATTATTGCATGTTTGGGAATAAAGAAGTTGGGAGGATTTGAGATTTTAGTCGAAGTGTAAATTTCTTGACAGGTAAATTTTGGTTTATCAAAAATGCAGCCGTTATGCTGCCGAAAATTTTACAAAAAAATATTTGAAATATAATCGAGAAAAATTTTATCACTCTCAACTAGTTTAAAAGAAAACTGAATTTTTAAGTTTAAACGAGTGAACCGGTTGAAGGAAGTTAGGGTTCGCTTCTCGGATTTCTTCGATCCAACAAGTCGGTTTCGATAAGTCCGTTGAAGTGCCCGGCAGGATCCTCCAGACAAGAGCATAGATATTGTCTGGGAAGGGTCTTGACACTAAGTCTTATCACTGAGTAACTACAATGCGGGATTTTCTGCATCGCAAGTGTAGTGCTAAAACTCTAAGCGACTGCGAGCTGAATTTACTGCATCGCTACATAGCGCTAACTATCAATTAACCAACTACGAGCAGAATTTACTGCATCGCTACGTAGCGCTAACTATCAATTAACCAACTACGAGCGGAATTTACTGCATCGCTACGTAGCAATAACTATCAATTAATCAACTACGTGCAGAATTGTCTGCATCGCAACGTAGTGCTATACTTTTCTACAATCTGAGCGACTACGGACGAAATTTTCTGCGTCGTCACATAACTCTAAATCTCATAAACTTTTAAAGCATATACATGGGTTTTTCCACTAAACTTATTTAGTGTCAAAAGCATAAACTCACTAGTTTTGGAACTTTGAAAACTTTCTCATTTCAACCCTTTTTAAATGCAACTTAGTATTAATTTATTTACTATATAGATTCCATAGGAATCTATACACCCAAACTTTAATCTCAATATTGGAAATCATTCTCATTCTCATTTATTACTTAGATATCATGCTTATTGCAACAATCAAGTATTGACATAGAATTTAAGCAATCATAAGTGGCGAACCACTTACCTCGAAGCCGCGTCACGTGTCTCGACGAATCTCGGAGGCCTCGGCGTCTCGCTCTTCACTTGGCTCTTGATTTAGGGAATTGAGAGGACCTATATGAGAGTTTAGAGAGTGTGGTTAGAGGCTCAAAAGGGCTAGACGAGCTGCTCTTCTTCCATTTTTCTCTGCTGGCCGTCTAGCCCGCGGTGTTCTGTCTCGGTGCTATTCTTCTTCCACGACCAGCCCTGTTCTGCTTTGCTTCTGGTTCAGCTGCTGGTTGCTTTTGGTTTGCTGCTCCTTGACACGACTTCTTCCTCTCTTCTCCTGGTCGTGCACTCTAGTTCTCCTTCTCTTCGATTCTGCCTTTATCCTTGCGTGCTGAAATTTGTTTTGAGCGCTGTTGGTTCTCCACGGCAGCTGCTGTCTGGCTTCCTTCTTGCTGCTGATTGCTTTCCTCTTCCCGTCCCTTCCTCTTTCTCTTCATTTCTGGTCTCTTCTCTCACGGTTCACGACTGGACTGTCAGCTTCTACTTGCTTCTCACGACTTCCAACAGCTTCTCCCGAGTCTCTCTTTTTTCTTTTTTTTTTTTTATCTCTCGGCTGACAGCTTCTTTGGTGTTTGCTGAAATAATTTCAGCCCAAGTGTTGTATATATACTAATCAACTTCTCTTAATTGCATCATGCCCCAATTCTTTTTAATTTCATCTCAATCTCCTCTCTTTTCTTTGTTTCTCATAGTTGCCCATCCATATTTGTTTCTAATTTAAGTTTCATCATTTAATTTAATTATTCGTCTTGTTAAAATTCGCTTTCGATCGTCAAGCTTGTCTTATTGACCACTTGACTCTCTCTTTAATCAAATTAAAATTTGATTATCATTAACTAAATTCTTCAATTTTCTAACTTGGATTTTCATTGACACGCTACTTAACTTTTTATGAATGACGAATTTCGTCGTATTCTTAAATTTAATAATTTTCTGAGGCCATGACTTAAAATAAATTAAATATAGGGATTTATATTATCTCCCTAATTTAACTTCTAACACTAGGAATTTATAAATCGAGACTAAGGGTTTACATGGAATGCCGAGCATCTCCGCCCTTATTATCAGTAAAACTCTTTGTAATATGTAATTCAAAATTCATTCTAGTTAATGAGAGCTTCATTTCCCCCAGCTTGTGATTCAACTCATTTCATTAGGCTAACGGGTTCCGAGCTGAATAGCTCGCTAAAAAGAGAGCCTAAAAAGCAGTCGAGGTAACGACCTACTACATAGCTCGCTATAAAAAATAAAAGAGCCTAAAAAGCAGTCCAGGTGATGACCTACTGCATAGCTCGCTATAAAAAATAAAGAGCCTAAAAAGCAGTTGAGGTGACGACCTACTGCATAGCTCGCTATAAAAAATAAAAGAGCCTAAAAACCAGATGACTAAGTGTCTCTGCATAGCTCGCTGAAAAGAGCCTAAAAAGCAGATGACTAAGTGTCACTACATAGCTCGCTGAAAAGAGCCTAAAAAGCAAGGTTTGTCCTTGCATAACTCGCTATAAAAAATAAAGAGTCTAAAAAGCAGTCGAGGTGACGACCTACTGCATAGCTCGCTATAAAAAAAAAAAGAGCCTAAAAAGAATATGATTAAGTGTCACTGCATAGCTCGCTGAAAAGAGCCTAAAAAGCAAGGTTTGTCCTTGCATAGCTCGCTATAAAAAATAAAGAGCCTAAAAAGCAGTCGAGGTGACGACCTACTGCATAACTCAATATAAAAAAAATAAAGAGCCTAAAAAGTAGATGATTAAGTGTCTCTGCATAGCTCGCCGAAAAGAGCCTAAAAAGCAGATGACTAAGTGTCACTGCATAGCTCGCAGAAAAGAGCCTAAAAAGCAAGGTTTGTCCTTGCATAGCTCACTATAAAAAATAAATAGCCTAAAAAGCAGTCGAGATGACGACCTACTGCATAGCTCGCTATAAAAAAGAAAAAAGCCTTAAAAGAATATGACTAAGTGTCACTGCATAACTTGCTGAAAAGAGCCTAAAAAGCAAGGTTTGTCCTTGCATAGCTCGCTATAAAAAATAAAGAGCCTAAAAAGCAGTCGAGGTGACGACCTACTGCATAGCTCGCTATAAAAAAATGAAGAGCCTAAAAAGCAGATGACTAAGTGTCTCTGCATAGCTCGCTGAAAAGAGCCTAAAAAGCAGATGACTAAATGTCTCTGCATAGCTCGCTAAAGAGAGCCTAAAAAGCAGATGACTAAGTGTCACTGCATAGCTCGCTGAAAAGAGCCTAAAAAGCAAGGTTTGTCCTTGCATAGCTCGCTAAAACGAAAAGATAAAGGAAAACATATTCGTTAAACCTTGCATGGTTAAAACAGCTCGTCAACAACTTCCATTTAATGAACAAGGTTTTAATCTGTGCCAGCAGATTACTTATTAAAGAGCCAAGTAATTACTTAAGTTATGAATTGTTACACTTAATTAAGTACGAGTTTATGTCATGCTGATTAGCTCGCATAAATAAAAGATATAACACACAGCATACACGATCAACACAGAAAATGCGAGGAAATAAACTTTATTAATATCAAAAGTTACTTACAAGAAAAGTATAAAAGCAAAAACAAACAATAAAGAAAAATGCTAGCTCTAAGCAGGGGGATCTGTGCACTGAACCGGATGATCACAGGGGAGAGACGAGCTAGGAAGCTCGAGATCGCCAGCTAGCTCAGATTGGGAGGTCGCACCAGGAACTTGCTCTGATGGAGGAATTGGACCAGATGAAGACGAGGCGGCCCTTGCTTTAAACTCCTCTACAGATTCGAGTCCCACGTCTCAAGAGATGGAAAAATGCATCTCTGGATGGGACATCCACAGTGTATAGAGGAACTCGCGGCCTGTTCTTTCCTCAGTCTCGTCCCTTGCATCGGTAACCTGCACTTCCAACTCTCGAGCAGCCTGCTCTTTGAAAACCGTTAGCTCTTCAAAGGCATTATCAACATGACGGTTAACGACCTCAGCTTCTTTCTGTATGGCCTCTGTTCGTTTCTCTGCAGCCTCAGCCCGCTGTATGGCTTCCCCCACTTGGCGCCTGAGTACATCGGCCCAGTGCTCTGCTTCCTCAGCCCGTTTTCCTGCAGTCTCAGCCCTTTGCACTGCAGTATTAGCCCGTTGCTCAGCTTCTTCAGTTCGATGAGCAGCACTTTCAATTTCTCCAGCTCGCTTATCAGCAGCCTCAGCTCGCTCCGCCGTAGTCTCGACTTGACGATCGAGCACTTCAATTTTATCTTCTACGGTTGAAGCTCGTTGCTTTGCCAGCTCGACCCACTGCTCAGACCGTTTCAGATCTTCCCTCATCTTGAGTAGCTCATCCCTTAGCATGTTGCGCTCATTTTTCATTTTCCGAAGAGCTTCCTCAGCTGTCTACCTTGCGGCGTTTGCCTCAGCGATCTGAGCTTCCTGACCCTGTATTCTGCCCTCGGTCAAGCGAGCTATATCATCAGTGGCCGCCTCCAGCTCGAATTCCAACTTCCTTATTTCATCATTGGTAGCCGTTATCTCTCTTCTCCGCTTTATTACAGTAAGGGCGCCCTGAAACAGGTTAAAATTTAATTAAGTAAAGAAGTCAGCAGATGAGGAAAAATAACTTACCAGCATGCAATGACGAGCCGTGAACTCGTCCAGATCCTCGCCCCTAAGACACCTATTCTCCAAGACATTCGTATGATTGAGCATGATTGTCACCCAGTTGTCAAGGAAGGAAGTTAGATATCTTCCCCCAGGTCTGAGCTCAATGTTTGGCCTTGTTGGCGAAGGGGTTCTCTCAGCCTCTGGGATATCACGCTCATTATCCCGGGAAGCACAGCGCCGCGAAACAACAGTGCGTTTAGTCATTCTCCTGCTGGTGCCAACCCGGGCTGCTTGGGTAACGGTCTCGGATCGAGTCTCTCCTTTTCTACCTTGAGGAGCGACTTCAGTCGGAACATCTCCTTTACCATACGAGGTGATTCCAAAAGGAGCGTCCCCTTTTCCAAGCTGCGATCTGGAAGCTGGGATCAACTGAAGATCTGAAAAAGCTTTGGAAAGTGGCACCTCGTTGGGAACAGCGACTAAGGGAGCAATGGTCTCAGCAGGCACCTCGCTGAAAGCAGCGACCGTAGGAGCCTGGTCCTTGGCAGATGGTTTGGAGCGTTTTGAGGGAGCAACTGGAGTGACTGAGGCCTCAGCAGGCCGTTTCACTGGAAGAGTCGAGGAGGCTGGCGATGTAGCAGGACGTTCAGAAAGGCACTCCATAAGGGTAAGTTTCTTCCTGTTGGCCGGAGTTCGCCCACTAGAAGGAGCAGGAGATGGAGAAGCAGTTTTTTGTAGTGCACCCACTGCTGAGGTGCGAACTGGAGCTGGTGGTGCTTCAGCAGTTGTTGGAGCTATTGAAGAAGCTGGAGACTCTGCAGGTCAATCAGAAGAGAGCTCCAGCAGGGTAAGTTTCTTCCTTTTAACCGAGGCTTGCCCAGTAGATGAAGCAGGAGTTGAAGAAGCAGACTTTTTAGATGCACCCACTGCTGGGGTGCGAGTTGAGGCAGGCAATGGAGCCTCTGAGATAGTTGCATGATGGGGAGAAGAAGACGAGTCAACCTGCACAACAGGGGCTGCGCGGACTGGAGCTGACCCTGCCCGAGTTGGAGCAGAAGCTGGAGAAGTTGTTTGAGATGCGCTCTTTGATGAGGCGCGAGATGAAGTCAATTTCGCCCGAGCTGGGGCGCAAGCAGGAATATTCTTAGTAGAAGTTTTCCGAGTTGGAGAAGGCGCGCGGGTTGTTCCCTCGGCCCACGGAGTAATAGGTTTTGGAGGTCGAGAAGCAGATGTATCCCCCACCTGGACTGGGACATCAAGGACAGAAGGAAGTCTAGGGTTGTCACCCATGTTGCCAATGTCCTCGTCAGGTCGCAGAATATGAGACTCTCTAGGTGGGGCAAGGCCATGAGCCCTGAGAAGAACATCATCAAACTTGCTACTTATGCCTGCTTCCTCCGAGTTTGCAAGCGTATCAAGAGCTCGTCTCTCCTCGCTGCTGAAGGGAGACTCGTCCATTTTCAGCGCTGCATGGAAAAGATTAATAAAAAAAAAAAAAAGCTCGCTGAAATCTTATTTATACCTGGATTCAAGACATAGCTAACATTTTGAAGATTCGCGAGAGAGGGGCAGGAGACGTAAAACCAGCTCGTTTTGCACGGTCCAACGTTGGACTTGCCCTTTGCCTCTCCTTGGGGCAGAAGATCTTTGTACTCCGGCGGACGAACCGTGAGGTAAAAGAGGCCATCGGGTTTCTCTCCCTCTTTAGCACTTACAGCCTTGAAGCTGTAAAACTGTTGAATGATTTTTGGAGTAGGAGGAGTAAGGTCGTTCTTGAGAAAGGCTATAGCCAGCGAGATCAGCTGCGCATAGGAGTTCAGTGTTAACTGAAACGGCGCGAGCTTGACTGCGTTAAGGAACACGATCAGGTATGGGGGTATGGGGAATCTTAGCCCATGTTCGAGATGTTGAACACTGACAGCGACGTACCCCTTGGGTGGATAACATGCATGATTTTTAGGAGCCGGTATCAGTACGCGACAACTAAAGGGATGCGAAATTGCATGGTATGCCCGGCCACATCGGCAAGTTCCAAGGAAGAAGGATGGTGGGCAAAGGTATCCCGAGCTCCTCTTCCCTGCTTGACATGCTCTCGAGCTGCATCTCGCTCGTGAGCCTTCCTGCTTTGAGAAGTTTCTCTGCTAGCTCCACTTAAAGACATCTGTATGATAAAGACATGTTCAAATCGCGGCGAGCAAGTTATTAAAATAACAAATAGACTAAGTCCCCTACTTCGCAAGTCATTCATGGAATGGGGGGCTTGTCCTATGAGTAAACGATCTACAAGCTAACAGTCTACAGGAGCATAATCCAACGGTCCGCATGCATGACAACCCACAAACAACCAAACAGCTTGCAAACAGACATGCAACAAGATCAAATCGACAGAAGTTGAGAAGTTTTGTTCAGGAAACCCAGAACAACAAGATTCAACAGTGATCAGAAAGACTCAACAACGACAGCATGCTATATTCAAGTCATTCCAAGTAACAGCAATAGTGATGAGTAAAACACGAATGCAAGAGCAGTATCAACTTAGCAATATAAACCCAAAAACTCAAGGTTCGAAGGAAGAACTTACCGTGATTCTTTGATGAAGTGAAGAGACGGTGACTGAGAATGTCAATTTCTGGAAAAGGCAGTGAATCTTGGTTGCTTGGATGCTTGTTTGCTTTGAAAGACAATGACAGATAAAGAAGAAAGTGGAAGAGGCTCCACCAGTTTAAATAGACAAGCGAGCTCGAACCCCAACCGTCAGATCTTTGAAAATTGTAACCGTTATAAATCCAACGGTGCAGCGTGAAGTACGATTTTGTAATCATGGAGTCGTCAGTTGAAAGATGTGCGCATTTAATGCGCATGTAAGGAACGTGCAAGCGTCGTTTCAGTTACTTCTTGCATGACTGCCACGTGTCGCAACTGAAAATGTGGAATTTGAAAAGGTGCAGAGGCGCTTGTTCAAGTTAGCGTGCCAAGAAAGCCAGCTTTTACCAGCAAGCTCGAGCTCCCAGCTCGCAGAGCGAACTGAGAGCTAGGGGCTAATGTTGTATGTATTTTTCGGACTCATTAAATGGGTTGGTAAAAGCCCCGTTTAGGCCCGATAAAGTCAACCCAGTTAAGGCCCATCAGACGAAGCCCAGTATCAATTCTAAGCCCAACGAGCTCTGCAGCTCGCTCAAGTAATTTCTTCAGCTGGTATCAACAGACTTATAAGCACAGCCAGGCTACAGCTCGCCCCATGCATAGCTCGCCTCTAAGCGAGCTCGAGCTCGAGACCGCCATAGACAACAGCTCGCTCAAGAGCGTAATAAATGCAGTACCTTCCAGAAATAGTCAGTTGCCTAATCCGATCATGATTCTCTCACTGAACATGGCAGTTACTCAATCAAACCGTGATTCCCTCATCAGATATGGAAGTTTATTCAAATTCAAATTCAAATCAACCTTATCTCAAGATAATTATGATAATTTCCTGATATTATTCCAACCGAATAGGAATTAGCATTAATTTATAATTCATTTCCTGATTTTTCTGATTTTATTTAAATCATTTGAAAAGTGTAATTAATTCGGGATTCTTTTCCTATTTTACTACAATCAGAATTGTAACGCTTCTTCCCCTATAAATAGGGGTTAGAGATCATTGTAATGAAGATATATATACATTATTGAATAATATACTGTCACTCTGTAGAGATTAAGAGAGACAGTCGTGGACGTAGGCTTAATATTGCTGAATCACGTAAAACGCTCGGTGTTCCCTCATCTTGTTAGGTTCTTTGCTGTGTTATTATCTTGGATTTTTGTGCTTTCTCACATTGATTGTAGGTATTGGACATTGATTACTCGTTGATTGAAATTCAACGTCGACATATTCCCTACAAATAGATTTTCAATCTTTCTATTAATGGTTAAAGTCAAAATAAATGTCATAAAAATTAATTTGAAGAGTCAATTTCTAAATGCGGACTACACGAATAATTCACCCATTTGCATTTAAATTAGAAAAGTTTCTCACATTAGACCAAATGAAATTCTCCCTTGTTTTTATTCTCTAATTTTTCTTTACTCTTACCTTTTATAATTTCATTGGCTATTAATTATGTTTGAATTTGTTTTTCGATGTTATCATTTCATTGGTTATTAATCGTGTTTGAATTTGTTTCTCAATGCTATGTTTATAGCCTTTGTTTATTTAAAAACTCTCCAATTACTAAAAAGTACAAAACCTTTTGTTGATCGATTCATTCAATTTATTTTTAAATGTTATTTATCTTTTCAATTACAAAATAATAATAATAATAATAATAATAACAATTTTAAATTCAATGCTATTAAAATCATTTTAACTTTAACTTTATAGCATTTATTTAATATGAAAAGAAATTAGTCATTGATAATATCTATATAATCTGTTAATTAAACAATCAATCAATTGAAATCTCACTCTTCATATCCAAGAATACGTATATTGTTTCCAGATTAATAACTATTCTCATATCACTATAGTCAACATTAATTATATTAATTAAGTTACTGTGAATTTACAACTCGTAAAATAAATGAATATTATTCCTCCCAGCCATACACATCCTTACTCTTCTTACCTATAAATGATCATTTTGTTAGTAATAGTTATTGGCATTAAATTCAACTTTTCATTACTTTTAACTCTCTATCTTCTATCATGTTACTTTAAATCTGCAATCTTTATTATTAGGTTACCTCTCTCAAATAAATTAACTATTAAATATTTAATTTTTAATAATTTAGTTTCCTATATTATTATTTTCATATTTTATGTCAAAACAAATTATTCGATATGTAATCTCTTTATGACACCCAAAATCATAGTCTATATCATGTTTTTTTATTTATCTCTATATTTCCTATGATATTAAAAATTAATTTAAGAGCATTTTATGTATTTATTTTTTAATTTATTTTTCAAGTGACTTATTTTCCTTTTATTATTGTTTAGATAGGTTAAAGGTCATTTATTTTTTTTACTTAAGACTTAATAGTACTGAAATACATATATTAAGTTGTTTTCATTTATTTTTTAAGTGGTCAAACCACTTAAAATCACCGAAAAAATAACTAAAAAAATTAAGTAAGAACTTATAACTTTTTACTTAATTACAAATCACTTAATGATATTTAAAAATTTTTATTTCAAATCGATTCTCCCCAAAATAATATAATTTTAAATTTATACTAATTTTATATTACTCAAATGTTTTTCCTTGATATTTACAAAAAATATACTTGAAAAGAAAAATCTAAATACATCTCATCCCAAATGGTCTTGAAATTAAACTAATATATTTTAATTTACAATTAAAGCATTCATTTTTTAGTTATTTTTTAAAATATATTAATATATTTAAATATATAAATATGGTTAATACTACTATTTTTTAATCATATTTTAATTATGAATAAAATATTATTGATTTGTATATAAAAGATGTTTTAGAATTTATTAAATTACTTATTTTCATATGTTTGTATTAAATTAATTAAAATTATATAAAAACAAATAATAGAAAATGTATAAATATCAACTTATTAGTTTTAAAATAATTTTAAATTTAAAAAACAAACACATTTACAACATATTTAGAGGTAAAATAAAATTAAAAAAAAAAACAAACAAACATGTGATTCAAATTTCAAGTTTCAATCACTATTCAGTATTCAGTTTTCAATAACATTGTTTAGTTTTCAAACAAAAAAATAAACAATCCCTTGGTCTTTTCCTCAATTGTGAGATCCATGTAGGGCAAGAAAACACCCCAATGTTTCATCCTTTCTTTCTTTAAATCATTTCCAAATTATTCTTAAATCTTGTATATGCATACATATATACATACATAAGGGCTGTCTACAATACGTTTGAGTATCGATGCACCCGAATTAATTACATTTATAAAATTACTGATTGTATTTTATTATATCTGATTATAACTAAACATGATCGATTATTACAAATGCAATCTAATTTATTTAATTTTAATTATATATAATAAACACATATTGTAATCATTTATTTATAGTTGTCAGGTATATTGATACTCAAGTGTAACATAGAATATACCACATATATATACACATACCTACATACATGCATATAAACACACTAAACAAATCATATTATGTAAGATTATGACAATTGTAAATACATAATAATTAATATTTCCTAATCGTGCACTACACCTAAGCTATTAACTATATATTACAATAATTACGGAAAAAAAAAGTATTTTCTAAACCTACATTAGAAATAAACTACTGACTAAATTATTATAATAATTCAGAAGATCTTTCTTTCTTTTTTTTTTTTTTTTTTTGAAAGAATAATTCAAAAGATATGATTGAATCTGTCAAGATATATCACATATTACTTAAGAATTAGGCTAAATGAACAGTAAGGCTTTGGTTTATGGGAAATTTGAAGGAAAATTGATTCTTTGTTTGGTTTATGGGAAATTTGAAGGAAAATTGATTCTTTGTATCATTGCATGTGAAATTATTTATTTATTTATTTTTGTTTGGTTGTTGAATATGATAATTACTTTTAGTGAAATTTGATTGTTTGTTGGATTGTGTAGTTCATGGTATTGAATTATTGAAGATGGTTATTTACTTTAGTTTGGGTTTGGTTGTTAAATTTAATGACTATTTTTTGGTGGAATTTAATTAGTGATGTTTTACGGTGTGGTTTGGTTTGGTTTGTTGGATTGTGTTAGTTCATGGTATTGAATATGGTTTTGGAGCTCATGACCATTCTGCTATGGGGATTTTTATGGTGGAATTTAATTGAGTGATGTTTTATGGTGTGGTTTGGTTTGTTGGATTGTATTAGTTCAAGGAATTGAATATGGTTTTGGAGCTCATGACCATTCCATTACAGGCATTATTTTTGAGTCTTTTCTTTTCTTGTATTCCATGTTACTCAACTGAATTCTGAAACCCATTCTTCGTTACATTTATTGTTTTTATATGTATTTATTTTGTTAATTTATTTTCAAGTGATAAATTATATTACATATCACTTGCGAGCTATCTCTTGCTCAGTTGTGAGATCCATGTTGAGCACAAAAAGTTCAGATATATGCATGAACTTTGTGTACTACTTGAGGACATTGTATCTTCTATATTTCTTTTATATATTGAACCATATTTAAATTATATTATGAAATTTTTTATTGGACAGAAAAACAAAGACCAGGCCCAGGAAGAGTCAGGTGGGAGTGATTGAAGATTTTGAGGGACATTTTTTGATTGGACCATCAGGTATATGTAATAACATTTGAAAGTGTAAGAGTTTCTAATAATTTTATTAAGGGTTTTGGTTTACTTTTTCACTGATGGTTCTTGATAAATTGTGTAACTCTATAGATATGTGGGATGGGAGTTGAACAAAGTATCATTAAGATAGTATATTTCTGCCTTTTAGAAAGGAAAAATCCTAGAGTGACTTGATACTAATCATTGGACATTTTAATAAAGTTAAAAAGTCAATTTTATCCTTTTTAAATTAAGTTTTGAATGTCTAAAGTATGTTGGAAAAAATGATAAGTGAAAACATGAAGAATGGACTATGAATATAGATTTGGTGTGGTGTGCTTGAGGCGCGAAGTGACGTGACCCTTCCTGAATCCCTACTCTGGACCCGTGAAGGACCCCGTAGTACTTCGATAGAGCTCCAGCGAACCCTAGCTGTGCCCTAGAGAAGTTCTATCGGAGTACCGGGACTCACTTTAGACCCATTTGGTAAATCATTTACTTAGTGGTAAAGGTAAAAATTTTTCGTTTTTTTGATGAAAATCCGGTAGCATGCCTGCTATTTATTGAACTAGGCCACTCTGCAAATTCAAAAACAATTTAAAGATACTTCTATGACATACAATCTCCACTACCAGGGGCCTCTGGCCCTCACCCAAAATCAATCACAATTATGAAATCTATGGAAATTAAAATTTTTCTTTTGAAAACATTTTCATGAAACGTGCATCCAACGACTTATATTTAAGTTTACAAGTTTACATCAGTTACAATGTACATCATACTTTACTACAAAATATGCATATGACCAAAAGTTGAGCTATACAATGATATCTAAGTCGTCCGTCAGTCTCATGCCGTGTCTATCTGTGCCTCGTCCGTTGAACGACTTGTTCCTATGCCTAAGGAAAACATTTTTAGAACATCAGGAAAACAAACTATGAGTATAACTCAATGAAATAAGCATTAAACAACTTCAAAAACTAAAGTATTTTTTTGAAATACTTTTTAACATTTCAAACAAAACCGTTTCTGAAACTTATTTCGAATTTCTTTCTAAAACTTTCTCATTTCTCGCCTTGATGGTAACCCAGGGAAATTACTCCTGTCGTGACAGTATCAAATCTCTAGCTAGCCATTAAGAATTAAGGAATCTGCTCTATGTAGTCGTCGAAGCGCGAACTTTGGGCATGTGTTATCCCTACGCAATTGGACTGAATTACATTACCCTATACGTGCAAAGGGTGACTCAATTGACTCTCATCTCTCAGGAGTTGTCCAGACTCCACTCTCAGTTAGTGACTCTCTCTCATTCACTATGCATGCATAGAGTACTCCACCAGACCATTAACTGGGGCTAGGGTAAACCATAAACATAATAAAATATTTTTGCTCAATTTTTTAAAACAAACTTATTCTCAAAGAAAACTGCCTAAAATGTTTAATTCTTATACATTCTTAGTACAAATACAACTCCATTAAAAATTCACATGATATAATCACAATATATAATTCAATTATATAACAAAATAATTACAATTAACTATTAAATGAACTTTGAATTAAACTACACTTGAAATGGTTGAGTTTCTACTCACAAAACGTCTTCCGATCAAAAGCAAACCTCCTCTGAAATCCTCCGATACACTCCGTCTTTATCTTAAAACATTGAATATTCATTTAAAATCACTTACCTCATTAATACAAAGCTAGAAATCACTTAAAACTCAATTAACTCTATTAACTTCACATTACGCTTAAACCTTTACAATTAGGTTTTAACTTTCCAAAGGCTTTCGAATTTTGATTTATTTGCACAAGTCTTATTTATTATTACTTAGGGACACTACGGAAGACTTAAAATGGCCGTCAGAAGTCCGGAATGCAAAATTACTATTTTTGGACCCCCTAAAACCGAGACTATGCTAGGGCTTATTCTAACGATTTTCTTCGCTTCGTTTTCGCTTTAATCATTTCTCTAACTTGTACTTAGGGCATTCGTAAAACGGTTTTAAAAAATTCTAAGTATAGGAGGTTGAAATTTATGAAAAACGCCTATTTTTTCAATACTTTTTTATGCACACTTTTGTATCCTATACGCAATGACTTCATTTCTTTCGTATCTAAGGTTCTTTTACTCAATGATAACCGAATACATTCATTTCATGCATCGAAGAATGCATTTGTGATCACATCTTACTTTACGACTACATATCTATACTATTTTGGCTATAACTTCTTCATTATTTATCGGAATCGTTCCTTTCCAATTTCTATGGTTTGCTATGATATTTAGTGTCACAACTCGCGCATTTCATCGAGCACCTTGCATGCAATCTCCCAACAGTATGGAGGCTCTTCAGATTCTAGAAGCTTCTAGACTACTCCAGAGAGTTAGAGAAAGTGGTAGAACTTGTACATTAAATAGAGTAGTTGGTTGTTGTAATTAATAGGATAGGTGGTAGATGAGAAGATTGTATATCCACTGTAGGATCAAACAGATCTTAGCCATTCATTTGTATAGAAGACACTTATAAATAGGGGAGCCTTCATTTGCTCTACACACCTCAGAATTGTAAAGTTCTCTTTAGTTAATAAAGCTCTTTTCTCTCCAAAGTTCTCTTGTGCTTTCTTCTTACTCTTCTAGGCTTACTTAGGTGTTAAAATAGCATCTAAGGCTGCACGGTTCAAGTTTCAAAAGCTAAGTTTGTGACATTAGGTATGTTTTGAGATCTAAAACAACTCCAAATAAGCCTAACTAGTGTAGGTTTCTATAGCCCCTTCATCTAGCTCGAAATTTCCTAATTTAACTCTACATTTTATCTTTTTTAATTCTATCACTTCTAATAGGTTTCCTAGCATTTAAATTGCATGAATTAAGTCTCAAATGGATGAAAACAAAATGGGTTATACGACCTAAGCTTGACCAAATTCACCTTCACAAATAACCATTCATACTCTTTCAATTTCTAACTCCAAAATCACACTAAACTTATCACCAATCAACATAATGTCAAACTATGAACTCAAAACAACACTTGGAACAAGATAAGAGATGTGTTTTTATAGGATCTAAGATAGATTAACGCAATAAAACTCACTTATTTACACTTTGCTTTTGCTCTAAATTTGATCTAGTAGCTTTGGATGATGACAAGACAAGATTTGATGACCATTTGCTTAAAGAACTTGACCTAAAATCCTTGGTTTCTCCTCTTCTCTTGGCCGACTCTCTCTCTCCCTCACTCTCGGCTTTTCACGGCAAAAAAAATGAATGAAGAATGGTCTTGATCTTCACTTCATATAGTGATGCAACAATTTCATGTTAGTCCCTCTTAAAAATTGTTAAAATAGCTCTTATACTTTACTTAATCTTGTGATAACTCCTTACTAGATAAACTTGAATTTAATTGGTCTATTTAACTCATTAGAGGCCACAAGCTTTTCCACCAATCAAATAGCTCCACATGGTTCATTACATACCATAACTTTTTATCATACTTGGCAACTTCTCATTGGTGGAACCTTTTTGACTTTTGACTTTGAAAAGTAAATTCATTTCATTCTATATTCTCCCATAACATTTTCTAATACTCTTGGGTCCTTTAATTGATACCCTATTCTTGATGTGAAATTAAATTAAACTTTAAAAATTACTACTAGAGTGTTACTATTCAACTATATCTAGAATCGAGGGTTTACACGAAGAGTGCCTAGGTATTGGTTTTGATTTCGTAGAGTACCTAGTAGTGATTGGTTTAGTTTAATTTGAATTTGAATTATTTGATATATTATATTATTTTTAATTGCAAATATTTGGGGTTGAGTTAGATAATTTAGATTATATGTTTGCCCCTGGCTTTTTAACTTTCGAACAGAAAAGTTAATGCTAAGGGGGTTTTCGAATGATTGAATAAAACTAGAGTTTAAATTGTCACTACCTTCAAAAATGAGGGCTTTGATAGTATCCCTTTTAGATAGTTTATCCATGAATACCTTTTTGGATACATGTATGCACTTATGTTTAACTACTATTTAAGACACAAGTTAGAACTAGTCATAGTGGATAGAATGTTATTTTAAGATATTAAAATTAGAAATAAATGAATGCTTATTTTTCACAATGTGCATGCTCTTGCTTTATAATCAAGCAATGTAATCAGTATTTGTTTTTACAATCTTACAAGCACTTTTGATGCAAGCATATCAATCTTGCAATCATTTCTTGTAGCCCATTTTATTCGTAATATTAATATTACTTAATTCTCACTTCTCCTTTGATGTACCATTACTTTTGATAGAATTAATTTCAAGTTCAACCAATCTTTAATTTTTTTATTGGATGTTAGATCCCGAGCCTCTTTTCATACAAAATTTGACATTGTAACCTAATAGAATTTACTTTGAAGTTATACAATATCATACAGAAGATCTCTGAAGTGTTGATGATTTATTGGTTTATAACATTAATTATTAAGAAATTGTCCTAATTAAGCATACTTGCACTTGTTCATAAAATTTAAAGACACATGGGCAAAAAAACAAAAAAACAAAAAAACAAAAAAACAAAAACAAAAACAAAAGGCAACCTTTCAATCTCATAGAGTTCTATAGATATGTACTGTTATGTACTATCAAAGTATGAACTCACTATGTAGTTATCTAGGGTTGCTCATGCTATGATATTATGAATTTATGTAGCTAACTTGCGTTTTATATTTAAAGTTAAGTAGTTGAGTTTCATTCCCTCAACTTTCTATTTAAACAATGCTTAATTCTTTGCTTGATTAATATTAATGAATTCACTAATAAAGTAAATTCATAACTTATGATTATAATTATGATTTCCCAAATTTGTAAGTGTCAATTAGTTTACTTATTAGAATAAGTCTACAATTGTAAACAATATATTCAATTTTTTCCTATGGAAATTATATATCAAAATTTCTTTTCATTCTCTCAATCTCTTTATCCACTACATGTATCTTTTTATAGATTAAAAAATAAATCATGGATGAGGCTTATACTTTGTTGGATTTGTCTTTGGGAGAGTGCTTCTCAACGTTTAATTTGGAGAAAACGGTATGCAACCATGGGTTTTTCATGATGGCTCCAAATACTTGGAATCCTTCTACCAAGTCTCTTGAACGCCCATTGAGACTTGAAGACTCAGTCACCTCTGTAGATGTTTCCATTTCACATTCTATTGATAAAAATTATATTGTTATTCGTGTTTATGGTACTAAAATTTTGTCTCTGGCGGACCAAAATACCATAAAGGTACGTTACTAGTTTTGTCCTTTATTGTTTTACTCAAACTATAAAGTTACTAAGAATTATTAATTAGCTTGAAATGTAATAGGAGCAAGTTGCGAGAATGTTAAGAACAACAGAAAAAGATGAGAGAGACGTGCAGAAATTTCAAAATTTACATGGAGAAGCAAAAGAGAAGGAATTTGGTAGACTTTTCCGCTCTCCTTCCCTTTTTGAAGATGTTATCAAGTGTATTCTTGTTTGCAACATCTCGTAAGTGATCTTGATCATATTTTATTTATATACATAGTATAGTCACTATATTAATCTAAAAAATAATATTGCCTATGTAAATTACTATATATAAACTAACTAATATTATTATTTTAAGGATGACTATCTTATTGGTTGGATAAAGTTATCCATCCATAACAGACCTTGAAAACTAATACAAAGGTTCTTATTAATTTATGGGTAATCTTAACCAACCGGAGTAAGTTAACAAAACCCTTATTTTAAAACAATATAATAATACTAATAATAGGTGGAAAAAATCATTGAACATGGCTCAAGCTCTTTGTGAGCTTCAAGCGGAGTTGAGTACAAGTAATTTACCTAAAAGGGGGAGGAACAAAAGTGGGAATTTTCCAAGCTCAAGGGAATTAGCCAACATTAGCCAAAAAAATTTGAGAGGTCGTTGCGGTGTCGGGTATAGAGCAAAATGTATTCAACGATTTGCTAAGAAAGTAGAGAGTGGACAGATCAATCTTAAGAAATTTGAAGAAGAAGGTAAGCCCTATGATGAAGTACATGAAGAATTAAAAAGGAACTATGGGTTTGGTGACTTTACATGTGCCAACGTGTTGATGTGCATTGGATTTTATGAGAAGATCCCAGTTGATTCTGAAACTCTCAAACTTCTACAAAAGGTGTAGTATGTTGAGATTTTTTTTTTTTTTTTTTTTTTTGTTGTTAACAAGGGATAATCCAACTTCTTATAGTTTGACATAATCACTAATTATACCCCTGTAGTTTTAGAAAATCTCATATTATCCTTTATCGTTACCATCGTTACTGAAATGACAAAAATAAACAAAGTGTTTTTATAGTTTTGTCTTTTCACATTAATAATCAAATATTGATTTTTAAAGTTAACTTTGCTGACAAGGTATTTTTTTAGACATTTTTATAAACTAAAAAGGGTATTTGATTTATTTTATAAATAGACAAGAGGGATATTAACGAATTCCAAAAATACCGGAGGATTTCGACATTATGTTAAACTATAAGAGAAAAATAGGATTATTCTTTTTAACATATGTGTATGTGTGTGATAAGCAGCTACAATTTTCTTAAGAGTTTTCTATTGTTGTTTGGTTATAGGTATACTCAAGAGAAAACAGCACAGAATTAGTTGAAGGTGTTTTAAAAGAAATATATGATAAATATGCACCATTTCAATGTCTAACATACTGGTACTTTATGTTATTACTAATATTATTTTTTTAAAATATATATATATTATTTTATAATTTTTTCTCATTTATGTGTCTTGAGAATTAAGAGAAAAATCTTATAATCTCTAGTAATTAAATTGCAATTGATGGTTCTTTTTCAGGTTAGAACTCGTGAATTGTTATGAAGATAAAGTGGGAAGGCTTTGGGAGTTGGATAGGTCAAAATACCATACTGTAACATTGTCCGAGTATGAAGATGGTCATGGAAAGGTTACCGAGATCGATCATGAAAAGAAAGTTAAAAGGGTTTCTAAGATAGATAGTGAAAAGAAAAATAGAAGGTGCAGTAGGTTTTCTTAGATTTAGGAGAAGGAAATATTAATTAAAACAAGAATCCGTTACTTTAAAATAACTTATGAATCCTATTAAAAAAAAGGGGTGTCAGCATACCTATTTTATGGGATAATTAATTTTTTGATTTATGGTACTTTCTTGGTTTTTCTATTTTGTTCTTTGTATGCTTGATTTTTGTTTGTTGTGCGAAGCTTTTTTGATGCTACGGTAGTTTTATATTTTATTTTACTGATCATGATGTATATTGTCTAATGATGCATTAAAGCAATTATTTTCTTTAAGTTTCGTGGTTTTTAAATCAACAAAAGCATAAACCAAAGCCTTACTGTTCATTTAGCCTAATTCTTAAGTAATATGTGATATATCTTGACAGATTCAATCATATCTTTTGAATTATTCTTTCAAAAAAAAAAAAAAAAAACAAGAAAGATCTTCTGAATTATTATAATAATTTAGTCAGTAGTTTATTTCTAATGTAGGTTTAGAAAATACTTTTTTTTTCCGTAATTATTGTAATATATAGTTAATAGCTTAGGTGTAGTGCACGATTAGGAAATATTAATTATTATGTATTTACAATTGTCATAATCTTACATAATATGATTTGTTTAGTGTGTTTATATGCATGTATGTAGGTATGTGTATATATATGTGGTATATTCTATGTTACACTTGAGTATCAATATACCTGACAACTATAAATAAATGATTACAATATGTGTTTATTATATATAATTAAAATTAAATAAATTAGATTGCATTTGTAATAATCGATCATGTTTAGTTATAATCAGATATAATAAAATACAATCAGTAATTTTATAAATGTAATTAATTCGGGTGCATCGATACTCAAACGTATTGTAGACAGCCCTTATGTATGTATATATGTATGCATATACAAGATTTAAGAATAATTTGGAAATGATTTAAAGAAAGAAAGGATGAAACATTGGGGTGTTTTCTTGCCCTACATGGATCTCACAATTGAGGAAAAGACCAAGGGATTGTTTATTTTTTTGTTTGAAAACTAAACAATGTTATTGAAAACTGAATACTGAATAGTGATTGAAACTTGAAATTTGAATCACATGTTTGTTTGTTTTTTTTTTTTTAATTTTATTTTACCTCTGAATATGTTGTAAATGTGTTTGTTTTTTAAATTTAAAATTATTTTAAAACTAATAAGTTGATATTTATACATTTTCTATTATTTGTTTTTATATAATTTTAATTAATTTAATACAAACATATGAAAATAAGTAATTTAATAAATTCTAAAACATCTTTTATATACAAATCAATAATATTTTATTCATAATTAAAATATGATTAAAAAATAGTAGTATTAACCATATTTATATATATTTAAATATATTAATATATTTTAAAAAATAACTAAAAAATGAATGCTTTAATTGTAAATTAAAATATATTAGTTTAATTTTAAGACCATTTGGGATGAGATGTATTTAGATTTTTCTTTTCAAGTATATTTTTTGTAAATATCAAGGAAAAAACATTTGAGTAATATAAAATTAGTATAAATTTAAAATTATATTATTTTGGGGAGAATCGATTTGAAATAAAAATTTTTAAATATCATTAAGTGATTTGTAATTAAGTAAAAAGTTATAAGTTCTTACTTAATTTTTTTAGTTATTTTTTTGGTGATTTTAAGTGGTTGGATCACTTAAAAAATAAATGAAAACAACTTAATATGTGTATTTCAGTACTATTAAGTCTTAAGTAGAAAAAATAAATGACCCTTAACCTATCTAAACAATAATAAAAGGAAAATAAGTCACTTGAAAAATAAATTAAAAAATAAATACATAAGATGCTCTTAAATTAATTTTTAATATCATAGGAAATATATAGATAAATAAAAAAACATGATATAGACTATGATTTTGGGTGTCATAAAGAGATTACATATCGAATAATTTGTTTTGACATAAAATATGAAAATAATAATATAGGAAACTAAATTATTAAATATTAAATATTTAATAGTTAATTTATTTGAGAGAGGTAACCTAATAATAAAGATTGCAGATTTAAAGTAACATGATAGAAGATAGAGAGTTAAAAGTAATGAAAAGTTGAATTTAATGCCAATAACTATTACTAACAAAATGATCATTTATAGGTAAGAAGAGTAAGGATGTGTATGGTTGGGAGGAATAATATTCATTTATTTTACGAGTTGTAAATTCACAGTAACTTAATTAATATAATTAATGTTGACTATAGTGATATGAGAATAGTTATTAATCTGGAAACAATATACGTATTCTTGGATATGAAGAGTGAGATTTCAATTGATTGATTGTTTAATTAACAGATTATATAGATATTATCAATGACTAATTTCTTTTCATATTAAATAAATGCTATAAAGTTAAAGTTAAAATGATTTTAATAGGATTGAATTTAAAATTGTTATTATTATTATTATTATTTTTTGTAATTGAAAAGATAAATAACATTTAAAAATAAATTGAATGAATCGATCAACAAAAGGTTTTGTACTTTTTAGTAATTGGAGAGTTTTTAAATAAACAAAGGCTATAAACATAGCATTGAGAAACAAATTCAAACACGATTAATAACCAATGAAATGATAACATCGAAAAACAAATTCAAACATAATTAATAGCCCATGAAATTATAAAAGGTAGAGTAAAGAAAAATTAGAGAATAAAAACAAGGGAGAATTTCATTTGGTCTAATGTGAGAAACTTTTCTAATTTAAATGCAAATGGGTGAATTATTCGTGTAGTCCGCATTTAGAAATTGACTCTTCAAATTAATTTTTATGACATTTATTTTGACTTTAACCATTAATAGAAAGATTGAAAATCTATTTGTAGGGAATATGTCGACGTTGAATTTCAATCAACGAGTAATCAATGTCCAATACCTACAATCAATGTGAGAAAGCACAAAAATCCAAGATAATAACACAGCAAAGAACCTAACAAGATGAGGGAACACCGAGCGTTTTACGTGATTCAGCAATATTAAGCCTACGTCCACGACTGTCTCTCTTAATCTCTACAGAGTGACAGTATATTATTCAATAATGTATGTATATCTTCATTACAATGATCTCTAACCCCTATTTATAGGGGAAGAAGCGTTACAATTCTGATTGTAGTAAAATAGGAAAAGAATCCCGAATTAATTACACTTTTCAAATGATTTAAATAAAATCAGAAAAATCAGGAAATGAATTATAAATTAATGCTAATTCCTATTCGGTTGGAATAATATCAGGAAATTACCATAATTATCTTGAGATAAGGTTGATTTGAATTTGAATTTGAATAAACTTCCATATCTGATGAGGGAATCACGGTTTGATTGGGTAACTGCCATGTTCAGTGAGAGAATCATGATCGGATTAGGCAACTGACTATTTCTGGAAGGTACTGCATTTATTACGCTCTTGAGCGAGCTGTTGTCTATGGCGGTCTCGAGCTCGAGCTCGCTTAGAGACGAGCTATGCATGGGGCGAGCTGTAGCCTGGCTGTGCTTATAAGTCTGTTGATACCAGCTGAAGAAATTACTTGAGCGAGCTACAGAGCTCGCTGGGCTTAGAATTGATACTGGGCCTCGTCTGATGGGCCTTAACTGGGTTGACTTTATCGGGCCTAAACGGGGCTTTTACCAACCTATTTAATGAGTCCGAAAAATACATACAACATTAGCCCCTAGCTCTCAGTTCGCTCTGCGAGCTGGGAGCTCGAGCTTGCTGGTAAAAGCTGGCTTCCTTGGCACGCTAACTTGAATAACCGCCTCTGCACCTTTTCAAATTCCACCTTTTCAAATTTTTTCAGTTGCGACACGTGGCAGTCATGCAAGAAGTAACTGAAACGACGCTTGCACGTTCCTTACATGCGCATTAAATGCGCACGTCTTTCAACTGACGGCTCCATGATTACAAAATCGTACTTTACGCTGCACCGTTGGATTTATGACGGTTACAATTTTCAAAGATCTGACGGTTGGGGTTCGAGCTCGCTTGTCTATTTAAACTGGTGGAGCCTCTTCCACTTTCTTTTTATCTGTCATTGTCTTTCAAAGCAAACAAGCATCCAAGCAACCAAGACTCACTGCCTTTTCCAGAAATTGACATTCTCAGTCACCGTCTCTTCACTTCATCAAAGAATCACGGTAAGTTCTTCCTTCGAACCTTGAGTTTCTGGGTTTATATTGCTAAGTTGATACTGCTCTTGCATTCGTGTTTTACTCATCACTATTGCTGTTACTTGGAATGACTTGAATATAGCATGCTGTCGTTGTTGAGTCTTTCT